>PVIW01000236.1:269348-350453 GCA_004026585.1 Noctilio leporinus | reverse complement strand
CGTACCCAGGGACAGGCTCCCGGCTAACCCAGGGACAGGCTCCCGGCTTACCCAGAGACAGGCTCCCGGAGGCCTGGCCTCGCCCTCTTCGCTCGCCTCCTCCCCTTCACACCCCAGAGCAAGGCGGCACTGGCAGCTCCCCAAACTCAGCGCCCTGTCTCACTTCTCCACCCCGTGCACTTAGGGGCCCAGGCTGCCTCTGTCTGGGAGGCTCTTCTCTTTCTTCTAAAGGCAGAGCTGCTCTCACAAGCTCCCTGCTGCCTTTCCCACCCCACCCCTCCAAGAGACAGTATTACTCACATCCATGTGCCGTACATGTTTATTAGTTTGCATGTGGCCAAAGCAAGGAAATCACTCCACAGACGCTGACTTGGCTCCAGAAACTGAATTCAGGGTCTTTGTAAGCCTCCTAGTCTATGATTTCCTTGACAAATATCCAAATTAACCATTTGGTCTCAACGTCATTCAAGTGCTTATAAAAGCTGTCAAAATTACAATGTCTTAAATCCCTTTACGCTCACCGTGAGAGATATATACTGTAGTTATATTTTGATCAATCATTTTAAAGCTCTACTCACCCAAAGGTTGTTCAGTTGTTTGCTCTTTATTATCTGTAAGAAAATTCAAATGCAAAGATAGCAGGTGTTGTTATCCATGACACAAGTGTCTTCAGGGTTACAGACATATAAAGACACTGAATAACATTAGCAGTATTAAAAGACGGAATATGATTTCTGATACCTAACTTATGATCCTAAGGTTTCCGGATTCTTTTTCTTTTAGTTCTCACATGAGAGTGTATTTCTTGATTTTAGAGAAAGAGAGAAACACTGATCAATCGCCTCCTATGCATGCCCTGACCAGGGATCGAACCTGCAACCTTTTAGCATGAGACAATGCTCTAACTAACTGAGCCACCCGGCCAGGGCAAGCTTTCCAGATTCTTGATAACAACATATACTTGGATGGACAGACTTGGAATCAGAGCAGGGGAATGCCTTTGGTAGCAAATTGTTATAGCTGGGGGAATAACCTGTAACATGCTGGGTAGAAGTACATTCTGGAAACAGTAGGTGGTGGGAATAAGCAGCATCAGAGGAGTTAACATTTACCGAATGCTTGTCTGGTGCTGTTATAAATGCTTCCAATGTAACTGATTAAAATAAACGTGATTCTACTCTATGAGAGATACGCGATTATCTCCACCATACAGATAAGAAATCTGAGGCATAGAGAGATTAAGTCACTTGTCCAAAGTTACCAGGCTAGTAAGTTTCATTCCATAGTGCATACTCTCCGCCTTCGACCCCATGTAAAATGAAATGTCTCCCACCCCTGAGGACCACGTGGAGAGAGATACAGGGAAAGATGGAGTTTAATCGGTGATCTGCCTACTACTATAGAGGGGGTAACTCGTTTTGTATTTGTAACCATTCATATGCTACTGGAGTCTATTCGAAGTTTATTAAATTTTCTTTTTAAAAAACTCCCAGGGGTCTGGTGAGTTTAGGACTGTTACCTTGTTATTCTTTTAAACATTGCTTCTTGCCTTTCAAATTAAAAATCATGCACTTCCTCTATTAACTGCCTTGTTATGATAGTCATTCACAATAAAACTACATTCACATTTTGGGGAAGCCTCTGTATACTTTTCTACCCCGATCTAGAATATTTTTAATGTTTTCACTTGCATGAAATTGTACTTCACATAAGTGCTAATTTCAACCCTAAATTATAATATTATTTTTATAAAGAAAGTTATGACTACTGTTACCAGTACTACAACAGAATATCTACAGTGCCTTTAAATTATTGTGGTCGGTAACTTAAAACTCTAAAACTAATGTTTTATGTTTATATTACTCACCAGGATTCCCCAGATGATGTAATTCATCTGAAATGAAATAAAAAATGGATTAGCTTTAAATAAGCTAACTGCCAATTTAGCACAAATAGACTAATCAGAGAAGTATTGAGCTATTAAATCATGTTAGAATGTTTAATCAATTAAAAAATTTCAAGTACATTAAATCAGAAGCCATGCAAAACAGAATAGGAAAGAATACTGCTGTGGATTGTGGATATCATTCAGGACTCGTAAACTATTATTACTTTTGTTAAGCGACAAAAGCTAAGCAAATTCATTTATGATTTGTTCCAAATTTTAGGCATTCTGGGTAATTATGGAACATAAACAGCCAAGAGACAGGTTGGTCTATGGTCTCAATTACAGACTTCTTGAAACTAATTCACAATCTCAAATGATCTTTTATTTTTTTAAAGACTTAAGATTTTAGAACAGTTTAAGATTTATAGAACTAATGTGAGGATAGTAGAGTTCACATAAACACCCATACTCGGTCTCCTAACTTCTAACATCTTAAAATTTTTTTGATTAAAGATGTTATAGTCATCCCCATTTCCTTTCCCTTTGTTCCCCTCCATCCAGCACCCTCCCTCCCTCCAGCAACCTCAATCCCTTTGGCTTTACCGTTTCCTGTACTATTCTTAACATCTCCCTATTTTACACCTACCTACTATGCTTAATCCCTGTGCCATTTCCCCCTTCTTCCCCTTCCCCTCCCAGCTGACACACCTCCAAATGTTCCCCATACCTACGATTCTATTCTGTTCTATTCTGTTCGCCCTTTGGTTGTCTTAGTTTGTTTTGTTTTTCCTTTTTAGATTCTGATGTTGATAGTTGTGTTTGTTGTCCTTTTACTGTTCACAGTTTTGATCTTCTTCCTAAATATGTCTCTAACATTTCATGTAATAATGGCTTGGTGATGATGAGCTCCTTTAGCTTACTTTGGGAAGCATTTTATCTGCCCTTGCATTCTAAATGACAGCTTTGCTGGACAGAGTAGTCTTGGTTGTAGGCTCTTGCTGCTCATCGCTTTGAACACTTCTTGCCTGCAAAGTTTCTTGTCAGAAATCAGCTGTCTTATAGGTGCCCTTTGTAGGTAACTTTTTTCCCTTGCTGCTTTTGATTCCCTTTAACTTTTGGCATTTTAATCATGATGTATCTTGGTGTGGTCCTCCTTGGGAGCTCTGAAGCTTGCTTGGGACTCTGCACTTCCTGGACTAACCTGGACTGCCTCTCAGGTTTAAATGTGCAACTGCGCCTCTCACTCCTCTTCGGCCCCTTGGCCACCAGCTCTGTTTTTCCCTGGTGCTGGAACGTTGAGCTCCGTGGTTTGGTCTGGGGCCAAAATCGCTTCCCAGGTTTAAATGTGACTGATTTTCCCAGGGGCCTCGGTCCCAGCTCCGCTCCTCCTGTCCGCTGAGTCTTTATTTCTTCCTTTATTGCACTTCCATCCATGTAGTTTGATTTTCTGAACCTTCTGCATTGTTTTTATTTAGTTTCGTAGTAGATATAAATTCTTTAGCTGTGAGGGAGACAAGCCGTATCTCCCTACGCCTCCATCTTGGCCAGAAATCTATTTCTAACATGTCATGCTTGGAAGGTATACTTGTCACAACTGTGAACCCTTTTTTGTTCCAATATCCCATTCAGGATGCCTTACATTTGCTTATGTCACCTTAGACTCTTTGTTGCCACAGTTTCTCAGACTTCCCTTGCTTTTGATGACTTTGACAGTTTTGAGCATTACTAACAAGGTGTTGTGTAGCATGTCTCTCAAGTGATGTTCTCATGGTTAGCCTGGGGGAATGTGTTTCTGGAGAGACAGTGGTTTCAGAATTGTTAACCCGTACTTCCTGGTTCAAGGACATTACCTAAGCAAATACGACATTGTAGCCATCTATTTTTCTGCACAAATTTCATGAAGATAAAAAATGTTAATAAGTTACAAGTGTTACGCTATTCCTAAAATGTCAGGAAGAACTTATTCTATGTGTCACAAAATCAGCTGAACAGTAATATCAGCCAGAGTACAGGGCCATGTACAATTTTCTTCTGCCTTTGATCTTACAGACTTTTCTCATTTCCAATCACGTGAGCGCCTTGTTCCTCCTTCCCCTCTTCAGTGAGGTTGCTTTATACATTTGCAGTAAGTTTAGATTCTTTTGTCATATTCTGCATTCCACCCTGGCAGCTACCCTCCTCTTACCTCCTAAGTGACTTAAAAAACTTGCGAACATGTGTTCTCCGTTATTACAGTGGTCATACAGAACACTTTCACCCTGCTAATAAATCCCCTGAACTAACTTCACCTGTGCAATCCCCACCCCTTGTCCTGATCAAATACTTTGAACAAAATACCTAAAATTAAATAAGTAACCTGAGGTTCCATGGATAAAAAAAAGACACAATATTAGGACATTGTTCATGGTATGTGTCAGCCTACCAATTATAAAAGGTCTCAGCGTTGTATGTAAGATTTGTATGTAAGAAAAGTTGGATCTAATTGTTGCATCTCAGATTCCTGGAGTTGTCTCACTGTTGGACTTCTAAGTGTTCTGAAGAGATTTATCTGAAAATCATTATTTAATAGTGTGCCTGTTACAGCAAAAGTCGTAAGGAGAATCTCAAGAAAATGAAGCCTCGCAGTAGGTGATACTTGACAAGCATCGCCCTGAAGCCAGTCACAACAGCTGGGCTTGTTTTATTTATTCTTAGAGGTCTGCAATGTTAAGAAGTTTTACGAGTCATGCAATTAGCCAAAAAAAAAAAAAAAAAGAAAAGAGGAGTTGGTTAGGATTTCTTCACGTAGAGTGCAAAGACCACAGGGCTAAAATCCCCTTGTGCTGGAGAACTCCCATTCACAGTTATGTTTTGGGATGAAAAGTTATTATAGTATTTCCAAGTGATACCACAGTGCTATAAAGGACAAAGAAAACCAGGAAACAAGACTTAACATTATTTTCTTACTTTTCCCAAGTAGAGCCTAAGGTTATATTAGAGTTTGAAGAGGCAGAAATAGAAAAAATACTTTGCTATCTATAAATCTAATTTTGCAAAACAATGATATACTAAGGGAATTTAAATTTTAAAATTTACTCATTATAACTTACATACAATGCTTTGGTTAATGAAAACAAATTAGAAATTTATGCTTAAATAATTCTCAATTCTCTTTATATATTATGGTAAAGGTGATATGGTAGATTAATCTATAGCTTTATAGCTATAGGTTGATTTTATCAATTTTGTATTAAGCAGAATACTTAATATTTGATAAAACACGTATTGAATAATAAATTGGTCCTGAAACTTTTATACAAACTACATTTGCATTTGAGAGGCATATTATCATGGCTAAGGAACAGACAAAATATTCTGACCAGGTTTCCATGACAGTATAACCATCTATTTTTTTACAAATTTTATAATGATAAAAGTTAGCATTAAGAATTGCAAATGTTCACTATTCATAAGCTGTTACGTAGGACCTTTATTATTTATATATTACATAAAATCAACTGAAAATTAGTTATTTTAATAGTGTCTCAGTTTAACATTGTCTGTGGCTATTTATAAACCCTCAGAGACCAAGATACAATATCCCTGATTGAAACGATCTCTTATAGTTAGTATTTTTTCCATTACTGCACTCCGTAGGCTAGAACACGTCACCAATCCCAAGAGGAACCAGCATGCAGGATATGTGGTTTCAAACCAACGGATGACACTACCTTCGGTGCACTCCACTGCCTCATCTGTTCTTCCTTGTTCCAGAGAAAACAAACGTGAACATGTTGTAATTCATGTTCTTAGGAGGGGCAGCCATCACGCAAACAGATATAAATGTCACAGAAATATGTTGGCAAACCAGCATATGCATCAATATCTCCTACTATTAACAACTATAAATGCATTAAGCTTAAATAGAATAAACTCCCAAATTATGCACTTCATAAGGGGGTTGTTATCATTCTTTCCTTACATGTCTGTTTTTAGAAAAATGTTTTATTAAACATCATTTCCATGAAATCAAGTTCTTTACAATGAAAGCTTTAATACATTTTCCCCAAAACTGTTCCAGCATGGCTTAGTTGGTTGAGTATCACCCTGCAAAGTGCAAGGTCACCGGTTAGATTCCCGGTCAGGACATGTGTCATGTGTGGACTGTGGGCAGGTCCATGGTTGCGGACATGGGCAACAGGTAACAATCGATGTTTCTCTCCCTCTCCTTCTCTGTTCCCCTCTCTTTAAAAATAAATAAAATCTTTTAAAAAACCCTTCAAAATTCAACATAAAAAATATAAATAGAAAACTATTTTTTGGCTCTTTTTGGGTGTGGTATATGAACCTAGGTTATGAATTTAGAATGTATTCTCTCCAATTTCTACATAGACCATGTAACTCCTGACACTCAACACACCATGAAACAGAATGGGGTAATAAGGAGTAGCATGTTCGTTGCTTAAATATTTTATTTTACAAATCTTCTATTACACTCCATTTATCAGCACTCTTAGGAATACTGCTTACCTACAATGATTTCTACCTTCTTGCTATCTTGACTGTCTCGATCATTATACACACGACACCAATAGGTTCCCTGATGTTCCAAATCCACATAAGGTACCTATATCAATATCAGAACATACACACATTTCCTCTTAAATTTTAGTTTAAATTGGCTTGGAGAAAAAGTTATTTTGTATTTTAAAAACCCCTACAAAACTAAACTCCAAAAGGCTTTAGACAGTCTTCAATTATTATTTTCAGTCATTAGGTTAAGTATTAGTTCAAGCAAATGATACGATGAATCCAATAATGGTGAGTTTGGTGCAATACTGTATTTAACATTTCGGTATAAACCCTTAGATGTTTCCTAGCACGCTTACAAACAGACCAATCACTCAAACAAAACACTGACCACATGAGAACACCCCCAATAAATATGAACGTTAATGTTCACCTTAATTTTCAATTACCCTATTTATTTCACACATTAGCACGAAAAAATACCCTGCAAACCCGCTTCCTACCATGAGTATCTTTTTCGTCTCCTGCGTTAACGGCGCTTCATTTCTGAACCACTGGTAGTGAGGAATAGGGCTCCCGACAGCGACACACTGCAGCAGCAGCGTGCTGCCAGGGAGCAGCCGTTGGGGCTTGGGCTCAACACATATGTGCAGCCTGGATTCAGGGCTGGCATCCAAACTTCCTTAAATTAAAAAAGACATATTAAACATAAATAAAGCCTCTAAGTGAAACATCAATTTTCCCCTGTTAAAAAAAAAATGTTATGTTCATCCATTTCTTACAATCTTTAATATATTAAGAAATGTTCTAAAAAAAATGTCCTGTGGATAAAAGAATGCTGTGGGCAAAGAAGTTGAGAGCATTCTGGGGTAAACAAGGCTAATCAGCTCTCCTATTGCAGGACTTCTCAGAGCGTTAGCAAGGATCGTGCCTATAAAAGGAGAAACTAGTTCAGTGGTTTCCAAACGGGTCTGGGCTGCAGAATCTCCCTGGTGGGGACACAGCATCCTGAGTGACACGTTCGACCCAGGAAGCTCTACGTTCTGCTTTGATTTAACCTGACTCACTAAGGTAAGGAGTTTTGTTTTAGCACTGGGCAAGCATGGAGGGGTTATCACTGGCATTTCTTTCCAAGGCAGCTATCCGAGTACTTCCTGGACACTCATGGTTACAGCTCCCGGAGGACACAGGGACGCGCTGCACGACCAGCTTTCCGTCACGAAACTCGGTGCCTCGCAAATGGCCGGTGACCAACAGTATTTGTTGAATGAATAAGATTACATTGATAAACATAATGAATTTCATCATAGGCATGGAAATATTCTTGAGAGATAGAAATAACTTTCCTAATTAATCATTACCATTTTTAGAGATGGTTTGTTTAGGTGTAGGAGAAGCTAAATTGAGAGGGAAGATCTAAGACAAACTAAACGAAAAAAAGCCTGCTTCCCTCCTATTCTTTTTGTCTGAAAAATTGACAAAGGGCTCAAGTAGCCACCACATCTTTTATTCAATTTGGGTTTCAATGGTCTGGTTTAAGTTTCCCAGGTGATTCTACTGCACAGCCAAGTTTGAGGACCACTGTCTTCATCCCACATGGCTTCTCAGGGCAACTGAAAGTCTGGACAATTGAAATGATGTTTGAAGAAACTTCAGCAGTCACTCCTAGCATGAAAAAGAACCACTTTTACAGGGTTTGGTGATTTCTGTTTGAGGTCTTTGCATATACGAAGATGGTGCTTTCCTTTATGCACGCACTGCTTGGCGTGTTGAACCAGGACACTCAAGTTTGGGATGACGAATGAGTGTTTGTACAGAAAGCTGACATGTGTGAAAGAACAGCAAATCACAAGATGGCCACATTGGAGGTGTAGGCAGACACACTTCACTCCCTCCACAACCATAAGAAGGAACACAACTACCTCAATAAAAACAACCAGAACTACCAGAAAATCGAATTGCATGGAAGTCCAACAAAGATATAAAGAAGTGACACTCATCCAGACAGGCAGGAGGGGTAGAGCCAGGGCAGAGAGGACATGGTGTGGCGGCAGCCAGGCAGTGGCTGTAGCTGGCCGGCAGGAATCACAGTCACACATTATAGAGTCAGGAGGGACACCTGGGGAAGGACACCTGGGGAGCGACCCCAGCCACGGACCAGACCCTGCAGCTCACAGTTCCAGTGCGGGGAGAGAGGGGGAACTTCGCTGCTTCTGGCTGTGAAAACCAGCAGGGGTTGGGGCAGAGGAAGAAACTGCTGGTCTCTCAGTAGAGTCCGTTTGTTTAGAGGCCCCCATGGTCCTAGAATGTCCACACACTCACTCACTGTGGAAACCATGGCCAGGGCGACAGCTAGAGAGGTGCTAGTCCCATCCGGGAAGTGGAAGAGGTGCTTGGAAGAGGGGTGAGTGCTGAGCAAGCGGCAGTGTTCTCTCTCTGACCCTCCCCCACATACAGCACCACAACATGGTGGAACAGGTCACCCAGGACCGATGATCACCGAAGGCTTCACCCCTTACAACATAATAGGTGACAGCTCTACCAAAGACAGAGCCAAAGGCAGGAGGCTGTTAAGTTGGAGAGACAGAGAAGTATGGCCCAAATGAGGGAGCAAATCAGGTTCCAGTGGGAGATGAGGAGACAGCCAACCTAACAGACACAGGGTTCAAAACACTGGTGATACAGATCCTTACAGACCTGCAGACATGCTTGAGGACGGCAAACGCAGGAGGGAAGAAGTGAAGGCTAGGCTGAGTGAAAACGAAGGACACGAAACCCATGGTGAAAGGAAGAAAGTTGAGGTTCAAATCAATGATTTGGAACATAGAAAAGAAATAAACAGTCAACTAGTACAGAATGAAAAAATAAGAATTGAAAAAAACAAGAAGAGGCTTAGGAACCTCTAGGACAACTTTAAACACACCACCATCTGAATCACAGGGGTACCACAAGAAGAGGAAGAGCAAGAAACTGAAAACTTCTGTGAAAAAATTTAAAAAGCTTTCTTATTTGGCAAAGGACACAGACACATAAATCCAAGAGTCCCAAACAAGCTACACCAAACGAGGACCACACCAAGACACATCATAATTAAAATGCTAAAAATTAAAGATAAAGAGAGAACCTAAAAAGCAGAAAGAGAAAAAAAGTTACCTACAAAGGGGTACCTATAAGACTGTCAGCTGATTTCTCAAAAGAAACTTTGCAGGTAAGAAGGGCCTGGCAAGAAGTATTCAAAGTGATGAAAAGCAAGGATCTACAACCAAGTTACTCTCTATCCAGTAAAGCTGTCATTTAGAATGGAAGGGCAGACAAAGTGCTTCCCAGACAAGATAAAATTAAAGTAGTTCATCATCACCAAACCATTATTATATGAAAAGTTCAAGGAACTTGTTTAAGAAAAAGAAGATCAAAACTATGAACATTAAAAATACAACAAACTCACAACTATCAACAACAGATTCTAAAAAATAAAAACTAAGCAAATAACCAGAATAGGATCGGAATCATAGGTATGGGGATCATCTGGAGGGTTGTCAGCTGGGAGGGGGAAGGAGGAGAAATGGGAAAATGGTGGAGGGATTAAGATGTAATTGGTAGGCACAAAATAGACAGGGGGATAATACAGGAAATGGAGAAGTCAAAGAACTTACATGAATGACCCATGGACATGAGCTAAGGGAGGTGGGATTGGGCAGAGTGTAGCAAAAGGAAAAAAATTTAGGAGAATTATAACAGCATAGTCAGTAAAATATACTTAAAAATAACAAAGGATATGGTCTTGACAGTGTGTGTGAATAAATAAAACAGTATCTGATGTCTACTCTTTAGAGTAAATTGGTTTTTTTCCCCTTGATCAATACTAGTTATCAGACTAGAAAAGGTGAATGACAAAGGATAGAAAAATAATTTGATGAAATGGTTTATTACAGTAAATGATACACTATATGTCCTTTCATGTTGATAGCCTTCTTTAAAGTTTTACTAAAAACACAAATTTTTAGAAGTGATACTGTAGTTTGGGAGGAAAATGTACACTGTGGAAAGAAACTGAAAAGTAAGCAAAACTGTATTAGACGCCCCCCCACCAAAAAAAAATAAAATAAAACAACCAGAGATGTAACATTCAAATCCACCAAGAAGGGATCTCAGTCTGGAAGGGGGCCAGACTGAGAGGGGCTCTCGGTCATCCAAAGGCATCTGTGTGCGTATGTGTATTTTTTCTTCTCTATGGAGCAGAGAGTCAAAGAACACGGGATAAAATCTCAACCACTGGTGACCTTATAGTGGGTGCAGTAGTGAACTTTTGGTAATACTTTGATACTTAGAAATTATTTAAAAGTAAACAATTAAAATAAAATAAGGCAAGTCCCCTCCCAACATTCAACTTACCCTGGAAGTTCTCTGTTAATTCTGTGACATCACAGACATCCAGCTGTGACCACTGGCTGAATTCAAAGGTGCAGCTGTTATTAACTCGACAGACATAAAAGCCGGCATCTTTTACGTGCACTGTGTTAAAAATAAGTTCTGATGCATTTCCGTTTGGAATCTGGGAAATAATCAGTAAGAGTATCAGTGAATGACTCAGCAAAACATGCCTTATAAAATGTGTGGTGCAAAATGTGTGATTTCTTTGGAGTTTTGAAAAGTATATGTTTTTTCCAAGTTCTAAAATCTTTATTATAACATTCTGAGTAACTTAGGACTGAAGTTTTAGTCTTTTACAAACTCATTAACCACAGTTCATAAATTCTCCCACGTTATCTTCCAAAATTCTCTAACAACATCTAACAACAAAGGTATCTGTCCTGTCATCTACAACTGTTCAATTGTGGGTACCTAAAGAATCTACAGTGTCAACATGTACGGGTTAAGCAGCCACATGACATGACAAACACCATGGTGAAGTGGAGAGCACGCAGAAAGTTGGGCCTGGCCACTAATTTCAGTTCTGACCAAATTAGTTGTTAGTACGTGAGCAAGTTATTTCCTCTCCAGACCGACTTTTCCTGTATGAAATTCTGTAAGAGGACAGACTCCTCAACTGGTAAACTTCTTTCAGGGTCTGGGCAGAGCAGGGCTATGGAAAGCGTGTCAGCAGTGGGAGAAATGGCCGTCCAAGGGTTTCCCAAGAATTGGTCACCTTTGCTGCTCCTGCCACCAATTTACCAGTACCACCCAACTCTACACCTTGCCGAGGGGCTTACTCAAGGACCATGTTCTGTTACACCGGCTCCCCTGCAAAGTAGCGGACCAGGCTCGGCCCTCTCCCTGCCCTCTCAAACCTGCACCAGAGCAAGAGCAAGCTGCTGGGGGTCTGGCAATTTTCCAGTTGTCAGCTGTCTTTAGCGGCGCCTAAAGGTCCACTGTGTCACCCAGTCAGGTCAGTGGTCGGTTAGCGTGCCTGTCAGACCACCATGGCTATTTCTCTCCCCTCAAACCTGCAGGCCTACTTCCCTCAGCCTTTGAATTCAGACACAAACTCCCCTCTTCCTGCTACCAAATCACACTTCAGTGGCTTTTCTCTTTGTATCACCCTGTTCATTTTTCTCATAGCTCTTAATTCAAGGAATTCTCTTATTTGCATGCTGTCTGTTCCCTCACTGGGGGTGGCGGTGTCAGTGCTTCATCGTCATGGCCTTAGAACGTGGCCTGGCACAAAGCCCACGTCACCAAGTAGCCCCTGGAGCACAGGTGGAAAGCACAAGGCCTGCGGGCCGAATCTGGCCCTCCACCTTGTTTCACCCGGCCCAGCAACTTGCTTCTACCCAGCTCGCTTCACTGTTAAGGAGTAGTTACATTTATACGGTCCTGTAATGACATTCAGCACTTTGAAGGCAACCTCGAGGCTGATGTGGGCCCAGTGAAAATGAGTTTGACCCCCCTGTCCTAGAACGACCCACAAACATCGAGTGGCCTGATGAAATCTGACTTGTGGGAGCTTTCAAGTCCATGACAACTCTTTAAATCTAAGATGTAGTTTCCATCCTTCTTCAAATCAGGACAGGATTCACAAATAATATATTTAATACAGTAAGTTTTATCCATCATTTCTCCCTCAAAAGGCATTTATTAAAATGAAAGCAACTTTGCAATTAAGACAGTCTGGTAAAAATAACTTCAGTTATCATCCCTTGAAAGCCCAGGGACATAGAAAGTCCTGTCTATTAAGTTCCCGCGAGCGCAGGCGCTGGGCCTCCACGTCGCTGGCAGTGGCGGCCAGGGCTCCAACACGGGCCTGCCGAGCACCAAACCCAGGGCAGGCTTCCTGCTGCCGTTCACAGCCGCCCTGCCCGCCTCCCCTGCGCGCAGGGGATGGAAATACAACCACACACTTCTTCTAAGGCCCTGGGTGACCCCATTAATGGAAAGGACTATTAGTTTTAGGTTTGCAAATGTAGACTTACGGCCGCCCGGCCGAGGTGGGAAGAAAGCTCAATTATCTGAGAATACGGAGGCTCAAGGTCAGACCTCAGAGGGAAGGGGCGAGGGAGGCAGATGGACGAGGGAAGAAAGTGCACTGCGTGGGGCAAACACAGGCCAGCCGGACCAGTGAGAACTGCCCCGAGCCAGAAGAGAGAATTCCAATACTGTCCGTGATTTGGAATTACCGTTGGGCGGTGCAGAGATACAGAACCTCCAGCCAGACGACCAGCCACCACTGGCTGGCCAGGTGGCCCCACTCCGCCCACCTGGTTCTACTTCGGAATCTCACCATAGCCTAAATCTTTTGAAATAATACAGTCATGTGGAATACTTAAAATATTGCATTAGCCTTATTAGACTAATTTAAAGTCTTTAAATTAAAATTTTCTTATAGCTAGGTTAAAATCTAGACAGAGGGGAGCAAAAAGGGGGTGGATGTAATACAACAACAATAAAATTAAAGAAGAAAAAAAAATCCACTGGCGATGCTTCCTATTTGTTAACGTTGTTGCTCCAAGTAATCCCTCCTTTTCCTAACTTTTAGGAAGAGAACTGGTTTTATCGTTGCTTACAACCTTTCAAAAGACAATTTTGGGAGTGTCTTACCAAAGTAATGATTATTGAACACTTCAGTAATAACACAGCAGTGCCTATCAGATCCCAATTCCTAAAAACACATGGAGGCTCATAATGCTAATTCATTTCCCATCATGCTATCTTCTGATGGTAGAGGAACTAAACGACGTTTAAAAATTACCTCTCTATTCATTTTGAACCACTGATATTGTACGAAAGGATGTCCAGTTGCCCGGCAACACAGCTTCACAAACTGTCCAGCCAAGACTGCCTTGGACTCTGGGTTTACGGTGATCTTTATTCCTTAAAAAAAAAAAAATGGAAAGAAAAGTTAAGTAAAATTACAGACAAGTTCTCCTTGTTTATATTTCTGAAACCAAAAAACAACAAAAAAATCCCCCAGTCGTATTTTGGAAATAACCTGCATATTCATCCTGTTACAGATCACCCATCAGACCTCTCCCCACCAGATTATGAGACTGTTAAGTTCCAGGCTTTGCAAAACCAGGAGGAAGGAAACTCGCCTGCAGAAGACTTTGATCTCTTTTACCCCCACAACAGGGGAGAAACTTGTTTGTCGTGCTTCTTTAATTCTTGGAAACATTTTTTCCGCATTCTAGCCTGAGATCAGGAGGTACCTCACAACAGATGCCTGCCCGGCACTAGTCACAGTGGCCTCCAGGGCCAGCACTCTGACCAAGTGGTCACAAGTGCCCCTGTGGCCGGTGCTGCGACCGACTCACTGCGATGTTAGTCACATGTACAAGGTTGGGTTGAAATGCCAGTAAAAACGTCTACAAAAGGCATCTGAACTTCAGCGCTACGGTTTAGTATTAAAATGAAAATGGTTCTGTAGGCAGAAAAGCACAGAACCAGAGTAGTAAGGTGTACAGTGCACACACGTGATACAGTTCTCATTTGAGAAATGACTATCCGCAAGGAAACTTGGAAACCTTTGGACAGAGGGTTCGGGGAGACCCTGCAGTCATCACGAAGAAAGACCTTCTTCCCTGCCCTCCTGCACGTGGCAGTCTGGGCCTCTGGGGGCTGCTCGGGCACAGATACTCAGGCAGCCCTGAACACAGGCCCGGCGGGAAGGAAAGAACAAACCACGGACACAGCCGCGCTGGCAGGCGCAACAGCCCTGGTTGCTACCTGGCTGCCACCACGTGAGCCCGCACCATCAGCGGGTCACTTCTGGATTCCTGTCCTCAGAAACCGTACCAGGTAGTAAACGGTGGCTGTGTTAAGCAGTTGGTTTTGGGGTAATATGCTACACAACAAGAGGTAACTGGCTCAAAAGAAACTCAAGTTAGGATATTTTACATGTGCCAACATTATAACACATAACTGTGGGTTGGTTGGCTTGCAGAAAGGAGAAAAGATCATGAAATCATAAAAATCCTGCCCTGGCTGGTGTGGCTCAGTGGATTGAGCCTGGGCCTGTGAACCAAAGGGTTGTTGGTTCGATTCCCTATCAGGACACAAACCTGGATTGCAGGCCAGGTCCCCAGACGGGTGTGTGAGAGAGGCAACCACACATGGATGTTTCTCTCCCTTTGCCTGCCTTCCCTTATCTCTAAAAGTAAATAAAATCTTTAAAAGACAGAGAAGAAAATGAAGTAATTTGCAGGTCATCCAAATCAACTTGGGTAAATTATTTAACCTGTCTGAGACTCTTTTTTTTTCCACTGTCAAAATGGCAGAACTGGGATGCAAACATAGATTTTCTTGGGCTTTAAAACCCTCAAACTTTGCCTTGGCGGGGTGGCTCAGTTGGTTGGAGCAGCATCCTATACACCAAAATGCTGCAGGTTTGATCCTCAATTGGAGTGCATATGGGAGGCAAGTGACCGATGTTTTTCCCTTCCCCACCCTTCCAAATTAAAGATCATGTCCTCAGGTAAAGATTTAAAAAATAATAGCAATAAAAGAAGCCCTCACACTTCTGTTATCCCAGTGACCTTATTTCCTCCTTTGAGGCATAGCTGACAAATAGAACTTGTACCTATTTAGCCTGTATAAATTACAAGATTTATCATGTAAGCACAGGTGAACTGACTACCACAATTCAGTTAATTAACCCACCCAGCACCTCACAGGGCTGTCATTTCCCAGGGAAGGCTGACGCACCTCCCGTGCTGAGCCTGACTTCTGCTGCGTGAGCTGGTCTCACTGGAGGGGGTGCGCCAGGCAGTGTGCCTCTCAGGCCTCTCGGTTACACCGAGAGAAAAGAGGCAAGAATGATGGAAATGAAAAGGCTCTCTCCTACAGTCTTACAAAGGAACGCACGACTTCGGTGGCAAGGGCCACCAGGCCCGAATGTTCTAAAAGGCATCCTTCCCTTGCGTGGGAGGCAAGACTAAGTGATTTTCACGCACATGCAAACTCAAAGTTTACACTCCAAGTCCGTCCTGTCCCAACAATTCTAACAGTCTAGTCTCCAACAACAAGCAAATATATATGCACCTACTCCTTGCTGCTTCGACGACTGAGAGCTGAAGGAAAACTGTGATCTGGAAACTGTAGTGAAGAAGAGAAGTCAGTGCCTTCAGGCTTTAACCACACAGCTTCCTTCCGCCCACAGCGCTGTGCCACGGGGC
Organism: Noctilio leporinus; assembly: GCA_004026585.1. Lineage (NCBI taxonomy): Eukaryota > Metazoa > Chordata > Mammalia > Chiroptera > Noctilionidae > Noctilio > Noctilio leporinus. The sequence goes on along the minus strand of PVIW01000236.1, from coordinate 334,448 downwards.
ACAGGATGAAGGAAGGGGAGCAGATGGCCCGGGCTATGGGGGGCGCACCAGGGCTCGCAGAGGAAAGCTCTGTTCCGACGGTGGACACGGAGCTTCCTGACAAACGGACCTGCTTTCAGATGCCATCTGCAGAGCAGCCAGAGAGGGTTACCTGATTTCCTGTAACCGGGGAGACCTGACCGGTGTCAGGGGACACGAGGGCTGTGCTCTCCACGCTCAGAACAAGTAAGTCAGGGCGATCCCTGACTCATCACAGGTCGCCCTGACCTTCTTCACTTCCACAAGGCACTCAAATATCGATATAATTCATAAACAGCTTGTCCAGGAACAGATCTACTGTAGCCATTACAGTGCATCTGTTTGCAGAGGCCATGAACAAAAACATTTTTTCCCATCAGTTTCCATCTAAAACTCTTCCTCAAAGTTATCCTGACACATTCTAAACGGTCACTGGAGAGGGCCCCATGACGCCTCAGAAGAGATGCCACTCCTCTCCCTTTAACAGCACCCCCAACACACAGCCGAAGCACGTCCATGCGCGTCCTCGTCCAAGTCAATTTACTCGGGCACCTCCGCGGCTACACCTAGGCACCTCGCGAGTCCTTCATTCCTCTGCCTGCCTGGTGACCCTGGGTGCCCGGGTGCGAAGGTACATTTTTCAGACCACACTGACTGCTCCCTTCTTACCTCTTTGCTTCCTCATCCTTGTTCCCATCCACCCCACCTTTGCCTCTCTTCCCTTCTTGATACTTTTCCTTCTGAAAATTCCTGTTGCTCATGAAACAAGGAAAGTCACCTTATAAGTAAGATTTAGTATTTGAGTACTTTTTAATTTGAAGTCCATGTGTCAAAGAGGCAACGAGGTAAAAATCTATAATGAAGTTCTCCCCAACACTCAGGACTGTCTCAGCATTATGGAAATGAAGTTGGGTTTGGGTCAGGGTCAGCAGCCCTTGGGGTCTAACCTACTACCTTTGTCAGTAACAGCGACTCTAGCCAGACGGGGTACTATTCTAGGCGCAGGGATACACAACAAAAATCACCTTGAGGAAAAGTTCACTGATGGGGCACAGACAACAGCGTTATGTAGATGGGGTCTGCAAGAGCACCTAGCAGTTGCTACCCCACACATCTTGGCATGAGGAGGCAGCGAGAAACGTACGTGGTGAGTCAAGATCCAATGCAGTGAGCAATATAAGGGAGGCATTTACAGGAGGCCTATTTTATCATCCACATTACGCCTTGGAAAGCAGAAGATCTCCAAGTCCAAGTTTCCTGACTTATGGCTTAGTTACATCGTCAGTATCTGTTTCCCCGTCCTCCTTCCGACAGGCCCACTTTGGTCTGGTGGTCCACCTGCAGATGCTATTTGCTGTAGTCTGTGCAAAGCTGACTCAACCCAAGTGCGCTCTTGGCTCCAAACCAGGCAACTTAGCACATTCCATCTTCCTGGCCACAGGGATAGGGAGGAAGGGACAGAATTAATTAGAGGGAATCTTACAACGTTGGCCGGGACAAAGATGAATGCAATAGTAGCCAATCGGTACCTTGTGCCCACGTTGTAGAACGTCAGTCTTTGGGGGAAGCCAATGGCAAAGACGAAAATAAAGCAGCTCCCTGGAAACTGGGCTATTCCCTGCCTCCCTGCTTGAAGCCCAACCCGCTTCAAGGATTTTCAGTTAGAAGAGCCAACATACCCCCTTTACGAGGCCAACCTGAGCTGGGGTTTCTGGTATGTGTCATTGATAGCACGCCACTACCAGTGCCCCTCATTCCCCAACCCCAGAACCAACAAAGTGAAAAATAAGATCTGAATGCTAACTTTAGGTTTCCCACGTTCACTTAAATATAGGATCAAAAACAAGTTTGCTTAACGGTAAAAACTGCGTATGTTGAAGACACATGAAATGGAGCATGGAGTGCTCAGTCCAGGGCTTCTTGGTTCCTATGGGACCTGGAATGGCAAACTGGACGCCCAAGGAAGGGGGTCTGCAGTACCGCTGCCGTCAGGTGACTGAGGTGACATGGTGCCCCCTGCCCGACACCACTGCAATTGACTGACTCTACCTGAACATGCGATGGCAGGGCCTGTTTCCCATTCCTCACACCGAACTTTGGAATTGAGAAACTTCACTCAATACTGATACAGTCAGGAAAAAAAAACAATTGCATGGTTGAGTCAGTCAACATTTCAAAACCACCATGTTGGCAAAAAACCTTTAAAACAATAAATATTTGTAATATCTGCTTTTACCTCACTCATGTACAAAGAAATATGTGTATATTTATTTTTTTGGCTATACTATTTCAACAGAAATCACAGAAACCTTACCTCTAAATACTCGAGTGTGTATCTCCTTGGAATAAAGACATGCTTCTATAGAAGTACAGTCTTCTTGTCATCTAATTCCCTGGTATCGAATATGCAGGTTATATTTAAGTTGTTCTACTTGTCCCAAAATATCTTGAATAGCTGGTTTTCTAAACCATAATCCTACCAATACTTAAGCATTATATTTGCCTTTTTACCTTCTTTATAACTGTCAACCTTGGGGAAAATGGAGGCTCCGTACATTTACCTTTCCCCAGAACATCGAACGCAATTCACCTGGTTAAACAGGCTAGTTTCCTGCAGTGCGCCTCCATGCCCCCCTGGTGAACACACAAGGCCAACACCCACCTGGGGGGCTGAGAAGCTGAAGGACCTCCGTGTGCTGCAGGGCCTGCAGGAAGTCACTCAGCTCCGAGACGGTGCAGCCCTTCTCGCCCAGCAGCTTCAAGAGACACAGGCTCGGGCTTCCTTCGGGCTCGAAGACCTGAAGAGAACACTGCTCCAAGTCCAGGCAACTGAAAAGCACAGATTTAATTCAGGTCAACAGGGTTCTGCAACATTAATGTGCCTGCTCTGTGTCTGGCGCCAGAGGTATTGTAGGAAATAAACCGAGGGTGTTGAGGGGTGAAAAACTGTTTACGTTATGAATGCCTCCTCCTCCTGCCACTGTCGGGGATTCCTCTAGAAACCTGATGTGAGAGAAATCTGGCCTTGATTTTGTATCTTGGGAATAAGAAAATCAGATACATTTCTCTGCTCTTTCTTGTACTTACATAAAATACAAGATGACCCAAAGAGGCATACATCTTTGAGACATACTGAGAAATGAAAAAAGTTAACATACAGTATTTTGTATTGAAGTATTGTCTATGAAAACACTTCCTGTAGCTTACATTTTTCACATAAAAAAACTACGAAACAGTGTTATGTTTTGTATGATGCTACCTTTGTTAGCAAGAGTATGTGCCGTATTTGTTCTTATTTACATGGAATAACTTTGGAAAGATGGCCAAGCAAAAGCAGTGGCAGTGGCTGCCCTGATGGGGGCCATGGGCGGAGCTCAGGGCTGGGTGGCTCACCCTTCATCTTCGCTACAAAGCTTTTTGCACTATTGACTTTTTACTTTGTGCACTCATTTTTTTCAACAACAACAACAACAACAAGCCAATGCTATTGACATTCAAAGGACTTGTAAGTGCCCAGAAATACCCAACACAGGGGGCAGGCAAATTGGATTCCACCTGTCCAGTCACCTGATTTGTGTACATAGTTTGACCGGAACACAGCTGCGCTCATTAATTTACATACTTACAAATGTATGTGGCTGCTTTCCTGTCACAACAGTGGAGGGGAGTAGTTTGTGGGCAAAGCTGGAAATATTTATTCTTAGGTTCTTTACAGAATTAGGCTGCTCGTCCTCGCTCTAAGGAATCTTTATGCTGTCTCCTCATCCTTCTGTTGAAACTATTCTTTTTCTGTATCAGTATTTGACATACGTATATACTGTAATGTCCTTTTTGGTGTTATTGTGTTCAGTAGTGGTATACAAGATTAGAAAGGTTAAGATCAGACTGTAGGAGGCCATGAATTATGTGACAATGTCTATAGATTTCAATCATTTCACAGGAAGGGAAATACAAGTATGGAACATTCAAGAGAAGAGACAAAAAGCAAGTAAAATCAAACAACCAAAACAAAAACAAAAACATCTCTTCAAAGAGACCTAACCAATAACAGGCAGCAAGGCCTTTAGGTAATCTCCATTGATACTCGATCATTGATACTCGACCAAGTTTGCAGCTCACGAGCCTCTGCAGACCCTCCTTCCCTTCTGCCGACTGGGACTGCAGGCCCACAGAAACACTCGCTTCGCCCCGGACCCCACCCTTCCATCTACTACACTTGGGACCCAGTTTCCTACTGCTGTTTATCTTATATACCACAGCTTGGCAAACTTTTCTGTAAAGTGCCAGAGGGAAAATATTGTAGGCTTTGTGGATCATACAGTCTCCATCATGCATTTTTTTCTTTTGTTTAACAAGTTTTTAAATATAAATACCATTCTCAGCTCATTCGCTATACAAAACCAGGCAGTGGCCTAAATCTGTCCCGTGGGCCAGTTTTGCAGATGACTGACTGATATACTTAATTTGACCTAATTTTGCCTTAAAACCATGAGCTTTTCTTTCATAAGCATGTCTTAACTAGATGAAAATACTTTTTGAAAACAGAAACCCCATCATATGTATTAAATATATATTTAATTCCTCAATACCTAAAGTCTGCCTTGCCCATATTAATTATTCAAAAGTTGAATGGTTATTGAGTGAATCTCAATCGTAACCGAAAAGCCTGAATAGGTGGAAAGGATCAAGCATAAAAGTACCACAGCTGTAGCAAAGTTAAGGTAAGCAAGTTTTCATATGACTGGAATTATTCTTAATCCACATTTATTTTGATCAGTTTTATTAAAAGGCTGCCATAGCATTTATATAAAGGTCACCCAAGATTTGTAATTCTGTGATAAAGTTAGTTATCCCATAAAAAATGTATCCAACCAAAATAATTTCAACAGTAATATCATCTATCTCATAGGTTAGAATTAAATTAGAAAATCCATGTAAAAAAGAACTTAGCACAGTACTAGGGAAACAATAAACACTCAATAAAAGCTCTTGTTATGCAATAAAAGTATGAGAATATCAAAGGAATATTGAGTCATTTCTTAATTATGTTTGTTTCTGAGACTGTTTTAGTTTTACTTTAAATGTTTTGAGTAGCTACTATTTTGGTAACCTATTACTGTCCTCCAATGTCTTCTATCACTATATTAACAAGGCGTTCTTTTCTAAGTGTCCTTGTTAAATGCATAACATAGATTCACAATTTTTGTTAAATGTGCACTTCATAATATACATTCCCAAAACTCTACACTGCAGACCACTGGTAACAAATCTGAAGTTCATGGTGAGATGATGAACATAAGGACAAGATCACCTTTTACTCAAAGGTTATCTTTAACTGTTCAGGTGTCCTTTCCTTTATGAAATAATGGTGACTACAATGGTAGCAAAAACAAAGGCCGAAGATGCCTGCTGGTCCTTTATTTTGTAAAAGTTTTTATACTGGTCCTGGCAATGGCCAGGTCAAGGGACCAGTATTAGAGACAATGTAAGGATTACAAATTTTTCCAATTATGAGAATGTGAGCTTTATAAAAACAAGGATGCTCTATGCTCAACACCAAGACTGATGTAATGGTGTTGGTTTTTGTTTTTGTGAGAAGTGGTCAGATTCTGAAAATACTTTATTTTTATTTGATGCACTGATTTTATTTTATGTTTTAAATTTCTTTAGCAATGGTGGAAACTTGGGATAACTGTAACAGTGATGTAATGTTTTAAATATAGTTTTTGATTCAGAAAGTTTACCTGATACATGAAATTAAGAAGCCACCTTGTCAAATGCAACCAAGTGATGCTTTAATGTTTATACTGATATAGAGAAAATGAAAAACAAATTGTCATTTTTCCTTCCTAGAACAAATAAAGATCAAATTGAAGTAGACAATAATTTCTCTTCTGAAACAAGAAGCCCAGGAGAAAAACAAATTTCTCTGTCTCCTTTGCTTTTACTAATTTTCCACACGAGTGCTGGCTTTCAGCTAAGAAGGTGCTCGTGCCTACTTAACTTTTATCTCTTTTTTAGTTATATTCCTGTAAAACTGTGCTTTGAAGTGGTTTCTACCGGCCCTAATTTGGAATTTCTGATTTAAATTAAAAGCCTCTTACGGAACAAAATGGAATTAGCTTTTTAAAAAATACATCTTTGTTTATCTTTACATTTAAAAGTTTACAATCAAATAAAACATTATTCACCCTTTAGGGTACAAACTATGGCACTGTTTGTAGATTCTTTTGCTTCTCTTTTTGGAATATTTATTCCTTAAGTCAACAACTATTTACTAATCACGTAAAATGGGCCAGCCTTTTCCCCTAGGCATTGAGGATGTATCACATAGCAGCAAACAAATTCCCTGTCCTCCTGAATTTTTCTATAGGACACATGCACAATCATAGATCTCTCTCTCCCTCTCTCTGTATAGCCAATGGTCACTGTTGCTGTGGAGAAAAACAAAGCAAAGCAGAGATAGGCAATGCTGGAGCAGAGTGCAGATGTAAGGGGCAATTTTAAAGAATGTGATCAGAGAAGAACATATTGAGTGTGACTTTTCAATTGATTTTAGAGAACAGAGAAGGAGGGGGAGAGACAGACCAAAAAAAAAAAAAAAAAAAAAAACCAACAAACCACCAATTCATTGTTCTTCAAATGAGTAATTTATGAACTCATTGGCTGATTCTTGAATGTGCCCTGATTGGAGATGGAAACCTGAAACCTTGGTGCATGGAACCAATGCTCTAGCCCACCGAGCTGGCCACGGCTGAGAGGGTGACCTTTAAGCAAACATTTGAAGGGAGGAAGGGGCAAGTCATGAGGTCCATCAGAGGGCTGAGTAAACAGCAGTACAATGACACTACGTTCTTCAAGAAGCCAGAAGGCAGGTCTGAACAGAGTAGACAATGGAAGGGGGATGGTGTGGGGTATCAGGTCCAAGGGTTACATGTTAGCTAAGACTGACATAATGGTGTTTGTTTTTGCTTTTGGGAGAAGTGGTCAGATTCTGAAAATATTTTTATTTGACATGCTGATTTTACATTTTAAATTTCTTTAGCAATGGCGGAATCTTGGGGTAACTGTAACTGTGATGTAATGCTTTAAAAGAACCATTCTTCCTGATGTACTGAGGCTGGGGAGGGTAAAGCAGGACCAGCTGGCAGCTACGGCCTAATCCCGGGGAACCATGGCCCACCCTCGTGCGGTAGCCTCGACGCTGGATTCGGGATCTACACCCACGAGTGGGAGAAAATGGATGTGGTGTGTCAGTGGAGACAGGAAAGACTGAAGTTTTGGGCCCCAGCCACTGGAGGGGTGTAGCTGCTATGGACTGAGATGCAAAACACTGCAAGAGAAAGAGGCCTATAGTACATTTTGGATGTGTTACATATAAGATGTCTATTAGTCATTTAAGGCCCTGGCTGGTGGCACAGTGGATAAGGCGCGCTGGCCTGCGAACCCAAAGGTCGCTGGTTCGATTCCCCAGCCAGGGCACATACCCAGGTTGCAAGCCAGGTCTCCAGCCAGGTCTGTAGCTGGAGGCAGGTGAAAGGTAACCAGACATTGCTGTCTCTCTCCCTTCCCCACCCTCCTTTTTTTTTTTAAATGTCTATTAGTCATTCAAGAGGAGAGGTAGCAAATAGGCTTTTTCACAACTGAGTGGGGACTTCAAAGCCAGTAAATGGATTTAGGATATGAACTGAGAGAAGGGGAATAGGTGAAGCGCTGACAAAGAGCTACAAAGCCTGCGCCCTAAGGCACTTTAAAATTCAGGGCCTACAGGTAGAGCCTGAGGTGTCGGACAGGAGGAAAGCTCTGGTCCAGCTCTTCACACCTGTTCTCCTGCCTGTTGCAAACTCGGAGGGTGGATTTCTGCAGCTACAGGAGCACCTGCACAGCAGCTACACAGTGATCAGTGACTGGCCAGTGTCCTTGGTCCCTGCTCTAAGATTCCTCCTTCAAGGATTTTAGGCAGCCATTAGGGCCCCCAGAAGCTCTGTGGTCTTTGGGGCTCCCATGTTCTATGCCACCATGGAATGTATGTAGGTTGGGCAAGACCCTTGAACCTGTGCCTATCTACAGGGATAGCAAAGAGTGTTCAGGGCCAGCTCATCTTGAGACGGAATTAGGCCCAAGTTTGCATTTAGGGCATCCCCGTATGTACATGGTTGTGGGAAACTAAATTACTATATGCAAGAGTTTATTCTGGGTCATCAATAAACATCTGAAAACATTAACATTATTCCTAATTTCTGATGGATGGCTCAGAACAATGTGTTTTATTTATTCTCGTCTAGTTTGAGGAAGGGTTTACATCCCTGTCAGTCTACAAATCTAGAAACCTATGGTCCTAGAATAATAGTATTTTGGGTTTTCTTTGCATAGCAGAGAAAAAAAAAAAAAATATGCCACCTGTCTGCTTAACTTTGCAGCACAACTGCTTGATGCCATCCTCTTTCTGTTTACTTCTCTGTATGGCCAAATACCAAATCATCCCAACTCTTGGTTTAACCCAAACTCTCTGAAACTCAAGGTTGTTGCAAAGGTTCAAATAGATAACGCATGTACACACTTAGTACGTTAGTATATACTAAGTGGTTAATAAATGATAAAATCTCTTATTATTTTCCACAGCCAACATAGCATTTAACATGCTATTTATGAATGTTCCAGAATGACAGTTCATGACTAAGCCCTTATGAATATGGGCGAAATATGTCATCCTTTTATCTTTTGGAACTTGTAGCAAATAATAGCCACTCAGTAAGTGTAAATTTGAGTGACTATCTCTCCCCTTAATTGCAAAGTATTTAGAGTGTCTAAGATAGGTTCTACGCACACAAAAGCAGCCAGCTCTGTGCCATGGAGCCAAGGTATCTGCAAAATGGGAGACAATGCCCCTTTCCTAATATATATATATTTTTGTTTGTGTAAAGGTTTGGTTTCCCACAAAAACATGTTATTTCTGTTAACATGCAATGGTTATTCTTTTTGCGTAAGTTACCATTTTCAACATCTTAGTGTTCATTTCTAACGTAGCAAAGATCAGACTATGTTGTATGCATGCCACATTCCGGGGTCCACAGTCATTCTTAAGACTTTCAGGGAATCCTGAGAAAGTCCAAGACCCACTAGGGCAGCGGAGGCAGGAAAAAAACGGTTTCACTCACAGTTTAATGTCCCTGGTGAAGTCAAGAAGCCACCTTGCTGAGCTGGCTTGGTGGAGGAAGACGGTGAGTTGGGTTTCAGTCTTTCCCCCCATCCTCTCCCCATGTAAGACGCCTCATCGCGGGCCCGCTGCACCCCAATCTTTTCCCCTCCTTATCCCCTCACCTGCACTTCTTCCTACCCTTCTAGGGTCCCCCGGGCGGGCCTGTGTCCGTACCCCGCTAGTTTGCACTTCAGGTCTTTCGGAATTACTGTCTCCCCCTTCCCCACGTCCTCCTCGGTCAACCCCCGCGTCTCGTTCTCAACCCAAGGGGGCGAGGAGGGACGGTGTCAGCACCGAGGGCCGATCTCGAAGCGCCCGCGTTGCCCGCACCGTCCCGGTTCCAGCCCCCTGGGGGGTCCCCACGCGCCGCCACGTCCCCGCCTCCGCGCTCCTCCCCCAGCGCGGCCCCGGCCCCTCCCTCCCCGCGCGCCCCCCGCCCCGCGCCCCCTGCCCCCTCACCTCAGCCGGAGGCGCCCCCGACTCCCCGCCACCTCGGCCAGCCTCCTCCAGCCCCGGGCCTCGGGCGCTCGGTCCAAACTCCCACTGAGCCTCCGCAGCAGCGGCTCTGGAAGCCGGCTGAGGGTCGCGCTGCCCGGGGCGGGGAGCGGCGGCCCGGAAGGGGAGCCTGGAGGCAGCTGCGAGGCCGGGGGCGACAGGGCCCGCTGCGGCTCCCCGCACGGCGGCGTCTCCCTTGCAGGCGACCCCGCGACGGCCGCGGCTCCCGCCAGCCGCATCGCGGGCGTCGGCTCTAGGGCACCTTCCGCTCGTCCCCTCGCTCGCCCCAGCGACGCGGCGGCGGCAGGGGCGGAAGGACAAATCCGGCCGCGCTGCACCGCACACGGAGGAAGGAGCTCCGCTCCCCGCCCCGCCGCCCCAGGTTTGCCGGAGGGAGCAGAGTGGACCAGCCCCGCAGGCTGGGCGCGGGGGCGGAGCTTGGGCGGAGCGGGGCCTGGGCGGGGGCGGAGCTCGGGACGGGCCCGCCCCCTGCGCGCGTGCGCGCCACCGCGCCCCTCCCCCGCCCTCCCTGCCTCCGCAGCCGGCGGTGCCGCGCGCTTCCAGCCCGGGGAGGTGGAGCCCTGCTGGCGCCGGAAGCGTCGGAGGAACTACGCCCGGGCTGCTTCTCCGTGGGGCAAGAGAGCCGTCGGCGTCGGGGCTTCCCGAGGCCGTGGGAGGCGGGTTGCCTCACGCCAAGGGAGGCGGCGCTGGACTCTCGGTCGCCGCCCAGCCGCTGGCTCCGGGGCTGCGCTCGGCTGACTCAGTGACTTGCGTGTGCGGGTGACGTTCCCACACCCGCGTTGGGCAACCGCAGCGGAGGCTTCCTCGTTTCGGGGCTTGTTGTGTGTGGCGTCGTGAAGGGAAGTGGTGCTAGGCTCCGGGTACTTAGTGGAAATTGTCCGAAATCTGTGCTTCAAAAGAAAACGAGAAAGAGAAGAACCGGGCTGGGGCATGTTTTCAACATCTTGGAGGTGATTGTTTTTTTAGCAGGAATCGCCTGTTTTCCTCCCAAGTCAGACTGCCACCCATGTTCTTCATCAGTCACAGCAGGCGACCTTAAAGACAGCCCCACCCCACCCCCACCCCGGGCAGGGTCCAGCCTAGGTGAGGTCAACCTGCACCCTAGTCCTGTCCCAGTCTAGCATGCAGTATTCAAGGTCGTCCCGCTGAAAACTATAGGGACAAAAGCAGCCACTTGCAAAGTGTGACCAGCCCGAGACAAGGCTTCCTGGGCCAGTTTCTGGTGCAGCAGCTTTTTCATCACAGCAGGATGTTCTGTGGCACACCCACATTCTCAGCTCCCTGTTGGCGAGGGAATTGCTTCATATACCGTCCCACCGCATTTTAGAACAGGCGGTCGCTGTGCTTTGGCACCGCTGTCACTTCAGCGTTTGGAATGCAGCGTAAGGGCTAAGTGAACGACCTTTGGGTCCGGGAAGATCTGCTTGGAACACTTTGAAGACTTCGAATACCTTTATGTAGTGAATAGACAGACAGCTGTTACCGGGAGTAAAGGAATTGATTGTAATGCACTTAGCACTGCTTGGCTAATGCATGATAGCGATTATCCTTGCGAAGGCAAAGGCTTGTTTCATAGTTTGTTTGCTTTGGTCTGGGAGAGGTCATGCAGTGTGCATTAGTACTCTCACAATCGCTGCGTTAATTTTGGGAACGATATAATAAACAGTAATTCAGCTTCCTTTGCCATATACCAACCACTGTGTTTATATAAAGGTAAGAGAACAACAGACTGGACATCTGTCTCTTAAAAGTTCGTGCATGTCTATACATAATATACTTGGGAGTTCTTCCTCATCAGCTGAAATGACATAGATCTTTGTGAATCCAGACAATTAGGAAACTTGTGGTTTCATTCTCTGGAAATCCATCGATGTGATCTTCAAAGCACTTACACATCTGGAAACTGACTCATAGATTTTTTTTTCCTTTACACAATGTGTCTCTAGATAGTATTCTAACCCTTAAAATGACAAAACGTCGTATTAGCTCCTAGCTGGATAGGTTTTCAATGGTCCAGCTCCGGAGAAAAAGGGCAGGCCTTGGGAGCTGTAGAGAACAGAGGGTAAGGAAACAGGGGTCTTGTGACTTGACTGGCATTCCTTGGTCTCTCTCCCTCAGTCCACACCCTGTGCCCTCCATGACCTCTGACTCCGCATCTGTGTGGGGGTTGCTGAGTCCACTCTCAGCCACAAGGGCCCCACATCCCTTATTGCCCAATTCCGTTCACAGGAGCATCTCCCAAAAGTTATGGGGAATTTTTCCATTTTAATTTTGACTTTGGAATAGTACCTAAGCATTTCACTAGTATTTTACCCTCTTCACAATAAATAAGGCATGGGAAAAACTAACTACATGTGCTGTCTACATTCACTCATTCCTTCATTAACAAATATTTTATTGGGTGCCTACCTATGCCAGGTTCTGTACCAAATACTGTTAAGTTGTGGTTTTCATTTTGTCTTGCTTTTATTAAGTTTAATTAAAATTTTTTTTTTCTATTTTAGAGATGGGAAGGAAGAAAGTAAGAGACGGAGAGATACACTGATGTGAGAGAGAAACATCAATTGGCTGCTTTCTGTTCATACCCAGACTGGGGACTGAATCTGCAATCCAGGCATATGCCCTGACTGGAAATTGAACTGGAGACCTTTTTTGATTTGCAGGATGATGCCCAACCAACTGAGCCACACTGGCTGAGGCTAGGCTTTATTTTAAAAGAGCAGTTTTAGGTTTACAACAAAATTGAGGGGAAAGTACAGGGTTTTCCTATATACCCTCCGCCCACACCTACACACAACTTCTCTATCATCAACGTTTATTACACCTGATAAACCTACCTTGATAAATTGTCATGCTCTAAGTCCATATTTACATATGGAGACTTATATTGTCTCCATACTTTTGCCTTTTTCAATGTCACATAGTTGGAATAATAGTCTTTTCAGATTGGCTTCTTGTACTTAGTAATATGCATTTAAGTTTCCTCTATGTCTTTTCATGGCTTGATAGCTCATTCCTTTTTAGCACTGAATAATAATAATATTACGTTATCTGGATGCACCACAATTTATCCCTTCGCTCCATGAAGGGCATCTTGGTTGCTTCCAAGTTTGGGTAACGGCAAATAAAGCTACTACAAACATTCGTGTGTTTAGGTTTTTGTGTGTGGGCATAGGATTTCAACTTCTTTGGGTAAGCATCCAGGAGCATGATTGCTAGGTTGTATGATAAGAGTATGTTTAGTTTTGTCAGAAACTGCCAAACTGCCTCCCAAGGTGGCTGTGGCCTTTGGCATTCCCACCAGCAATGACTGGGAGTCTCTGCTGCCCACAGCTGGCCGGCGCTTCTTGTCACGGTTTCAGGTTCTGGATAGGACAGTTTTTTTTTCTTTTTCTTTTTTTAAAAGAAAGTTGAAACCATGACTCTCAATGAATGTACAATCTCAAGATTTTATGTAACACATTAGTGAACAAGGGAACCAGAAAGGTTACAACCACTTCAAAGGAGAGTCTAAAAACACGGTAAATATGTAAACCCTGGAGGATGCTAAAATGAATTAGCACTAATTCACCACAATGAATTAGTGAATGCAAAGCTAAGGGGAGGGGGGAAGTGGCGGGATAGCAGTTAAACCCCCGCTGAAAAAATGTACTTACTTAAAATGAAGTGTTGTTTGCATTAGTATCCATTTTCTATACCTTCTGTCTTTGAGGGTTGCAAAATAGCCAATTCAGAGGCAATGAAAGGCACGGATTAATCCAGATGAATGAGCTAGTTAAGATGCCCAACTAACTACATTTCAGTCTTTGTCAATTTTTCTTTCAGTGCTTGGAGTACAAGTTGGACTAAATTCACCCTCTGCTTCTGGCCTGGAATGGGAGTGCCGAGTAATCTGTTGGCAGCAAAAAGGAAGTGTGAAAATACTGAGGAAAAAGTACTCTGTGGAGCAACAAGAGAAAAAAATTCCTCACATGGGAGGGAACTCCCACGGGGCAATCAGTCAACAGTCTAGCAATGCTTTCTGAGATGGCGGACATGCATGTGTGCCACATACTTTCTTTCCTATTCAAGAAGACATAGATATGATAGAATTATGATATCATAGATATGATAGAATAACACAAGATACCATAATAGATAGAGCATCATGATAGGAAGAGCCTTGACCTGGCCTAATTTATCATCTGCAAAGCAAGTCATTCAGAAACTCTGGTACTTAAATGATTAGTACTACCCAATTACTGGGGTCACATTTCAATTCATCAACCTTGGTATTTGTATTTCTGTTTTTCTGTATGAGAGCTGGCTCAGTCTGCTTACCAGGTCCTGCTGCATCCTGCTGTCTTGTTTGGGACACCAGCCCCGGGTGCTGGCGACCAAGGCCAATTGGACCAGAAGTGGGTGAGGATCTAGACATGCAGCTGAAGGGCAATATGGATCAGGTGGTTCTTGAAAGAGAAGGAGCCTGGAGAGAGAAGAGGCCACATCTGCTCTACACCTTGAGGTCAAGTAGTGGCCCCTACTAGTCTCTGCCAGTTTATCAAGATTGAATTCTACCATCAACTAAGGTCCTGGCTGATGACGTACCCAGTGGTAAAGAGAGTGCTTGTGCCTACACTGTCTCCTGCATAACATGTCCCTCTTCTACAGATGCATCAATTGGACCAAGCAGACATTGGCGGAGAAACTCAGGATTCCAGGTCCCAGGTGCAGTTAGATGGGGATAAAATACAAAGCTGGACCCATGTTTTCTAGGAGCCTATAATCTTTTGAGGAAGTAATTATATAAACATGAAAAAGTGACAAAGCAAGATTTTGGACCTTAGGATTATTGGCATATATAGTTTGGTAGTTTTTTAATTTAATCAAAGGGATTATTGACGAGCCAAGAACAAAGAGTATTAACCTTCTAGGATCAGGAATGATGGACTCAGAGAGTGAGTCCAACCAGTGAAGGCATGGTTATTTTCTGGATAATAAGGGTATAATTTAATATTTTGAAAGATGTGACAACCATGATCATTCCCAGTAAATGATGACATTAACTTTTGCAGGTGAACACACTGAGAGGTGAAGATAGTGAAATGTGTGAGTGCTGGCTCTGCTCCGGACTTCCAAGGATGCCCCATCCTCAGTTTCCTGGGGTTTCTGATGGAGGGGCCTTATCAGACTCTGCACAAGGTGTTAGGGGCCAAGAATTGATTCAGAAGTCCTGATCCCGGAGGCTATCTGTTCAGAGTCTGGGAATTCCTTGGTGTAGTGCCCAGAGGTCACATGTGGCCAGTCAGATGTGGGGTGTGGGCTAGAAGGTTTCTAAGTGTCCTTCAGTCCTGGGGTTCTGTGTGGAAGGGTGTTAGGTCCCAGAGGGAAAAGAGGAGGTAAATAAACCAGGACAATGGGGGAGTATGTCTGCTGTTCCAGGATTCCAGTTAAGCAAATTAACATGTAAATAAGGTTATTTGTGTGGCAATATTTAAGGGGCAATATTTAAATGACCGGCAGTTCAAATGGTAATACCGTAGTTACAGCAAGTGCTAATATTTAATGTTGAGAACAAGCATAGTATTTCAGGAGGATGGGCTAAGTATTCCATTAAAATGCAAATAAGATTTATTAGTTGGGGGACAAGGAAAGAAGGTACATGCCTAGTTGACTCAACAGTTTAACTTACACTTAAGGCCTTTGAACATATTAGTGATATGCTAATCCTTATAACCCAATTATTAATTAAACTTGTTCGGGAAGCAACTTCAGTGAAACCCTTGAAACATTTTGGTGGGATCCTAGTTGAAGTTATGAGCAACAGGGCATTTATTTAAAGTATTCTATAATTTAAGCTTAATGAGTTTTATTTAATCAGGTTTGACTGTATATGCATCAAGAGTTCTGATGCTGTTGGAAATTTTTATGCTAGCTTAATAAAATAAGCCATCCATAATTATTAGCCCTGGCTGATTGTGGCTCAGTAGATCCAATGCTGGCCAGCAAACCAAAGGGTTGCTGTTTCGATTTCTAGTCAGGGCACATGTTAATGTTTAAGAACCCTCCCCCACACATCAGCTTTCAAGTATCCTGGGGCAATAACATTTTTAGATCATTCGCAGGCACATAGAGATTACTTCCTGTTTTATGTCTAAATTTATCTCCCAAAGCTGTGGAGGGCGTGGCACACAGACTTCAGAGTGTAGAGACACCTCTCTTACCTCCTTTGTGTGGAAGAGTGCAGGCTGGGTCTCAGCCCCAGGGAGAGATGAAGACAGAGCTGGCCCTGCCAGGGTTTGATAATCTGATAATCCAAGACCCGCTCTAAGGAGGACCAGGGCACAGTTTAGCTTGGGGTCTGGGGAGTTCAGATACCTCGTACTGAATAAAGGAAGCACAGAGGGAGGGGAGAGCCTCAGCCGCCATGTAGTAGACCATGGGAATCACAAATACTGGCCCATCATTTCCCAGAGATGGTTTGAAGCAGCAACTGGCCTGGAGAAAGGTTTAGCCCTCTGGGGGCTGAGCACTGGCATATTAAAAAAGGGGCAGATGTGGCTGTGATTCAGGGCAGGATTCTGCTGCTCCCCACCCACTCCTGTCGATCAGGGTTAGCTGAGAAATCCAGTGATGCAGGATGCCTAAGAGATGAGCATGCAGGATGCTGAGGGGGCTGTGTAGGGGTCCTGACTGTATTTCCGAGGCCTACACAATGCTGTTGGGAAGGGCTGTGCAGTGGATGGGTCCTGTTTTTGTGGCAGAATATAAAATGCTAGGAAATTCCTGGGCAAGTGGAATGGGGAAACAGAGATAAGAAGATTAAACAAAGCCAAACATTTGAACAACTTACAGCCAGCTAGTGAATCTCAGGACCTTATCTTCACCAACTAAGTACACTTGAGAGCAAATGGTTTATATTTCTCCTCCCTAACTGGAGAATACATATCTTAAATCATCTTGGTCAGGGAAAATAGAGAACAAAGACCTGATGATGTCATTTGTGCCAGCTAACCCAAGGACAGATGAAATCAAAAGAAAAAAATAACACCCCTGTTAGAAGCAGGCACGCCCAAGATGGAAAATTAAAACAGTAAAGCAGACCAAAGAATAATCCCAAATCTCCTCATATGTTGGGGTCCCCTTGAGAAAGTGTCGAGGCTTGGAGTCCTGTGCAGGCCAGGTGAAGCCTGTAGGACCTGACCGGAGAACAAGGAAAGCTGGGTGCATACGTGCCTCCATGCTCTAGCCAATAGGCCCCGGGCAGGAATTTGGTCCATAAGAACATTCAATGTGACATTTGGAGCTTTCCATGTTCTTTTACCTTGTTTGATAGCTCTATTGTACCAGCAGTGGAGGTTTTAATTTTGAATTTAAATGAACACACCCTGACCTTAGGAAGATCTCAGTGTTCCTTCCATTGTTATTCTCGAATAATACCTGTTTCCTGTAATTAGCATTGTTTAGCATTGATTGACAAGCTACATGCCTTCAAGTCTACTGCTTTCAATAAAAGATCTGGGAGAACAGAAACTGGGCTTTTTGCCTCTGAGACATTAGCCAGACTTCGCCTTCCTAGCGCAAGCTGCCTGGGAAATATTCATTTCATCTGCAGCACCAGGGGATCTTCGTGGGTTGGGGGTCCCCCACACTCATATACACATTTTGTTGCATCTGCATATTACAAACACACTTGGAAAGCTAATGAATATTCTACTGAAACCCTCTCCTAAGATTCTTACCTGCAAAAGAAAAAAAAAAAAAATTAAGGACTCTCAAGACAAAGACAGGGTGCAGGCTCCCTCTAGAGCCTGTCCAAGATCTTCCTTGGGTGTGAGCTTTTTACTTCTTACTAAACAATAAGGGCCACCACGAGACTTGCAACCAGGGGACAATGGGCAGCGGCAGCTCATCTCAGGCTAACCCCCTGATGCTGTGTCCCAGGCCCCCCTTTTTCTCTGACTTCCCAGTGAGTTAAACCCCCACTTTGGCTCTGCTCTTCCCTAGAACATTTCTAGGGAGCCAAAGCAGGTCAGTGCCTCAGCTCCCTCTTGTTGCTTTTTTAACTCAGCTATTTACTGTTTGGTGGCCTGTCCCCATTGGCTGGGTGGGAGAAGCCAGTCTGTGGAGGGAGAAGCGGAAATGAGAGAAGCAGAAATGAGAGATGAAGAAAGGGTTGGTAGTGTCCCAGGCCCTGGCTGTGGTCATCCCGGAGGCTTACACCCACTTTTCTGGCTGAGGCAACAAATCCCCTTTTTCCTTAGAGACGGGGGGGGGGGGGGGGGGGGGGGGGGGGGGGACGGGACGGGACAACGATGACGACAACGACTGGACTTTTCCTTGATACTATTAGATTCAGCACCTGGGGCCTGAGAATTACACTGACAAAAGACAGATTAACAGGAGAAAAGGTTTACTTCCTATGCTTATGGGAACCATCAAAGGAAGTAGCTGGCTTCTGAAATCGTTAGAATGAAAGGATTATATACCTAATTTAGGAGAAGAAAGGGAGGGGGTGGGAGAAAAGGCTTCTAATGGGAAGGCCAAATAGGTTTCTTTAGGATAGCAAATGGGTTTCTAAGAGAACAGATGGAAGATAAGGATGTTGGTGATAATGTATGTCTATATAGGTCTGGGTGGCTTTCAATATTCTTCAGGGTCATAACTCCTGGAGAAGGAATTTGGGGCAGGTTTTATTTGCTGTTCTCCCTTTCCAGAATAGATCCACCCTGAAAAGGAATTCATGGCAGCTGTATTTCCCAGCTAAAAGAAGTTGCTGCTTTTAGTCAGATAAGGGAAGCTCCCAGAAGGCTCCCCCACCCCCACCTCGCATTTGTTGAATCTCAAATGTCTTCAGCTGAAAATAATCATTTTGCCAAAGTGGCATATTTTGGGGTGGCATGTTCTGATCCCCTTCATTGCCTAAGTCAATTTGTCCCTGTAGGTACTGGATCTAACTTTATAACATCTTTCTGTACTTTCTTTCACTAGCAAAACCGTTACTTTATTTTTCAAGTGGATGAACAATCAATTTATACTATTCTTCAGACTTCATTTTTAAAGAGCAGTTTTTAGGTTTATAACAAAATAGGGAGGAAGATATGTTGATTTCCCATGGACCTCTTGTCCCCACACATCTCTAACTTCCTCCATTATCAGCATCATTCACAGGAATGATACACTTGTTACAACTGATGAACCTACACTGTCGTGACATGATCACCATAAGTCCATAATCAATTTTAAAATTCACCGTTGGTGTTGTACATTCTATGAGTTTAGACAAACCTACCATGGCATGTATCCATCATTATAATATAATACCTACACATAACTAACAACAAGCAAAACAGAACCAAGTATATGAGTGCAAGGAATGGGCCTTCAGTGGTCAGGGGGAACGGGGTTGCGGGGAGGGGGGAAGTGGGGGCGGGGAGGGGGAGCAGCTTAGATGGGAGCCTGGTATGGAGGAACCATGGACATGGACAGCGGGTGGGGTTGACCTTGGGGGGAGTGGGTGGGTGGGGAGGGGGACGGAGGGGAGCAAAAAGGAGATGGATGTAATACAACAATAATAAAATTTAAAAAAAAAAAATACCTACACAGTATTTTTACTGCCCTAAAAATCCTCTGTCCACCACTCATTCGTCCTCCTTCCCAGCCCTGGAAACCATTGGTGTTTTTATTGTCTCCGTAGTTTTGCCTTTTCCAGAATGTCCTATAGTTGGAATCATGCAGTACGTAGCCTTTTCAGATGAAGTTCTTTCATTTATACGCATTTGAAGTTCACGCATGTCTTTTTGTGGCTTGATAGCGCGTTTCTTTTTGGATGTACTACATTTTATTGATCCACTCACCCACTGAAGAACATCTTGGGGGCCTCCAGGTGTTGGCAATTGTGAATTAAGCTGCTATAAGCATCCACGTGCACGTGGTGTGGACATAGATTTCAGCACCTTTGGGTAAGTATTGGGAGTATGATCGCTGGATTGTATGGGAAGAGCATGTTTAGTCTTGTAAGAAGTTTCCATAGTGGCTGCACCCTGTCGCACCCCCACCCGCAGCCAATGAGGGTCTGTTCTGGAGCCAGGCCAGCATCCGGTGGTGTCAGGGTTCCGAATTTTGACCATTCTGATTGGTGTGTAGTAGTTATCACCACTATTTTCCTTACTCCCTCTGCTTTGTAAATCCCGAATTTAAGCATTCTTGCACTTCCATAGCAATGTGGAGGCTCTGTCAGGCGCGTCAGCTGAAAATTGAATTTTAATATCCTTCTCGTGTTCTTCTCCCCGCTCATCAATTGCCACACACTTGCAGGTTTCAAAGCTCACGCATTGCCATCATCTATAGCAACGACTTGGAAGGGCCACCACCTCTTCCTTTGAGAGCCATTTCCCTTAACTTGCACATTCCTTTCCTTGGGCCAACACCCAAAACCTCTGCGCTTGTTTTAATCACACGAAGACTGTGCTTAGAAAAATTCACTTTCGTTGGGAATTTTGCTAAAGAATTCTATCATTATAATTTAAACCCACTTACTAGCACAGTATTAATCAATTATGCTTTTCATTTTCTGGATACCATGGTGCTATTCACTCTATGGATTGTTCATTGATTTAGATGTTCCTACATTTATGACAGATTCCACTAAGGGTGTCTGGCTTCTGGAACAAATTTTTTTTTTTTTTTTTTTTTTTTTTGTATGGGAGTTTGATTGTCTCTAGCTTGGCAGTCATTTGTAACATCAGTTTTAACAAGAGTAGCTTAGTTTCACCCCTACTTGTCCTCAGGGCTCTTCAAAGTATACTTACTGCCTACTTCTGGTGACTTAATATTCAGGTGATGTGTCAAGTGAGTTTAATTTTAATTTTTGAAAAGATTTTATTTATTATTTTTTAGAGAGAAGGGGAGGGAGAGAGGCAGAGAGGGAGAAAAACATCAATGTAAGGCTGCCTTTCACCCGCTTCCTGCTTATGGACCTGGCTGGAGACCTGGCTGGAGACCTGGCTTGCAACCTGGTTATGTGCCCTGGCTGGGAATCGAACCAGTGACCTTTGGGTTCTCAGGCTGGCACCTTATCCACTGTGCCACCAGCCAGGGCTTCAAGTGAATTTTAAATAGCTTCGGTTTAATCGAATGTCTTAGGTCTATTTGCTTTGAAAGACACTTGGGAACGAGAGCATCCCTAAAAAATGGAGGACAGAAAGACTAAGGCAAAAAAGCTTAAATGCTCCAGTTGTATCAAATACACCAAATGTGAGCGCCCACAGACACGGCCTTTATTTGCTACAGAATAAAATAACATGGACTCCAATTTTGACTGTAAACTTTTGGTTTCACCCTGGTATGTTTCCTCCCTTTGTGGTTAGCCACTTGGGAGGGGATTTCCGGAGATGCAGGTTTTGTAGTTTATTTCCCAAAATATTTAGCATTGTTTTAGGTGAGAGAGTGCACTGCCTATCCTGTGATACCTGGGTCTCAGAGAGTGAACATGACTTAGAACCCTAATCACATGATCATAATTTATCTCAGTGGTGAGGGAGGGGCCTCTGCATGACACATTCTTTTGTAAGAAAACTTTATATATATATATATATAAATTTTATATATATATATATATGTATGTATATTCTTTTTAAAATTTGGTAAAATATACAGAACAAAATTTGCTATTCTAACCATTTTAAGTGTAAAATCCAGTGGCTTTAAGTTCTCAGTGTTGTGGTTGCATCACCACTATATACTCCCAGAGCTTTCTCATCACCCCAAACAGAAATGCAATAAGTAAGTCCCCATTCGCCCTCCCCCTCCCTGTTTCTATGAACTTGTCTCTTCTAGGTACTCCATATAAATGGAATGACGGGGTATTTGTTCTTATGTGACTGGCTTATTTCACTTAGCAGAATACTTTCTAGGTTTATCCATGTTGTAGCATGTGTCAGAATTTTCTTTTTATTTCTTTTTTTGGTTTAATTAATTTACATATTTTTGTTTAATCCCTTCACCTTTTTTACTCAGCCCTGCAGCCTCCCTTTCCTCTGACAGCTACCAGTCTGTTCTCCCTAAGTTGGTTTCTGTTCTGTGAGTTAATTTTGTTCATTAGATTCCACAGATAAGTGAGATCATATGGTACTTGTCTTTCTCTGACTGGCTTATTTCACCTCGCCTGATGCTCTCCAGGTCCATTCATGCTGTTGCAAAGGGTAGGATTTCCTTTTGCTTTAGCTGAATAATATTCCATGGTGTGCATCTAGCACATTTTCTTTATCCAGTCACCTGAATGGACGGACGTTTGGGTCACCCCCATCTTTAAGACTATTGTGAACAATTGGTCTGCAATAATCTCTTTGAGTTCTTACTTTTAATTCTTTTGGGTATATACCTAGGAGTGGAATCTTATGGTAATTCTGTTGAAGGAACTTTCTGAAGGAAGGAAGGAAAACGGAAGTGTTCTATTTTTTCCTTACAAACCACAGATGTCACTGCCAGAAAGCATCCTTTGTCCTACTTCCCCTCTGGTGCCACTTTAGACCCCCTTGGCTACCTGTGCACACTTGCGGGAGGACAGAGGCTTTTGTCTTCTGTTTGTCTCAGTGCCCCTACCAAGGTGCAAATTTCTAAATGATGACATGGCATGTCATCATGACAGGGCATGTCCCACCCCGCAGACACTGTGTTAGGAACATTCTGTAAGTAACTCACCCTCACGTTAACCCAAGGAAGGAGCTGTAATTATTCTCATTTACTAAATGAGGTCGGGAAGATAAGATGCACCCAGAGTCATGCACCTAGTGGGGGAGGCGCTATTTTGTTTTAGGAAAAAAGTTAAAATGGGGAAATCCATAATGCTCAGAGGGTTCAAGGCATTTTCTTTGTCATGAGATGGGCTGGCCTAACAATGGGTAATCAGGCATTGTAGCACATGGAATGTTTCATCAACAGTACAAATGATTTCCTCATTCTCAGGAATTATTTTAATGGTGCAGTCTTCAGAATGCAGCAAAATTATTCTCTGCGCTCCACCCCCACCAAGCCTTTGACTAGGTCTGAATCTTTTCTTGCCTGAATCTGTAACATGGGTAAAAAGAGGAAGTTGAATTGGTTACTTGTGAAGGGCCCTTATCTAGAAAAGAGGGAGCTCCCTTTAGCCTGGAAATGGAAGTGGAGTTGGTGGGGGGGACCCCAGCTGTATCTTGGAGAAGTCTAGACAGATATGCGTACACAAGGCAAATCCACAGAAGGACCAATGATGGGTGTAATGCTGTGCCGTCCTGGCCAGGAGTCATAAAGAAATGAAAAGACAGGCCTTGAGTTCTCCAGGTTGCAAGTGTGGCTGAGAAAACTCGTGACTAAGCAGGCAGAAGCAGCAACCAACTGTAGCTGGCGGAGGCCACCTCCTTCTCCTCCTCTGGGCCAGTGCGATTCTGATTCCCGGGAAGGAGCAGAGCTCAGCCTTGCACGGTCTTCCCTTCCAGTCTTCTCTGAAAAACTCCCACCATCACCGCCACTGATAGAAGAATTCAGGAAACTCTAAGTGCCCCAACAAAACCGTGACATAGGCAGCCAGGGAAGGGAGGCCCAGGAATGCTGGCTCAGCTGCTACCAGGAGGAGGGGCCCCTATGGTTAAGCCTTGAAGGAGGAAGGACAGGCGTCAGCGAAGACGCACCAGGAGCGAGATCAATAGAGAGTGTTTGGGGGAGAAAGGCAGAGGCAGGTTTGATGGGATGTACAGTGCCCATGGGATGGAGTTCAGTAGAAGCCTTTTTTTTTTTTTTTTAATTTATTTATTGTTGTTGTATTACATTTATGCTCCTTTCCCCCCATGACCCTCCCCTGCCCCACCTTCCCCATTCCCTCTCCCATGGTCAATCTCCACATGTTGTCCATGTCCATGGGTCATTTATTCTAGTTCCTTGACTAAATTCTCCCTCCCCTCTGCACACTGAAAATCTGTTCCTTGTTTCTGTGCCTCTGGTTCTAGTTTGTTTTTTTGTTTGTTTTGTTCATTAGTGTCCTGTATTAGGTGAGATCATATGGTATTTGTCTTTCGCTGCCTGGCTTATTTCACTCAGCGTAATACTCTCCAGTTCCATCCATGTTGTCATGAAGGTAGGAGTTCCTTTCTTCTTTCTGCTGCGTAGTATTCTGTTGTGTAACTATAACGAAAAATTTCTGATCCATTCATCCTTCAGTGGAAGCCTTTCTACCTACAGGTCAAGGTGTTAGGACCCAGGAATGAGCTATTATTAGTGGTCCAGCTTAATGCCAGTACAAAATGTGTCCTTTTTGAGAAGTCTCTGCGGTGCCAATGACATCTGCCGCCGACACTCTTGATCGCTGATTAATATCTGAAGCAGTCACCAATCGGCTTCGGGAAGGGTATGGGTGAAGTTGCTGAGAAAGTTGAGGGACCTGGGCAGGATGAGAGCAGGGTGACCCAGAAACGAGACCTCCGTGTTCCTCCGAATTTACTTCTGGGTTGGGTTTCATCACAGGACAATAGAGGGGCTTGGGACTGGCAGGCCGAGCTGTTCTGGTTTCCTCCCATTAATGCTGGGCTATCACTGGAGAGTTAGGGAAGGGGCTCTGAAAAACAGCAGGGCTTCTAGAAGATTGGTCCGACGGCTGTCAGCCTCAGTGGACGGTGGCTGTGTTGTTAGGAAGTGGGGGTGATGGTGGTAGACCTGGAAAGAGGAGGCTGGTAGGCTGTGGCTGGCATCCCATTGCTGGGGGGTGGCGGGAGGGGGGCCCAAAAACTGGACACATAAATGACATCCCCCCTCATGTAGTAAATGAATATGAGGAAGTGTTCATGGAACACTTGCCAATGTTAATGGGTTGTTGCGTTATTACTATCACAAGTAGCCACGTTTGCAGGTTGGATCATGATGATCAACCTTGGAATGAAGTTCTGCTTTTGACCTCAGGAGGACAGGTATGAACACTTTAAGAGAAGCAGGAGTGTGAAATAAAAAGAGAAAGAAGGGCCATGTCCTAAGAATGTAGCCACAAGGCCTCTTAGGGTGGGCAGCAAAGGTGGCGGTTTACTGGGCTGGCAAAACTGAGCTCACAACTCAGCCACATGAGTCTTTTCCCCAGAAAGGGACCTAAGGTCATGAAGCTTGGACAGGACTTCAGAATTCAAGAAAAGTAGAGAGGGTAGCCAGGGGTCCATTGCGTTTCAGGAAGTTGTCAGTTCGTTTTGCTCCAGCAAAGAATTTCCATTTTTCCTGATAATTTACCAATTAGGCAGACTTGATTGGTCTTTTCATTGACCGTGGAACTATGAAAGTACATGACAGGAACAAGAAATATAATACTTTGCCAGAAATCCTGATTTTAGATCAGGTAACCTTTAATGTGCTTTTAAAATGAATGTTATTAAGGCAGAACCATGGGAATTAAAGTCTTCAAGGCTGGCTGAGCAGCAGGTACGAGAAGGTCTCCTGACCTTCGCCGAGCTCCCCTGCCACCTGTGCATTTGCTGGAGGATGTGCTCATGTGCTGTCCTGTTGCATAAGGGAGCAGCACGGTAACACTGTCAAAGGCACAAGTGTCACACGAGGTGCCTGGTGATAATTCTGTTTTAGGCTTTTGGCTCTCTGGGTATCTGTCACGAGGAATATCATGTTCAGGAGGATTTATGCACTAGGTCACATGGGAATTGAAAGCCAAAGTAATCATTCAAAGTCACAGGTTTACCAAGTGGGTCTTGTCCTTTTTCACATGGCTCAAGAGTAAGATCAGGTAAAAGGCATTCAAATCACAAAGGAAGAAGTAAAATTATATTTTGTAGATGACATAATCTTATATGTAGAAAGCACATAAGACCACATATACACACACTGTTCAAACTAATAAATAAATTTAGTAAAGTTGCAGGGTACAAAATCAACATACAAAGGTAAGTGTCTATATACCAACAATGGACTATCCAAAAAGAAAATTAAGAAAACAACCCCATTTACAATAACACCAAAGAGAATAAAATACTTAGGAATAAACTTAACCAAGAAGTTGAAAGATTTGTACAATGAAAACTATAAAACACTGGTGAAATAAATTAAAGCAGCCACAAATACATGGGAAGACATCCCGTGTTCATGGATTAGAATTAATAATGTTCAAATGTCCATACTACTCAATGGAATCTACAAATTCAATGTAATCCCTACTGAAGTCCCAAAGACATTTTTTTACAGAAACAGAAAATAATCCTAAATTCATATGGAACCACAAAACACCCCAAATAGCCAAAGCAGTCTTGAGAACAAAGAACAAAGCTGGAGGGATCATACAGCTTGATTTCAAGCTATATTCCAAAAACATAGTAATCAGACCAGTATGGTATTGGCATAAAACCAGCCACATAGAACAGAATAGAGAGCCCAGTGGAATAGATTAATGATCCCAGAAAGAAACCCATACATATGGTCAACTAATCTTTGACAAGGATGCCGAGAACATGCAATGGAAGAGTGATAGTTTCTTCAATAAATGGTGTTAAGAAAACTGGGTATCTATATGCAGAAGAAAAAAATCCATATGCCTAACAAACTCTTTCACCACACACAAAAAGTAATTCAAAATGGATTAAAATTTTTTTTAAAAGATTTTATTTATTATTTTCAGAGAGAGGAGAAGGGAGAGAGACAGAGAAGGAGAGAGACATCGACAACCTGCCTCCAGCTACGGACCTGGCTGGAGACCTGGCTTGCAACCTGGTTATGTGCCCTGGCTGGGAATTGAACCAGTGACCTTTGGGTTCACAGGCTGGTGCCTTATCCACTGAGCCACCAGCCATGGCTTCAAAATGGATTAAATTTTAACATTATCTCTGAAACCATAAAGCTCTAGAAAAAAAATAGAAAATCTTTTTGACATTGATCTTGGCAATGATTTCTTTGCAGTGACCCCCAAAACACAGGCAACAAAAGCAAAAATACACAAGTGAGACTACATGAAACTAAAACCATATATTTGACAAGAAGTTAATTAAAAAAAAGGAACTCTTAAAACTCAATAGCAAACAAATAAACAAACAAAACCTATTTAAAAATGGGCAAAGGGTTTGAATAGACGTTTCTCCAAAGAATATATGCAAATGGCTAACAGATACATGAAAAGATGCTCGACATTGCTAATTGTCAGAGAAATGCATATCAAAATCACAGCAGGATATTACTTCACACTTCTTAGGATTCCTATTGTCAATAAAAAATAGAGAAATATTAGCAAAGTTGTGGAGAATTGGAACCCTTGTACACTGTTGGTGGGAATATAAAGTGGTACAGCCACTACAGAAAACAGTATGATGGTTTTTCAAATTAAAAATAGAACTATCAAAAAAAAAAAAAAATAGAACTACCATAAGATCTAGCAACACCACATCTGGATATAGATTCAAAATAATTTAAATCATATTTTCTCCTATATTTTTCTCTAGAAGTTTTTCATTATAGTACTTATAGTTAGGTATCTCATCAATTTTGAATTAATTTTTGTGTATTTTTTATAAGATGCCAAAGTGCAGGGTTTTTTGCATATGATTATCCAACTGCCTCCCAAATAAAATTGTCTATTTATTGAAAACACAATCCTTTCCTCTGTTATCTTGGTAAATCTCAAAAATTAATCAACATGTATCAATTAGAAAATTAACATAACTGTGAGGGTTTACTTCTTAATTCTTCTCTTTTTTAAGATTTTATTTATTATTTTTTAGAGAGAGGGGAAGGGAGAGAGGCAGAGAGGGAGAGAAACATCAACGTATGGTTGCCTTTCACCTGCCTCCAGCCATGGACCTGGCTGGAGACCTGGTTTGCAACCTGGTTATGTGCCCTGGCTGGGGAATCAAACCAGTGACCTTTGAGTTTTCAGACTGGGAGATAATTTTAT
Organism: Noctilio leporinus; assembly: GCA_004026585.1. Classification (NCBI taxonomy): domain Eukaryota; kingdom Metazoa; phylum Chordata; class Mammalia; order Chiroptera; family Noctilionidae; genus Noctilio; species Noctilio leporinus. The sequence goes on along the minus strand of PVIW01000236.1, from coordinate 306,837 downwards.
TAAACAAAAATTCATAATTTCTAGATTTCAAAACTTCACAAACAAAAGGGCAAACCACAAACTGCAAGACAGAACCTATTTTCAGCAAATTATATGTGATGTGTTTTTGTGCATGCAAAAGGAAAACACCCAAATAGCAAAATTGTCCCTCCCCAAATTGAAATCACCATTCATAAAAGAAAAAGGGCCAATGAACTTATAAAATAATACTTAATCTCATTAGGAATCAAAGAATTGAGCATTAAATACCAGTTTTGCTCCTGAGGTTGGCAGCACCAGTTTTAGTGATAGTGCTGAGTGTCAGCTGCTCTCAGGGTGACAGACAGGCTTGTACCTGCTGTGAACTCACAATGCAGTACACCTGCTGGAGTTTTGTTTGGCAGTCTATTTCAAAACCTTAAAATATTCATAACCTTTCACCCACTAGTGCCACTTTTAACAACCTGTCCTTAGACAAGAGTGGCATGCCCAAAGGTTTATCTGCAAGAATAGGTTTCACATCATTACTTATAAAAACAAACAAAAACATGTGTAAGTAATCCAAATACTTAACAGTAGAACACTGGCCACATAAAATATGACAGTCTAATGACAGAATAGTATGAGGAGACTTCCTTGAAGAATTCTTAATGAGAAGTTTATGATAAATGAAAAAAAGATAAGAATAGAAAGGAAAACTGTGGTAGATGGACTCCCTAGGATATCGCAAACATACCAACATTTGGGTCATCGGGACGCTAGAAGGAGAAGAAAAAGAGCAAGAAATTGAAAACTTATTTGAAAGAAATAATGAAGGAAAAATTCCCTAATTTGGTGAAGGAAATAGACATACAAATCCAGGAAGCACAGAGAGTCCCAAATAAATTGGACCCAAAGAGGACCACACCAAGAAATATCATAATGAAAATGCCAAAGGTTAATGATAAAGAGAGACTCTTAAAAGCAGCAAGAGAAAAGAAGAAAGTTACCTACGAAAGGGTTCCTATGAGACTATCAGCTGATTTCTCAAAAGAAACTTTGCAGGCAAGAAGGGACTGACGAGAGGTATTCAAAGTGATGAAAAGCAAGGACCTACAATCAAGATTACTCTATCCAGGAAAGTTATCATTTAGAATGGAAGGGTAGAAAAAGTGCTTTCCAGATAAGGTAAAGCTAAAGGAGTTCATCATCACCAAGCCATAATTATATGAAATGTTAAAGGGACTTATTTAAGAAAAAGAAGATCAAAACTATGGACATTAAAATGACAACAAACTCACAGCTATCAACTGAATGTAAAAAAGCAAAAAACCAAAACCAAAACTAAGTCAACAACCAAAACAGGAACAGAATCATAGGTATGGAAATCATTGGGAGGGTTATCAGCTGGGAGGGGGGAAAATGGTGGAGGATTAAAAAGCATAATTGGCACGAATGAAACAGACCGGGGGATGTGAAGAATAGTATAGGAAAAGGAGGAGCTAAAGGACTTACACACATGGCCCATGGACATGAACTAAGGGAGCAGGGCTGTTGGAGGGAAGGGGGCTACTGGGAGGAGGGGGGTAAAGGGGAAAAATTTGGAACGACAGTAATAACATAATCAATAAAATACTTAAAAAATAAAAATAAATAAAATCAGACAAAAAGCCTTAAAGAGGAAACTTGAAGTTTAAATACCTAATATACATAACATTTACAAACCTTTTTAAAAAGTTAAACTTCTATACCTTGTTCAAATAGTTAATTTGCCTTACTATTTGTGAAATTGGGTCCAGGGTTCCACATGCACATTTGTGAAAATTGGAATTTTGATTCTGAAAGTTGTAGTACTATTTTTCATGGCTAGTTTAGTTTTTCAATGAAATTGAACAAACTGTCAGAACTTCATCAAAGAAGTTTAGATTTTTCCTCCCATGTACTTAGACTGTCCTATGTAGTTAAATTGAATTTTAACTTGGTTTTGATACTTGCAGTTTTTGGTAGCCAAAATATGGCACTTCAGGAACATGATGAATTAAATAGTTCCATAAGGCGCTGTGTGCACTTAAATGCCATTTATAGTTTTGTTACTCCAAGGGAAAATGAAATCCAAATTCCGAACAACATTCATATGTTTGAAAATCTTCCTCTGTGGGGAGGGGGACAGAGGGGAGCAAAAAGGGAATGGATGTAATACAACAACAATAAAATCAAAAAAAAAAAAGAAAAAAGAAAAAGAAAACATTCCTCTGATAAAATAGAATTTTAAAACTGTATCTTGCAAATATTTAAAGAACTTCCTGTTCTCATAAAGAATTTTCTAGAAATTTATTACCTAGGATGAAAAGCACCGTGAAAGAATAGTCTTATTTACATGAATATTTTTTCACCACTGTATTTATGTTCATATTTTTTTCCCATAGACCTATCTGAGTGACTGGCAGTCCCTTAAAATACACTAAACTGAATGAAGGTTACAAGTGCCTAATTCAAGGTCACATCCACTGAACGAGTTACCACGCATAGTGCAGAATAGTCAAGAACCCCAGGACCATGGAGGAGGATGAGTTATCAGGAGAGGGAGAGGGAGTTGGTGCTGGTTGGGGCCCCTCCCCACACAGTGCCTGCTCCCCGAAGCCCGAGAACCCTGCGCACTTCCAGCTTGGCCCAGGGACCTGGCAGAAAATCTGATCTGACCTGACATGTGCTTGGTACAAAGCCTCAGCCAAGAATGCGCTCTGCTGGGCAGGGCATTTATCATTCGTACCATTAAACCTGAATGTTTGAGGACCTTCTATGCCAGGAGGAATTAAATGAGCAGATAAACCCCTCATGTAGCCACACAGCCCCAGGTTTTGGGAACTAAATGCAGCTGAAGAACCTAACGAATCTGCTTGAAATATGCAGACTAGTTGAGAACTGGCTTCGGGGCCAGTCCTCTGTTAGCCCCAAGTGGCCCGTCACTCCAACGGTGCCCATTCATTTGAGAAGCCATGAAAATAAAGCCCAAAAGGTGTTTCTAGAGAAGTTATTAAAAGACATCTGATACAAGCATACATTTCCAAGTCTTCACACATGAATTTCTTCCCCCTTCTCCTAAGCTTCAGAAAAAGAGATTGCTTAAACATATTTTCTTATATTCCATGCTGTTTACTGGGAATGACGCTAAACATTTTTATGTCTTTACTTTTTTTTTTTTTTTTAAGATTTTATTTCATTATTTTTAGAAAGAGGGGAAGGGAGAGAGGCAGAGAGGGAGAGAGACATCAATCTATGGTTGCTTTTCACCTGCCTCCAGCCACAGACCTGACTGGAGACCTGGTTTGCAACCTGGTTATGTGCCCTGGCTGGGGAATCGAACCTGCGACCTTTGGGTTTGCAGGCCAGTGCCTTATCCACTGTGCTACCAGCCAGGGTTATGTCTTTACTTTTAATCGCTAGCGTGTGTTCTTTTTCAGTGCTACCAGAGGGACACAAATGTATGCCTCCTTTCTCCCTTCAATTCCCTCCTTCGGTCTCCTATCATCTCCAAGAAATTACAGGACATTCAAAACAGTGTCCGGGCCTAATTGAGCTGAAAACCCCGGTCTGTTTCGGATTCTCTTCCCTTCCCATTCCCCTAAACCTGAGATGAAAACGGAAATTCTATAGCTGCCAGCTAATGAGATAAGCACTAAAACATATACCAGCCAATCCATTGCATATATATAAGAAGTCTAGAACTCCTTGACTTTATTTCACTAGGATATGAATGCTAGGAGTTGAGAGAGTTCTTGGTTCAAGTTGTCTGTGCCGAAGAGAATTAAGTGTCACAGGGAGTGTTAACCTTCCCCTTCGGGGACCAGGGAGCTCTTCGTTCGAGAGCGCCTCACATTCATCACTGCTGTGTTATGGGTCCCTTTCGTCTTTATCCTCTCCTGCTGCTGTGCTGTAATGAAGGCTGCTTATTTTTTATCACCACACCTTCCTCTTCTCTTCACTCTCAACTTTTCACTCTTAACCTAAAGTTACATCCCCTGATCTGGAACTATCCTCTAAAGAGGCTCCAACTTGAAATGAAACCAAGGGTTACCCCCAGGCACCCAGGTTTGGTGATTTCTGCATTCTGTTGCATTTCACAGATATGTTCTCGAAGAGACTGTCATTAGAGTCTCTCAGCTTTCAATAACTTTCTTCCCAGGTGAAGATGAAATGGAGAACCAGATCATACCAGCTCTTGACTTCTTGATACTGAGTGTTAGGTGATTGTTTTATCTTCTGAGAAATTGTATCCCATCAAGGTATAGTGATGCACGCAATCTGTGCTGTGGGAGAACAGTGTGCTTTTGAGGACTCCGGTGCCCGGGACAGAGTGAATATTTTCAGTTATGTCCCTTTCAAAGTCACCCGCTCCAAGCTGCTAATTTTAGCCCGCTCCTTGTGTTTCATAAGAGGTTTCTTTCGAAGCTGGTAGTTTCCAGGTGTACATTAAAATACGTTTGTTGAGGGGCCAAGTAGTGACAGAATAATACTCCTGGATTTTCTATGCTCTTTCCGGGATTTGGACAAAATTGAGTAAACGAAATTCCCGCTTGACAACATCTACTTTACCAACAATTCCTGACAATCTGCAGGAGCAGGGCTCATGGTATTTCTTCTGGTTTTCCTCTATTCTCTTCTTACAAACTGTAGCTAAAATAGGCAGAGAGAGAGAGAGAGGGTGTGTGTGTGTGTGTGTGTGTGTGTGTGGTGAAGGAAGGAGAAAGAGAGGAGAACTGTTGGGGGAAGGAGGAGGGGGGAGGAGGGATCCTGCCTTGCTGTGGTTTCTGCTTTACTCAGACAATTTCAGAGAATGGCTGCAATACCAGTTTTAAGTGAACAGCCTATGACTTATTTGTGCCTCCTCTCCACCCCCTATCCCCACCCCCTCCCCGCCCCAGCCCCGGGTTTCCTATGTGAACTTCAGGTGCCTGATACTCTTGGTAGAACTGCTGGTGTTATTCTGGCCTTCATCACATTATCAGGCAGCAAGATTTTGCTCTTCTAAGAAGCAAGCAACTAAACCCGAGGTCCTGCACGGACTTTGCAGACCGCTGCTCAGTCTCCCGCGACATCACTGACAGCTCGTCTGGGTTTCATCAGCTCACTGGGGCTGCATTTCACCAGGCCCCGGTGCCAGGGCCTCCCCAGCGTCAACAACAAGTGTCGCACCTACTGCAGGCACAGCCCTCAAGTTTCATCACAGTGATGCTAAAAAATAGTCTCCAGCTTCGGCAGTGACCTAGTTCCTTCGATGGCAGGGAAAAATGCTCTTCTTCCAGAACTTCCCTGGACATGGAATTTTCCCTCTTAGGAAGATAGTAGCTTTGCTGGGAACAGCTCCAACTGTGCTTTGACTCTGGAAAAGACCCTGAGCCTTATAGTTCCTCTGAACCCCCAGGCCTGGGAGCAGAGACACCCAATCAATGCCTCCCACGCGGCCCTGGGAGCCCACAGCAGAGCCAGCTCTCCTATCACGTCTCTGGGACAAAAAGTGTTGAAAAGTGAGTATTTAGACTTTGGTTTATGCATAAGGAATAGCTGTGCTTTCAATATGTAGCTGTTGACATTGTCTACTGCAGGGAACAAAGCAGACTGTGTCCTTATGAAATAGAACCAGAGGAAACAAGCCGGGCTGGAGGGCATATTTGGATACATGCGGTTTTCAAGTAGCCAGATTCTCATTTTCAGTTTGGGTCCTTTTGGGGAAATTATTACTATGAGTTTGTCTGCTTCTTTCGGCTTGACAATAATTTTAGAAGAGTCTTGCACTTCAGGGCTCTGTTGGCAATTAGAAAGACAAACCTATAGGATAACTCCAAGGAATGAGTTGTGAAGGCTTTACAAAGCACCATGAGGAATGGAGGGAACTGTCCAGGTAACCCAGGCCCCAGGTACCTTTGCCTGGAATATCTGGGTATTTTAGTTAAAAGTTACTCCTTTCACTTGAATTATCCAGGTGATTGAAAATCCCCGCTTTCTGAGTGGACAGCAGGATCCTGGCTGACCACGGGAATCACATTACTGAAAAGCTGTCAGGCATTTCCAAAAGGCTTCTACAAACATTCATTGAGGCATTAAAATAGATCTTCTTTTCTTTTTTTTTTTTGACATTGTGGTTAGAACATTTAACATGAGCCCTATCCTCTTAATACATTTTAAAGTGCACAATACAGCATTGTTAACTAGAGGCATGACGTGGTCGTTGAGTTGTGACATAGATTGTTAAAAAATTTAACGCACAAAGTCAACCCTCCAAAGGTAAAAGGACACCACCATCGTATTACATTTTGATGAACTTGAGCAGACTTGAAAACCCCTGATGAAGGGTGTCAGTTACAGAGCTCCGGTGATTATGTAAAAATAGATAAAAGCAAGACCAGCATTTAGAGTCACTCCTGCTCTTACTATCTTCCTTCCACACATTTTTCCTTGAGTGAAGACAGGCTTCATTTTTTTTCTTTTTAAGATTGATTAACCAGGAATGGTTAGAGGTGTTTTGTAACAGCACCCCAGCTAGGGGTAAATTGAATGAGATTCTTTGCTGTGAGGCTTCTGAACCAAAACGTAGGATGTTGCAGGCTACCTTCTGAATCCACAGATGGACAAATCCGGTACGAAAAGCCACTGATGGTCAATAAACTCATTCCGATCTTGGGAATCTGGGTTGAAAACAAACTAAATGTAGTTTAGCTTCTAAATTACATTGCCTTTGTGACGTTTTTGCAAAACATCCAATCACACTTTGGGGGAGATTTTTAGGCACAGCTGAATTCCTATTTTCATCATCTGCAAAGATCGCTCCCTCCCCCTGATTTAATTCATTTCTATCAGCCTCATGCACACTCACTCGTAGGGCTCAGCCCATGGAAGGAAGATGCTGGAGAGCATCCTGATCAGGGTGGAGGTAGGGAGAAGCTGGTGGGGCTGAGGAATAAAGCCCTGGCTCTGGGGTCACAATTGGAATCAAATCCTGACTCTAGCCCAGCTTTTCAGCCTGTGTTTTCACCTGCAAAAGGAAGGCCACCACATCCACTTTGACAGGGTTGATGGGGGATTAGGGGAGTAAACACCCCTAAACTACCTGTCACATTGTATGTAGTTTCTCCACAAGGCCTATTCTTCCTCTTGGCTAATTAGAAACTTTCTCTCTTCTAAAATTCCAGAAGGCTTTCATCATATGAACTATAAAGTAATAGAAACTACACATTTTTGGCACTACAAAAGTAACATAGAAACTTAGATTGTTTTGAAGGAAATGCCATACTTGAAAACAGTGTTTGAGGGCAGAATTCAAAAAAGGATTCTATTTTGAAAAGCATCTACAATAAATAAGAAAAACAATTTTTGTCTGAACGTGGTTGATGATGTATTTATTATCTAAAAAGAGAGAAAGATGTATCAGTTCCACCTAGAAGTGCTTGTTAGAAGGTAACAGGACCATAATGTAAATGAGTTTTCATGAGTCCCCAAGAATGGATGGTTAAGGAAAATCTCTGCATACAAGATGATGTCCGGGACAGTTATGGAAATTCAGGCACGAGCCAAGCCTTGCCTGGAAGATTATGGTGGATCCTGGCACTGACCCCTTCCAGGTTGGACACAGGAATTGTACAGTGAGGTGGGTGAGAATGCTCTGAAATTAGCTAGCTGTTGGGTGGCTGAGAAGAGACAGTCAAGTCACTCAGGGTCATCTCTGGAGCAGGGGCTGGAATTTCAAGGTCAGTGATGAGGGTCCAGGAGAAACAGGACCCCTTGTTCTGGGGTGAGGGTGAGCCAGGCACAGGAGCCTGGGCAGACAAGGACTAGAGCAGGGCTTATGGGACAGCTCTGAAGATTTTATCAGCATCTTTATTTTTGCCCTTGTCCTTATTGAGGTGCCCCATGGCTTTTGTCCAGGGACATCAGAGTACCTTGGTAAATTCTTTGCTTCTGTTACTGACAGGTTCACAAGGAACCCTGTTATCCTGGGTTTAATTCTGCCAAAGGGAAAAAAATCTGGAAATTCGGGAAAAAAAAAAAAAAACCCAAAAAACAAAACCTTGGGAGAAAGCCATTATATGCCATATGAGGGTTGGCAAAAATGAAAGAGTAAATGCCTGACTATGTGACAGAAAAGAACATTTAAAAGTGTTAGGGCCCTCATTGAGGTTTCTACTGATGCACTCCCCCTGGGATGGCCCGGAATGACCTGGAGACTGGGTATCAGGTTGAAGAGTCAATAGTTCCTAATTGTCACCTTCTGAATACACAGCGCCCTACTCCTCCCAAGAACATGTCCTCTAGGGCTGCTGCCAGCATGTCCAGGGTCACACCACTCACCTTGATCTCCACTTGGTCTTCAGCCCTGCTCTTAGGTAACCAGGCTCTTCATGCCTCAGTCAGTAGTTTAACACCTTTAGTCCAGTGGGTCTCAAACTTTCAAGTGCAACGGACTGTAGAGAGAGAGCTTCTTAAACCACAGGTGATCAGGTGCCTCCTGCAGAGTTTCTGATCCGGGAGGTACTAAGAATGTGCATTTCTGACGAATTCCCTGGTCATGCTGATGGTGTGGTCCAGGGACCACATACATTCCCGAGAACCCCTGCTAAACCCTTTCTTTGGCCTGCAATTCCTGAGGAAAACATACTTAGGCTTGTTCTTTGCAACCACTAAACTGCCTGCTTCTCGGAGGTGCAGAGGCCCAGCCACTCTGTGCTAGAACTGTGAAGAAGATAAACCCATCAGGTGTCCTGTGGACAAGCAGGGTACAGTGGAGCGTGCCTGGGAGCGGGGGGCACTGAGTGTGGGGAGGTCGCATTGAGGTGAGGTCAGTCTTGTGGGAGAGGGGTGTTGCTTTTTCTAGCTGAAGATATCAGTGTAGGGTTAAGGGCAAGCTAGCACTTGAGCTGGGGGTTGAAAACTTGTGGGATTTGAACACATAGAGATGAAAGTTGGCCTTTCTGTGAAAAGGAAAAAATAACAATTAAAAACATATAAAATACGGAGGGCAGAAAGAGATAGGATGCAAATGGAAATCAGAAATTCATTTGGTAAGGCTAGGCTTTCTACAGTTGTCCTGAGAACCTCCTTGGAGAAGCATTCTTTGATTAAGCCATCTAATCTTAAATTCTTTACTTCCATCTATAAATTGGTGAAGGCATGTCTGATGTTGAGGTTTGGAACGGAGGGCCCGTTGTAGGAATTTCAGGTACTATGAGACAAGAGACGGTATAGATGCTTTAGGATGCTTTTAGAAGTAAAAAATCAGCTCAAAGGTACTTAAATGGTGGTGGGGGTTTTATTGTTGACACAACTAAAAAGTCCAGGAGTTTGGTTACTACCCCAGCTTGGTTTCTTGTGTTTCTGAAGACTCCTCTGCTCCTCTCTGTGCTTTGGTTTCAACCTCAGGCTGGCTTTCTCAGTCCCAAATGGTTATCACCTACCCTGAGGTCTGCATGCTTTCTTTTCCATGCCTAGAGGACAGAGGAAAGACATAAGCTTTGCACTGATTGGATCACCCCTGAACTAGTTTCTGGAGCTGATTGGCTTAGACTTATTCATAAACCGATCACCGAGCAAGAGCAGTTGATCAGTTTAGACCAATCAGCACCCACAAAGCAGGAAGGGCAAGGACCAGCCCATCCATCACCAGGCTTGGTGGAGTGGTGGGAGAGGCTGGAATGCAGTTAGCAGGACAAGTGAAATGGCCCCTTTAGGAGGTTTGGGACATTTTGGAGAAAGGTCTCTTAAGTCATACCACCTCAACCCTCAGCGATCAGGTTGGCCAAAGATTTAGGATGGGTCTGCTTTCAACTCCAGCCCAGACCTGTAACGATAGGGTGAAGCCTTGGACGCAGCACCCTCTTCCTCCCAAGGTCCCTCATTGGCGGTGGTGCTCCTGGTCCCCAAGGCACACTTCACTAAAGAAAACTAGCAAAGAACGGTTTAAAAAGTTCAGGAAACAGGGCAAATGGAGGCAAAAATAAGAAGTTTTCTTCTAAGAGCTTTGACTATCTGGGTTGAAGGGTGATGGTTGACAGTCTCTGGAGCCCCCTGTCCCCACAGCTAAACTTCTTTAAGGAGACTCGCTGAGAGGTGGTTTGTTCGGTATAAGTCCAGGCTCAGTTCCTACAGCACAGGGGGGCTCATCCTTGCTCACCGCAGGGCAGGGGGGGAGAGGGAGACGGAGGAAACCCAGACCTTTGTCAGGTCTTCCCCTGCCTGAAATCCCATGGGGAAATTCCACACCTCTTGGTCCCATTTATCAGGAACGTTCTGGTTTTGCTGCAGGCTGGGGGCATGTGCAGGGAGCATGAGGACATGCAGAGCCTGGGAGAACGTGAAGGACAGATGAGCGAGGAGGAACCAGAGAGGTTTGGTGATGCTCCTGATAACACAGGCCTACATGGGACACAGCTCTCAGCCCGCTGCGTTCAACCTCACACCCAGTGATTTCTGGCACTGAATTCCCCGGAGCTGGTCCCATTAACAGCACTGTCATGGGCTGTGTGCTTCTAGCATGTTGGTCTTTCTTCTCTTGCCTGTGATTTCCCGGAGAGAGGACAAGGATAAAAGCCAGGCAGAAGGACATGTCCTGTCCACACAGTAAGGTGAAAATCAGAAGCAAGCCTCGGGCACTTGGCTCCTAAGAAGCTGAGTGTGTCCTTGGACGAGTTGCTTAACCTGCCTGAGCCCCCTCTGTCACAGGTTCCATTTGACTTGGTGCTATTTGTCAGCTCCCTCACAGAACTGGACATGGCCATGGAGAAGCAGTGGGAGACTGTCTTTCCCACCTGAAGGAGAAGTTCAAAACGAATCCTGAGAGCAGTGTAGCCACTACAGCTGCGTTCGCGGTTCCCTGGATCCAGGAGCCAGGCACACCGTTGGGAACATGGATTTACTATTAATATTCAAAAGTTGAATCATACTTGTGTATTGGGTAACATTTATCAATTTTAAAACATCCCACATGATATGCAGAGACAATCACTGTCCTTAGCTAGCATCCCTCCCTTCCTCAGAGTCTTGGGCCCGGGGGACAACCAGGTTACCAATTTCCTGTGCGTTTCTAGAATCCTTATGTGTATAAATAAGCATATTGGAATCTTATTTTTTTACTTATATTAGTGATAGCATACTCTACACTTGCTTTCATACTTTGTTCACTTCATTTATCAATTTACCTTACAGATTGTTCCATATCAGTGCATATAGAACTGCCTTATTATTATTATCATTTTAAATCCTTACCTGAGGGTATGTTTATTGATTTTTAGAGAGAGACGATGAGGGGAGGGGGGACAGAAAGACAGAGAAAGAAACATTGATTGGTTGCCCTGCTCCCCCACCCTCATAGGTACCCTGATGGGGGCTGGAATACATAACTATTTTGGTGTATGGGATGATATTCCAAGCAACTGAACCACCCAGCCATGGTAGAACTGCCTTATTTTTTAATGCCTGGTGCTATTAAAAATTAAAAATTCCAGCCCTGGCTGGTGGCACAGTAGATAAGGAGCCGGCCTGCAAACCCAAAGGTTGCTGGTTCAATTCCCCAGCCAGGGCACATAACTAGGTTGCAAGCCAGGTCTCCAGCCGGGTCCATAGCTGGAGGCAGGTGAAAGGCAACCATACATTGGTGTCTCTCTCCCTCTCTGCTTCTCTTCCTCCCCCTCTCTCTAAAAATAATAAACAAAATCTTTTTAAAAATTTAAAATTCCATTGTATAGATATATTATAACTAGATTTCTATTTCTTATTTTTTAGATTCCTATTGGTAGACCTTTAGGTGACTTCCAATCTGTTGCTACCACAAGCAATGCTGCAAGAAATATAATAGGTGCTTACTAAATGTCATCTCTTCCTCTATTTAAAAATAATTTTATTGAGGCATATTTTGCATAAGTATTCAGTGATGTCTTTCGTAATTTGGTCAAGATGTGCAACTATTGCTGTAGACCAGTTTTAGAACATTTTCATTGTCACTGCCCTCCACCCCCAAATCCCCTGTACACATTCATTGTTAATTAATGTTCTGTCCACTGCTTCAACCTCCAGCAACCACTAATCTGCTTTGGAGTTCTAAAGCCACTTTGGACATTTTATATAAATAGGATCATGTAGAATGTGGTCTCTTGTGTCTGGCTTCTTTCACTGAGCATAGAAGTGATGATGTTTTTGAGGTCTGTCCATGTTAGATCACGAATCCTAGTTTGTTTCCTTTTATTATTCCATGGTGTTATGTTCCTTTGTAGGGCTAGACTGTATTCTGTATAGCTATTCACTAGTTGGACAGTCAGATAAGTTTCCAATGGATGTTTAGATTATTTCCAATTTTTGGTAATTATGAACAACTCTGCTAAGAACATTTGTTTGCATGTCTGTGTGAGGATATATGGTTTCATTTTTTTGGGTGGATATCTGAGAATGGAATTTCTGGGTCTTTTTGATAACTCTATATTTAACATTTCAAGAAACTGCCAAACTGTTTCCCGAAGTGCTGGTACCATTTTACATTCCCACCAGCCATGTTTGTGGTTGTTTATGGGTTGACACCCATATTTATTTGGCTGTTTACCTTATTATAGCCATTCTAGTGGCTCTGAAATGCTCTCTTATTGTGGTTTCATTTGCATTTCCATAATGATTAATGATGTTGAATATCATTTAAAGGGCTTATTGTCCTGCCTCTGTCTCACGGGACCCTACAACCATACCCAAGAAAGAGCACAATATCCGGACTCTTATTCCAGTCCTGACATTTACAGACACTAAAGAATTAGCTTTGTCACATCAATCCATTGAAGTTACCTTAAACTTCTGAGTCACTTCCTGTGACATGGGAAAGGACACCTATCCAGTAGTTTAGCTGTGAGGATTAAATACCATGATGTCTATGAAGTGCTCAGCCTGGGGCTGACACAGAGAAGGTACCCAAAATACATTAGCCGTCTCTCTCCACCTGGTCTCCTGCCCTCATCCCCACACCCCTCCAAATTTCCAGAATCCATCTCTGGGAGGGTACTCTTCCCCTAACTAATATGTGACCGCTGATAAGTGGCAGTGGGTGTGGCATCCAAATCTATAGTAAGTCAGACAGCAAATTTGGAACCCAAATGCCATTGGATTAGGCTGGGTAATCAGAACTAATCCCTCCTGTCCCCAGTGAACAAGCGCTGGGACAGCTGGCTTTTCTCCCCACTCCAGAAGAGCTGCTCACCGTCATCTGTGTGTGGCTGACAGTCTTCCTTGGCCCCTTCAGTTGACAGCAGCCAGGCCGCCTGCTATCTGGTGGTGGCAGATTAGCCAAAATAAAACCTGGCTTCAGTGGAGAGCTTCAAATGTTCAAACAAGTCTCCCACAACCTCTTCCCTGTTCGCCTTCAGTTTGAGAGGGAGATATTTTTGTCATTTTGCTGGTGTTCAACCCAAAGATCCTGAGAGGAGCTGATGCTTACGTAGCGCTTCCTATGCTATTCAGAAGAGCTTAATACATACTCAGTTTTCCCAACAGTCAGATGAAGTTGTGACTGCTGCTCCCTTAGTTTTGCAGATGAGAAAGCTGAGGCAGAGAGAAGAGAAGCAAGCAAGCGGCAGAGCTAAGATTTGAACCCAGGAATCCGGGCCTTTCCTCACCACATCCTTCTGCTGTTGTGTGAAGGGCCCCACCCATTTTGGAGTATCTCTCAAAGAGTAATATGAGAATATTCTTTTCTCCAGCAATTCCATTTCCAGGTGGTTCATCTAAAGAACCACGTATGTGCCCAAGGAGGCATGTATCACACTGTTCTTTGAGACCTGTTTGTCATCTAAAAGACTTCAGGCAAGACCTATGTCATCAATACAGAAACAGATGAGCTCAGCGTGGTATTGCCTGCCACGCAGCACTGATATCATCGAGCAGTTTTTAAAAAATGATGTAGCCCTTTATGGGTTGGCTTGACCTTATGAGGCTGCCAAAACAGACGATTAAGTAAGATAAGCCTGCTACCTGCTAAGTATATATGGTTCATGACTATTTGTACAAATGGATAGAAAGATGCCCAAAAGGATGGCAACACTTCCTCTTGGGAAAGTGCTGAGATGAGGAATAGTGCTTATGGGAGATTTTACATTTATACATTTTTTTGTTTTTTTAAGTGATTGTGCTTCTCCCACATTTATTTTATTTTATTAAAAATTTTTTAAAAAATGATTTTATTTATTATTTTTAGAGAGAGGGGAAGGGAGAGAGGCAGAAAGGGAGAGGAATATCCATGTATGGTTGCCTTTCACCTGCCTCCAGCTATGGACCTGACTGGAAACCTGGCTTGCAACCTGATTATGTGCGCTGGCTGGGAATCGAACCAGCAACCTTTGGGTTTGCAGGCCGGCACCTTGTCCACTGTGCCACCAGGCAGAGCTTATCTTTATGTTTTTATAAAGAATATGAATGTATGTATTTAGCATTTGTATAATTAAAGGTAAATTTAGAAAATCCTCACTTAAGGATATTTTTTATTGATTTTGGAGAGAGAGGAAGAGGAAGGGAGAGAGAGGAAGGGGAAGGGAGAGAGAGAAACATCGATTGGTTGCCTCCCATAGGTACCCCAACCAGGGATCAAATCCACAATCTAGGTATGTGCCCTGACTGGGAATTGGACTCACAACTTTTGGTGCACAGGATGATGCTCCAATTAACTGAGACACCCAGCCAGGGTGAAGGTAAAGAACATTTTCAAAGGAAACTCATAGCAAAAAAAAAAAAAAAAAAAAAAATTACACACAAATATTATTATCTTTATAGTTAACATGGTCTGTCTCCAAGGTTATCTGTGAACCCCACCACCACCCCTTCCCCTGATGCCAGTAATTCAGGATATTGCTTATCCATCTCTAGCAGAGAATGATAAATCTGTCTTCAAGAGTTCTCACCTTCGAAGGACCCATGAAACATGAAACACGCCCTTACTTAACTGTTCTTTTCCTTTATAGTCAGCGCCCCGTGCCTCTGGTGACTGAACTAACCCTGTGAGTCAACTGGTATGTTTGTCAGAATTATAACCTGTGGGACTTCACTGTCCGGAAGCAGTCACTTGGGGAGGAGTCATAGATGATGCATAAGGTCTTCAATGTTACCTCAACCCTTGACAGTTCAATTTGTCCTTTCTTCCCTCTCCATCCATAGTGGTGGACTCTGAGATTGGGGAGAGAAGGAATCATGACTTGTAAATTACTATTACAGAGGGTTGTTATATGAGGACACATTTTTAGACATTAATTGGTCTATCACTTTAAAAAATATATATCTTTGTGGTAACCCACAACTGCAAAGGAAGTTGAAACAAGTGAAGTCTGTATTCATAGTCTAATAATGGCCATCTTGAAAACCACTGACATGCATTACTCTAATTCTTAGTATATTATCATTCTCTCCTTAACAAATGAGGCACCTGGCCCAGCACCTCAACCAGCTGATGGTGCAGAGCTGGGTGTAGATTTGTCCCTAGCAAGTGACAAAGCCTGGGTTTGGTCGACAGTCCTATGCTGATTGCTGGTCAGGAGAGTTCCCCAGTCATGAGAGTGTTTTCCCTGCCCCCCGAACCTCCCTGGTCTGGGCAAGTCTCCTAGGAATGTGGAGAGCCAGGGTATCAGCCTTTTCCCTCAATAGCTGTTCCTAAGAAGACCCACCGATCAGCCATAGAAAGGACTGAAGTACTGGTACTTGCTACAACATGAATGAACCTTGAAAAGATGCTAAGAGAGAGAAGCCAGTCTCAAAGGACCATGTGTTACATGATGCTGTTTATATAAAACGTCCAGACTAGGAGAGTCATAGAGGCAGAAAGTAGATTCGTGATTGCCTAGGGCTGTGTGTGTGTTGGAGGGGAGGGTTGGGAAGATGGGAAGGTGAGAACAGAGGGGTGTAGGATTCTTTCTGGGGTGATGAGAATATTCTAAAAACTATTGTGGTGATGGTCGCATGACTCTGAATATATTGAAAGCCACTGAGCTGCACACTTGAAAGTGGGTGAATTATGTGTGAATTCTATCTCTTTAAAGCTGTTACAGAAGAAGTGTTGCAGAGATACCAGCATCACTGCCAGTCAATAGGTCAGATGAGCTGGTGTTTCCAACATGAAGCTGCATTAAAAAAAAAAAATAATAATAATGCTAACATTTACTGAGCATGCACTTTTGTGCCAGGCACTGTACTAAGTTCATTACAGACAATAATTCATTTAATTTTCACAGAAAATTTCACATGAAATATCTACAACTGTTACCCCTCCATATTACAGTTGAGGAATCTGAGGCCCAGAGAGACTGTGACATGCTTGTTGAGCTCGTAAGGAGTAGAGCCTGAATGTGAACCCGGAGACTCTGGCTCTGCAGCTCTGAAGCTCTGAACTTTCTGTGCTGTGTCGCCATTCAGAATGGCAAGTGTCAGGGTTAGGAATCACACTGCTGACTCCTGGTCCACCATCTTCCTTGGATAGTGAAGTCTGCCTTTGAGCCATGCCCAAATCAGTGTACTAACTGGTGACATAAAATATGTCCACTGCATAGTCCTCATTTGGGGGGAATTTACCAGACCAGCGATAAATGCACAGAATGCCTTTATTTGGCAAATGATTCCAAATCTAAGGTCCTCTGTTTGCCTCCATAACTTTTGTTTTTCTCTCCCTTTCTTTTTTCCCAAAGTTGCATTTTTATATATTTGCCAACACTTGTCCCATATTTTATACCGATTCAAGGATGATAGATGAGATTGTGAATGCAATTTACACTTCTAGTGGTGAAATACCATGAAAATTTAAAATTGGAGTTAGATTCCATTCCTTTTTTTAACGCTTATACATAGCCCTGAAATTCTTTGTTCAATAACCCTGGGAAATACCAACTTTTAATGTCAAATCTGATCCATGGCACTGGCTCCCACCACCATCGAATCTCACAACCGGGGTGAATGAACGCATTGGTGGTAACTGAAAGGCTTTCTGCACATGGTCAGCAGTGAGAGGACAGCTTGTCACCGCTCATTTTCCTGATTCTCTGTGTACCGTTCGACCTACACTCAGTCTGGCTTATTCATCGATTCCTACAATAATTCAACAACACTCACCAAGTTTTCTTTAAACACTTCCATTCTTGTGCAAGGTGACTAGCATAAAAATTGTCCTATTGATTTTTTTAAAAGATATTTCTTTCAACCTGTTTAAGAACAACTTTTCGATTAGGCACTCCAATGACGTCTAAGTAAACACAAATACATGTCAAATCTGGCCTTTTTATGCAAAGCAGAACCCTCCAATTCCTCAACCACAAATGTACTTGTCATTTAATCTGGGATGGAGATGTCTGTTTATCACCTTGCAGATGAATTTTCTTCCTCTTCTGTGCAATTCATTTACCATCTACACCAAGGAGGGCCTATGAGTCTTTTAAATATAAAATATGTTAACCAGGGGCCCCCAAGTGGTCCGATTTCAGCATGCTTGCATTTAAAATATCCTATTAGCCCTGGCTGGTGGCTCAGGGGATAGGTGCCAGCTTGTGAACCCAAAGGTCGCTGGTTCGATTCCCAGTCAGGGCACAGAACCAGGTTGCAAGCCAGGTCTCCAGCCAGGTCCGTAGCTGGAGGCAGGGGAAAGGCAACCATACATGGAAGTTTCTCTCCCTCTCTGCCTCCCTCCCTCCCCCTCTCTCTAAAAGTAATAAATAAAATCTTAAAAGATAAAATAAAATGTCCTGTAACTAAAAATAACTGGAAATGCAATTCATAATGACAGAGCAAAATTTCTTAAAATCCTCTTTGAAATCTCTCTGGCTCCATCTTCCCCACATGTCCCCACAGCTCTTCCAACTTCTCTCCCAGCCCACGTGCTCTGCCCCACCACACCCAAGCGGGTTCTTTTTCCCTTTTTGTTGCTGTCATAGAACTTCTTCAATTATAGCCTTTTCTACCCTTTACATATCTTAGTTAAACCTCAGATCTAAGCACGAAATTGCTTCCTGCACACGCTTTTCCTGACAAAGGGAAGCGTATTCTCCTAAATTAAAAAATTTTAACGCTGATGTTCAGAGAGCTTGGGGTTTCACATTGGGGCACTTTGGGGGTATGTTTCTGTTTACAAGGACTGAAAACAGAACATCTGGAGATGAAAGAAATGCCATGGGGACACCGGAAGCTGCAGGGGTGGCCTCAAAGGGTAGGACTAGCAGGCATTGGTGGGCAGACCTTTTCACAGAAGGGGTATAGCAGGCAGGACCAGACTCCTGTCTGTGCCTTCACACAGGGCCCTGTACCGGGAAGGGTCCCAGGGCTCAGTTTAATGCTCCGCTATTGCCATCTTAATGATCTGAATCCTATTTGAACAAGAAACACCTCATTTTCATCTCAAACCAGGCCCTGCCAATGATGACAGAGCAGAGGCAAAGGTCCCCATGAGGTGTTTACCTCCCTCTCTGCTCTCTTTCCACCCATTGGGTGGTTTCTGGGCCTGGTGAAACCCTGAACTGTTGTCAGGGAATCTGTCACTAGCAAGCCATCTCTCAGGGTGTCTGGAACAACCTGGAAAAGTGTGAGGGAAGAGGGAAGATTGGTTCTGTGTCTGTTTAGATCCAGCGGCTTTCACCAAGAGCTTAGCTCAGGCCTCTGTGTGAGGACCTCAGCCTCCCTGCAGTCACGTTTGCAGCTTCTAAGCGCCCCTCTCCTCCTTGTGTTCACTGTACCCTGCCATGGGGGGCTTTCCTCTTTCTGAGCTCTGTGGTGTGTGAGAACCTGACCCTGGAAGTAGTGAAATGTTATTTCCAAGTTGGGGGCTCCACAAAGGCTGGATCTGCACAGTGGTGCTAGTACTGCACCTAGAAGATGGAGTGGAAGGGTCCTCTGGGCTCAGACAAAGCTGGTTCTCAGGGCTGCCCTGTATCAGTGTGAGCTGTGCCTGGTACAGCTCTGGGGACACCTTGCACGCTCAAGGTGTCTGCCCGCACAGCCATGACGGGTGGCTTGGGGCAGTAGCCCCTTGAGCCGGGTGATGGTGAACAAGTATTGAACCTCTCTGAACCCCAGTTTCGTCATCTGTGAGAGGTGGGCAGGATTAAAACCACTTCAGAAGTTTAAAGGAGGTGGAGTGAAATAACGCACCTGGTGACCAACCCGATGTTAACTGTCGACTTCTGTTAGTGAACGCAGGCTTGCAGAAAGTGCCCGTTGCCACCAGCCTCCTGGGACACCTGTCTAGTGCTCTCAGGACACTATTACCTCCTGCCCCGAGTTCCTTTGCGTTTAATCAACTCTTTTTGGAGGTAAATCTGCACATGTGCTTTTTGAGTACAATATGAAAAACCTTGGACAGAAAGAAAGAGAAATGAGAGGAGGTGGCTTTGACTGTGGCCCAGGCAGCTGTCTTCCTTGTCATTCTGGGCGCCAGCTGCCGGCCACCTCTAGGACCAGGGTTCTCAGTCAGGGCTGCCCCCCACCCTTCCCGGAACACACACACACACACACACACACACACACACACACACACAAGCAATGTCTGCACCCATCTTTGAGTGTCACCACTAGAGGGTGGGGGTTGAAGCCGGGAATCTGGCCGGACCCGCCGCAACGCACAGGACGGAGCCAACCCGGTGCGCAGCACTCCGCAGTGGTGTGCGCGAGAAAGCCTGTCCCGAGTGTCGCCACTGATTGGGTTCCTAACCCCCCTCAAGAGAGAAATGAAGAGAGGAGGCAAAACAGGTTCAAAAGAGGATTCCTGAAAACTGGGTGGAGGGGAAGGGGAAAGGGAGCGCGCTAAGAAAAGCATGGCTTTTGGAGCGCCTCCTGGCCCGGCTTACACAGGGTGGGCTCCTCCACGCGCACAGGGGAGTTCTTTGCGCCCCAGTTCCTGCCTTGGGCCGGGATCCATGGTGTGGGTGCAGCGCTGAGCCGGCTGGGGAGCGCTTGAAGGGCAGCGTCTCTCGGCGAGGCTTAGAAATAGCTGAAGAGAGAGCTCGCCCATCCATTTAAGAGAGACCTGGGCACTCCTGAGCACCAGCTTGCCCAGGGCGCGAGCGCCAGCCCCTGCCTGTGCAAGCCCGTGCTCCCCCGTTTCTCCAATTCCTGGGGCCATCAAGAGAAGACCCAGGGCAGGTGGTAAGGATGGGGATTTTTATTTTTCAGATTCACGTGGCATGAGACGATGACGGACTCCGGAACGCCCCCGGGGCGCCCACTTTGTTTCTTATCTACGTTGCTTTCCCAGAAAGTTCCCGAGAAGTCGGACGCGGTGCTTCGCTGCGTAATATCTGGTAACCATCGCTAGCTCATTACCCTCTGGTCTCCCTGCTGATCAGCCTTTTTTTTTTTTTTGGCTCCCAAAGGCATGATTACAACATCACTTGGGAAAACTACCTGGGAAGTTTATTCTAAGTAGCCAGTTGAGCAAGGAAATCTGTGATCTTTTTTTTCCTAAAAGATTTCTTCGAGTCACTTCCTGGACACATTTTAATGGGCCTCACTTCATACTGTGGTTCCTGGTTAGGCAACTCCCACATGGGTCCTTTTCTAGATTATCCACCCTTAATTTCCTGTGGTTCATAGGAATGGCATGAGTAACGTCACTGCAGACAATTTATTGAACTCCTCTCCCATTGTTCTTGTGTTGACCTCCCCACACTGGCTACATGTGTGTTCCTGCTGCATGCCTTCTTCCTGCGTGGTCAGCAGTGAAAGGTTACGACCAAGGCAGAGGTGCCCAGTGGAGGAAAAGCAGGAGCCTTGGGGTTCCCCCTGGGCTGGAGAATGAATAACCCGGAGCTGCCTCAGAATTTGTACCCCCAGAGGTGAATGGGATTTATGTATTAAAAGAAAATAGAAGTAAAATAATTGGGTAGGGAAGTGGAATCTTGTACCATGTGTACTATTTTTCCTCCCCTTTCTTGGATTATAGCTCCATTTCTGAAACCATGGAGGCTCTGGCGGTGTTTCTTGAGGGCAGACAGAAAACTCTACCGCCCACCCCCATCCCTTTTATTTAGCCTAGAGAGACAAGTCAGCCTGTGACATGGTGCTGCTTCCTTAGCTGAAGTTATAATAAAACCTGGTCTAGCCCTGGCTGGTGGCACAGTGGATAAGGCGCTGGCCTGTGAACCCAAAGGTCGCTGGTTCAATTCCCAGCCAGGGCACAGAACCAGGTTGCAAGCCAGGTCTCCAGCCAGGTCCGTAGCTGGAGGCAGATGAAAAGCAACCATGCAGACAGAAGCCTCTGTCTCTAAAAATGATAAATAAAATCTTTAAAAAAAAAAAACCCGCAAAACCTGATCTGCAGCCTGGTTGCTGGAGTGTCAAATGTGCACCCAGCCTCTCTAAGCCCCCACTTTTTCTCGAGGTTTGTCCATAGCCATTCAGGTAGAGGGACAGGCCCAGCTCCACTCCTGAGCTTTCAGAGAAGGGGCCCCTTGCCTCCCCAGGAAGCCACCGTTTTTGGATGTACCCTAATCGTGGTTACTGGTCCCCACACACAGGTAGAAAGTCGGGGGTGGCTCTCAATCTATAACCTGTAGCAGGTAGGCTTTCAAAACAAGGGTAGGATTTTACGGGGGAAGGTTTCCAGCAAATGGAGAGAGAAAATAAAACCACCCACAAGGTACAAGATACCACTTCCCCACGCAAGTCTCATTTCTGGCTGATTATTCAGATCTGCGCCTCACAAAGGGAAAAAACCAGTCAGCCACAAGGAAGCTGGGAGAATTGTCGAGCCTGAGCAATCTGAAACAGTGGTGTCCGAGCGATCACAATGCATTTCCCTGGCCCCGCTCATACACACTTTCTTCAGCAAAGTCACGTGCAGGCACAGAAGGAGCCATTCAATGCTTCCTAAGGACTCTAATAAAACCGACTCAGAGGGGGGACACAGGCTGATAAGAACGGGCAGGAATGAACTATGAGCAGCAACCTCCTCATTTTTGGTGGCTTAGTCATTTGTCTGAGAGAGGCTTAGCCACACAGCTGCTGGAGAAGGACATGTCCATGCAGGCCTGTCTGCTCTGGTCTCCAGGGACCAGTTACTTAGGCGCCTAAGGAGGAGCCTAAGAGGGACACTCACCCGCAGTTGCTACCCATGGTGTTGGCACAGAGGTAGTCTAGCTAGGAGACCCCAGATTAGCTGAGACATGGACAGGGAGAGAAGGTGGGCTCTGAGGGTCCTCAGGTCTCTCCAGGGTACAGGTCAGAAGAACACGGAGTTCCTTAGTGATGTCTGGGACGGCTTGCCAAAAATCATGAGGTATGCAGGACAGGGAACACAAGAATGTTCCTAGGACGGATGGAGAATGGTGTATTTTTCCAGAGAGCAGGCTTTCCTCCTGTACCTATCGCACATTGTTTGGATGCATTTTCAGTGATGTAGAGGTTCTGAGAAAGGACACACCGCAGACCTTCCTGCCTCATCACAGGGGAGAGAAATTCCCAAGGTGTGAATGGGCTTCCTGGGGGCTTTCCCGGGTTAACCTGTGAGCATCGCCTCTGGTTAATGATCCCCAGGAAAGATGAACCTCATTCAGAGGGAGAAATCAAGGGCCACTTCCTGGGAGGAGCTCAGTGACACAGGCATGGCAGCAGCCTGCCAGCCCAGGGAACCGGCGCGCCAACCTCCCTCACCCAAAGGAAGACATGGCACTTGCTAGTCCACTTTATTTCTCCCTCTTTTGCACCATAACTTACACTCACCTCTAAGCACTGGAAAAGTACAGTTTTCAGAAAGATACAGGGACTCCCATGCAAGTACAAAATGAACATGTCAAAGATTTATTTTCAGCTCTTTGAATGATAAAAGAACCAGAAAGCGTTAAGGCCTGCTCAAAGAGTATTTGAGGAATTAGGTATTTTTAGACAATTTAATAAAGGAATGTTAGGTCCTGATGGCTGGGTTAAGCAGGACACTGGTTAACGTCCTATAGGGTCAAAACCCATAAATTATGGGGTTATCTTTCCTGCCAGATAGAGATGATTTGCAATCCTATTTGATGAAAATCCACAAGTTTACATGTAACTTTATTAAACTCTGGGAATTTTAATCAATGGTAATTATTATTATTTTTAAAGATTTTATTTCATTATTTTTAGAAAGAGGGGAAGGGAGAGAGGCAGAGAGGGAGAGAGACATCAATGTGTGGTTGCTTTTCACCTGCCTCCAGCCACAGACATGACTGGAGACCTGGTTTGCAACCTGGTTATGTGCCCTGGCTGGGGAATCGGACCTGCGATCAATGGTAATTATTGAATGAAACTAAGTACTATATTCCCCTAGATAATTCCTGGATGGACCTTTGCTCCTATATGACATTGAAAAAGATACTATCCACATTTTTGCCTCACTTCCAAGTTTTAGATAACTTTTCTTAATAGTTCCTGGAAGTTCAAATAGCCCTTTTCTGAGGGCTCAGGAGTGGAGCTGTGCCTGTCCCTGTACCTGAATGGCTATGGACAAACCCTGAGAAAGAGGAGGTGCGCTGAGAGACGGGGTGCATAGCACCATGGGAGGCAGATAACGCTCCGTAGGGCTTCCTGCATGATGCGTTCTTATTAATCACAAAGTTTTTCCAGTCCCCCTGCTGACTTATCCACCATGCTGGTCCCTATTGCTTGTTGCCCATTCTTGTTTATCGCTCTATGAGTTTCTTTGGTAAAAATACTTAATGTAATAAGAACATTCTTATTTCTGTACCATCAGGTCAGCCCACACCGGAGGTAACTTGGTATAAAAATGGTCAAACCATAGAGGAGGACAGCACTGCTTCCAGTTATGAATTCTTCGAGAATCAGCATATTCATGTGTTACACCTCTATTGGTAAGTGGATGGATGAGCCCCTGTAGACTGTTTACAAAGATCCCTGTGTCCTGTCATATGCTGGTTGCTAAGAGGCCAGGTCACAATTAATTAATTAATTTCTATAGAGAGGAAAGGAGGGAGAGAAACAGGATGTGGTTGCCTCCTGTAGGCGCCCCTCAACGGGGGTCCTGGGCTACAACCCAGGCATGTGTCCTGACTGGGAATCGAACCAGTGACCCTTTGGTTTTCAGGCCAGTGCTCAATCCACTGAGCCACACCAGCTAGGGCTGCTATTTGAGTCCTAGTGTTAGATGCTATCCGCAGGCATCTGGCAATGGGCCAGGGAGGATCTGTCTGGTAACTAATCACACTCCCCTATTTGTTGCCATTGATGAAATTATAACTTTATCTAGATTTCATTCAAGCTGGTCTAGACATTTTCATTCATTAAGTGAGATTTTCATTTAATCTTCTCTCTGGAAAGTGAAGAAGCAAAATAGAATTTTAGCATAGTCACCCAGTCTTCCTGTGTCAGACAGAAGGAAGACGTGACTGACCATGATCCCACAGCAGACTGTTGATGGTGTTACTTTAGGAAGTAGTATGGTCCAGAACAGTGGTTTCTAATTCCTTCTTGGTCCCCCAAGAACTAGCTGGGTAAAATCAGGAAGCTCCACATGTGAAGTGGAGAAAATGAGAACTACACCCTTTGGTTGCAAAGTAGGATCAGAAGTCATGGTTGAAATGCACGGCTCAGCTGGTACATAATAGATATGACCTTATATCCAAGAAATCCATTTATTCATCTAATATTTAATTCTGTAAATAATATTCATCACTGGTGTGGCTCAGTGGGTTGGCCCCGGTCTGTGAACCCAAAGGTTGCTGGTTTGATTCCCAGCCAGGGCACATAACCAGGTTGCAAGCCAGGTCTCCAGCCAGGACCTTAGCTGGAGGAACGTGAAAGGCAACCACACATTGATGTCTCTCTCTCTCTCTCTGCCTCTCTCCCTTCCCCTCTCTCTGAAAATTATGAATAAAAAATATTAAAAAAATATTCATCAAGTAGCTACCTATCGCAGGTGTGTTGCTTAATTCTAGGCATAGAGGTGAACGGCATAGACATCATCCACACCCTCATACAACCTCAAGTTCAGCATGGAAGACAATGGTGAACAAATCATACCCTTTTCCCCTCTCACTTTAACACACTGGGAGGCAGCCCAACTGTCATTTGCTGGCTCTTCATTCATGGATTAGGTTTTCCTGCTTCTTTTTCCCAATTTTTCCAAGGCCTTCCCCTCTCTCCTCTTCATCCCCTTCAACTTAGAATCCACCTCTATGGTTCACAGGTAATTTTATAATAGTTCCCATGGACCTGTCCAGCTTTGAACATTTCCCTCTCCTTTCTATAGGCTGCTTTTGGGTGTTTATTTATTTTCAGGAGTGGTGGGTAGTTGAGTAGACTGTGGGCCTCCTGGAGGCAGGAATCCTCTCTGTTTTACACTAGTGCATTTCCATGGGCCTAACACAGTGCCCGCAATATAAAGATATTTGTTCAAAGGATGGTGAGTACACACACACGATCACAGTTGTTGTCATTGTTAGTTTGTTTAAATCAGCACTGGCAGACTTTTTCTAAAAAAGCCTGATAGTAAAATTTTTAGGGTAAGGAGGCCAGATGGTCTCTTTCATAACTCTCAGCTATGCCATTATAGTGCAGAAACAGCTATTAAAAAAAAAAAAAAAAAATATATATATATATATATATATATATATATATATATATATCTCAAAGCATAGCTGTAGCCCAATAAAACTTTATTTACAGAAACAGGTCAGGGCCAGATTTGGCTGGGGGTTGGGGATCTAGTTTGTCTGTACTCTATATCTTTTTTTTTTTTAGTCTCACACTAGATAAAGTGTTATATTCACATCTTTAGCCAAAGAGAAGCTCTTACTGACAGGCTGCCATTTCCGAATTAAGATGTGCTGTTAATGTTATTTGCCATTTATGCAGGATCAGGAAAGTAGGCAACACAAATACTTGTAGGGTTGTCAGGGTGTAAGGGCAGAGGAGTGAGAAGGCCCTGGGGAGGCTGCAGGTTGAAATGGGAGCAGCCTGGGTGCTGGACACCTGGACAAGAAACCTAGGAAGGGAAGCTGCGCTCTGGAAGGGGCGGAGCGTCCTCTCCTCTGCTCTGAAGTCCAGCGGGGCAGTGGTTTGTGTAAAATTAAGATGTAGTGTGACAGAATGCATTCCTTTAAAACTCCTGGCCTGCCATTTAAAAAAGTAGCTCATGAAAAGCATTCTGCTCCAATGAGGGGGGTGGGCGATTGGCAGAGCATCCAGTAACGGATAGCGGTGGCATTTTCTGCTTCGTCGTGAAACGCACCAGGTACTAAAGATCTTTGAACGTTCCAACGTTTCACACCGGTAGTTCTGAATCGTAGCTGTCCGTTAGCATTGCCCGGGAGCTTTTAAACCCGCTAATGCTTGGCCATTACCCTTGACTAATTCAGTCCAAGCCCTGGTGATTCCAATGTGTTGCCTGAGATGAAAAACACGCTTAACATCTAAAACAGTCACCTGCCAAGTAGTTCCGCTTTTACCAGGCTGTTAACGATGGTTATGAACGGTGTTTTGTGCAAGTGACTTTCAGAAACGAAGGATTGGTTGTGAGTTGTCATGTGAGTCTCACATTTTCTTGCCATTTTCAATATACCCAAAACCAGCAGATTAGCTCACCGTTCTGCAAAGAAAAGTATTTCCCTTTCTCTTCGTGGGTCCCTAAATTTGTGTTCTTAGGCACTTGAAAGCTGTGTTTGTCTCCCTCAAGGGCCTTTTCTGGTTTAACAATGAATCTGCAGCTCTGCTTGGAGGCCAAGGATCTTGCTGCCATATTTACGGGCCTCTGACCTTGCCCCTCACACCGCTCTCATCTTGTGAGACTGTACTGGTCTTGGGGCAAACGGGACGGCTTGGAGGAGATTGATCATTGCTAGTGTGACCTTTATGTTCTCATAGTCAAGTGTGGCTTGGCAGGCAAGAGGATCGGAAAGCCAAGAAAACATTTCAAGGGAGGGAAATACCAATAACATCATGTTTTTCACTGTAGCATGGAAAAAAAAGTCTTAGGGGTTGGAAAGAGGGGAAGAAAAGGCAGATAGATGTTTTCTACCTCATAGGGAGAGCAGGCTGCGAGATGGGAATTCAAACAGGGAACTGTGGTCTCTGATGAACACAATGTAAAGAAAGGCAGCATAGCAACAGATGAAAGTCTGTCCTGGAACCCACACCTAGAGAGACACTCCTCTCCTCAAAGCCACAGTCACGTCCCGCTGGGCTGAGAGGAGCGCAGAGGGTGAGTGGGGCAGGAGGGAGGTCAAGGGAAGGTAGGTGGGCACCCATCTCATGTCACTTTTCCCTGTACTATTATTTGGCTCCTGTCTGTCTCCCCAATAGACTGGATGCTCCTTGAGGTTGTCCTCTCCCCAGTACCTAGGGTGACCAGCACACAGCCTGTGCTCAACAGACACTGGTTGTGTTAAGTTAGGGACATCTGCTTCATTTATGCCCTTTGTTAGAATGGCAACCCCTAGGGGCAGGGGCTGCATTTCTATTATTTTGCATCCCCCACAGCCTCATGTGTTTGGAAATGATAAAATTCTCCAGGTCCTTCCTCAAAGGCCACACTTTTCCCCAGCCAGGGCACATAACCAGGTTGCAAACCAGGTCTCCAGTCAGGTCTGTGGCTGGAGGCAGGTGAAACGCAACCATACATTGATGTCTCTCTCCCTCTCTGCCTCTCTCCCTTCTCCTCTTTCTAAAAATAATGAAATAAAATCTTAAAGAAAAAAAAAAGCATTAAAAAAAAAAGGCCACACTTTCCCGTTTTTTGTTTGTTTGTTTTGGGGTGCTCTGGTGTGTGGCCTTAAGCTAGTTAATGAACTTCCCCTGTGATTCAATTTCTTTCTGTGTAAAACAAAAAACTGATTTCAATGAGATTATTCATTCCAAGTGATTGGCAAAGTGTGGGTGTTAACCTGGGACAGATGTTAGTTGGACTTAGCTTGTCGTTAATACCATTTTATGACCCACTTCCTGAAAGCGTTTTTTCCCTGGAATCTCTGGGGAAGAATCACAGCAGGTGTGTTTAGAGCCAGAATCACCATCCAGGGATAGCGTTAAGAAGTCTCAGAACCAGCAGAGAACTTTCAAAGACAAGAAGGAAATGGATGTTTAACAGGACAGCCATAACCCAGATACAAGGGGTGAAGCTGTGGAGTCACACATGTTTGTATCCGAAACCCTGCTTGTATGGTTTTTGGAAGGTGGACTCTGTGACATCAGAGTGGACAGGCAGACCCCAGAAGCCTCTGTGACATTCCCGAAGCCACTGCAGTTTGTTGTGGGCAGAGTTGTTCATAGGTACTTATTGTCTGAGCCAAAGATTTTAGCCCCTGCAGGTGCCCTAGGCCTCTTTCCATACACGATTATGTAGGTGTGTAAGAGCATGAGCTACTGGTGGAAAGTGAGCCTGGGCAAAGAACATAGGTGAACCAGTTAAAAATACCTCTGTTCCTAGAAGAAATACCTCAAGGCATCGTGTTAAAGGTAGAACTGTCACCATCAAGTTCAGTTACAAAGGACAGGGGATTATTTCCACCATTGCGAGCAAGGCTCTGAAGCCAAGTTGTATGGATTTAAATCCCAGATTTACCTCTCAGGTGCTGTGTTATCTTGGGCAAGTCACTTCGTCTTCCTATATCTCAGTTTCCTGCAAAATGATAGTACCTGCTACATAGAGTTGGTGTGTGGATTAAGTCAACGTGTGCGAAGACTTTAGAATACGCTGTCAATAAATTTTGCACTTTGAACATGTCCTCCACACTGAACCGATTAGAAATAGGACAATTTGGAGGTAAGAAAGGTAGCTTAGCTGGGTAAGTATCCCTCTTCACTATTTCCCTCTTGGAAGAGAAAATATAATTAACATGTTTGATCAGGAATCATTGGGTAGAAATAAAGATGACTTAATCTTGCTGTGTCTTGGCTAAGACAGAAGAGGCATTTCATCCAAGATTGGAAGGCATTTTGTGAACTTGGTGTTCCCGTGAACTTAAGTAGGTGTAATAAGTCTTAAGGATGACTGATAGAACTTTCCGGCACCCGCAGGCCTCTGTGTTCCCAGCACTGAGCTCAGGTGGCATCATTTTTCCTGAATGGCCTCAGCAGGTGGCATCTTGGCTATTCCTCAGACCAGCCTGGAGTGTTTGTTGAATGAGTCCTAAGGGTCTGACGGGGGACTGCTATTTAGTTCCTAGGGGATAGGTCCATGCTGGAACCTACCACCTGTCATCACATTCCGGTTCTGGTTTGATACTAAGTGTCCCCAAGATGTGAATGGTTCTGGGAGATGCCCTGGGACACTCAGCATTTTCTGTGTGACCCCTCATCTTTTCCTGGAGAAGGGGCTTGGGTGGTTACTCCCACTGGCTGCTAACTCTCAGGGTAAATCAATGTCAGGGGACACGGGACCAAGAATAAGGTTTGGTCTGGGAACACGTCTCTTTGTCCTGACCAGCCAGCCCTATTCTGCCTGTCGTGTACTCAGCTGAGGGCCTCCCATGAAATTTCCCTCCACCTTTACTCCATCTCCTGGAAGCCTCTCCTGCGCCTACCTCCTCACTCATCTTCCCAAGGCTCTGTCTCAGCCTCTTCTGTGAAATGTTGCCTCTGCCTGCCCCAGACTCGGTCCCTTCTGATTGCCTGGCTGGCTTCCCCTCTGCAAAATGCAGGTAGTAGTTCCCTTTCTTGAGAGCTACAAGGTTGGGTCAGTCCCAGTACCTTCAATCCTTCAGCTCCTTCAACCCTTCAGCTCCTGAGACATCAGCCCCGTACATGGGTGGGGAAGGCCCAAGCTCTGTATCCGCCCAGGACCTTCTACAGACCACACCCGAGCCCCAGAGAAACCCACAGATGGGCTCAACCTGTACCCCTGTCCCTGCCTGTAGTAGTCAGCTCAGAAATACCACAGACCGAACCATGAACTCAGTTCTGAGCTATTACAGAGCTCAAAGGTGTTAATCAGGCCTAGTCACATGCTGCCACAGGGCTTCTGCCCACACTCTTCTTTCTACCTGGAAGGTTCTTTCCCCAGAGAGTCCATAGCTTGTTCTCTTACTTCCCTCTGATTTCTGCTCAAAAATCACACAATCACTGAGCTCTTCTCCAACCAGCCACTTACAGTGACACTACCTAGACCCAACATGCCCTTCCTTTCTTAACATGCTATATTTTCCACATAGCACATGACAGTGTGTGTATATACACACACACACAGAGATTAAGCAGATTTATGTAGGGGTAGCTGATATATAACAAACTGCCCATATTGGAAGTGTTTGGTCTGGTTAGGCTCTGACACATGCACACACCTATGAAATCATCATCGCGATCAAAACAATGAACATAAATATCACCCTCAAAAGAGTTTTTTCAGTGACCCTTGGCAGTCCTGCTTTCCCACCACCTCCCAGCCATCCTCACACAACAGCCATTCTGCTTTTGGTCAGCGGAGATGAGTTTTTCGTTTTTTCTAGTCTCTTCTGGAATTTGATGTACGTGAAGTCATAGAGCATGTGCTGTTTTGCATCTGGCTCCTTTCCCTCTACATAGCTCTCCTGAGATTCGTCCATGTTGTTGATGTGTCAGCGTTGTTGAGCAGTGTTTTGGTGTTTCATCATTTGGACCTGCCAGGATTTGCCATTCCTTTCTCATGTGATGGACACTTGGGTTGGTTCCAGTTGTGACGTATATTCATTTGTGTTTTCGTTCATTGTGAGTCTCTTCCTGCTGGAATGTGTGTTCCATCGAAGTAGAGATTTGTCTGATCCGTTCCCTGCTGTCCACCTAGTGCCCAGCTCAGGGCCTGGCTCTCAGCAGACATTCACTACTGATTGTATGATGAATTAATCACACAATGTATTCAGTGCTTTCATTGTGCTCTTCGCTGAGTCTTGCCTTGTGGGGAGGGGAAACAGCTGGTGGGGTTTGGGACATGCAACCCCAAAATATGGTATCTGGCATGTTCAATATCGTTGGTTGAAGGAATTCTTTAAAAATGGCAGAAGACCCTACCTTGTCATGTACCATCGATAATGTTCACTCTACCCCGCCAGAAAAAAAAGAAAAAAGAATGGCAGAGGGGCCCTGGCCAGGTGGCTTTGTGGACTGAGCATCATCCTGCAAACTGAATGTTCGATTCCTGGTCAGGGCACATGTCTGGATTGTGGGTTCAATTCTTGGTTGGTTCAATGTTTCTCTGTCACATTGATGCTTTCTACCCTTCTCTAAACCCAATAAACATATCCTCAGGTGAGTATTAGAAAAAAGGCAGAAGCAGTAAGATCACTCTGCCCCTCTCCTCTTTCTTTCCCGAAACAGGTCATAACTCTTTAAGAAACGGAGGACATTCTTATCACCAGAGACAGGGCATTTGGGACAGATAAATTGGCACAAACAAACCCTGTTAATCAACCTTGATCCTCCTAGTTATTTCCTAATTATTGACTACCTCTAGCCCAAGCCCTGCTGTCCTGTCCATTCTTTATACATTCATTGTTCCTTTGTCTAACAGGTTTAAAAGCTGTCTGCTCTGCTCACTTCTTTAGCTCTTCATTCCCTTGTGAAAGCTCCCATATTCATGTACAAATTCAATAAAATATGCGTACGCTTTTCTCTCATTACTCCGTCCTTGTCAGTGTAATTTTCAGTCCTAGCCAGGGATCCTACGAGGGTCAAGGAGAACCTTTGCCTCCCCTGCAGAGTCACTCCACAGACAGAAATTATTTGAATGACAGTGGCCATCCTGGTGGTACCCTCGAGGGTGATCCTGTTTGAGGGGACTGTGAAGTCAGGAAATATATTAAACAGTGCTGTAGGAAAAGGCCACATGTCACCCACTGAGTTCCAGGGAGCCTAAGCTTCTAGTCACTTTGTGCCCTGCCTTTCTGTCCTTGTCATTAGCAGTCCCTGGCTGCTGCTCCAGCAGGGTAGGAACTTGTCCTCCTCGCCTGCTTCCCCCAACATGGGGCTGCTCTTCCTGGTCACCAGGTTGGCTCCTACTTCCCTGTCATGCTGCTAGTCACCGCGCCTGCTCACCCAGCGGGCACCAGGAGGCGGGAGCAAGGCAGAGCAGAATGAGGTGGCCCTGCAGAGATGACAAAAAGGGACACAGCCAGCAGCGAGTCTCTGACAACAGAGCAGCAGGCCAAGAGAAACAATGAAATTGTGACGGGTTTCTTCCGTGACCCATCTGCCAGGCGGCGTTGAACAGAGAGGCCCTTGGGTCTGATTTTCTGCATCCCCTGCTGGCTGAGTCCAGCAATTAGTTTTTTAAAAAATGTAAAAGCAACCTGAACACCCACAGCGTTGCAAGCAGGGTCAGCGTGCCAGGCGTGGAACTGGGAACTCGGCTCAAATTGAGCAGCGAGTCAAGGGACAGCTGGTATTTTTTTCCTGAGGCGTTAACAAAGGGCCTCTCCCTCTTTGTAGACATCTGGAGTCCCCAGCCGCCGGTGACTGAAGACCTTGCCACTTGAAGGTGACTGAGACCAGCAGCAGCAGCGCCCAGGGGGGCTTGTTAGATGCCAGTCCCCTGGTCCCCAGCCCTGACCTAGCCAATCTGAAGCTGAGTTTTAATGAGCTCCCAGGCAATTTGTGGGCATGGTCACACAAGAGAAGCCCTGCTGTAAGCATTTGAGGGGAGGAGAAGCGGGTTTAGATGGGAAAATCAAGTTTGGCTTCGGGCATGCTGGGTGTTGGATGAATTAGCCACGTTACTCCTTCAGACTTCTGAGCCAACTTGCTTTTAGAGGAAGCTCTGGGCCAGGGTCTGGGGGCACATTGCTTTCTGTCCTGCTTTCAAGATGCCCTGAATTTCACAGATGGACTTTCAATCTAATTCAGCAGCTTGTCTGTCATTACAAGGTTCCTTGAGACGCCCGGAGACCGTCTGGGACATTATGCTGTAGCCGGGAGGTGGCTGGGTAGCCGTCTGCTAACTGAGCCCGATAGTAGTAACGCCAGAGAATGCGTTCCTTTCCGAAGTCAATTGTTCATTTCTAGCTCAAAAAACATCTGGTCAGCCAGCATTGCCCCTGGAGGCTCCAAGCCTGTCAAAGGCCCTGCATCAGGAACGAGAGCCAGGAAACCACTTTCCGTAAATGTCCAGGGGACACTCTCTGCTCCGGCATTATTGCGGTGGGTCCCCGCCTCTCTCACCAAATGCATCCAAGAGCTGAAGCTACTTAGCTCGGTGCTTCGGAGCTCTGGCTGCCCCTCGGAATCACCGGGAGCTTAAAACCACTCGTGGCCAAGACCAGAGTGCGACATTTGTTACAATTGGTGAACCTCGGCTGACACACCATGATCACCCCAAGTCCGGGGCTGACATCTTGGTGCTGTGCCTCCTGTGGGTCTAGACCAATGTATCCTGACACGTAGCCACCAGTATGCAGGAATTCATTCCCCTCATGCTCATGTCACCTACAGTATAGGTACAATTCTGTCTCAAGCTGTTTGGCAGTGTGTCCAATGCCACACATTAGATGGCAGCATGTGAACTACGCCTGTCCCTTAACCGCTGGGCCATGCTGGCTTTGCAGTCTGGCTCTGCAAGCTGATCAGACTGCACCGGGGTCAAGAAGAAAAGTGAGCTGTCCCCTGCTGGTGGCGCACCTGCACGGCTTCAGGGCAGAGGTCTGTGCCTGCCCCCCAGAGCCGCTGTCCTCCAGGGCCCTCACCAGCTCTGCCTCCTGCCACTCTCCAAGCCAGCTCATTTCCCTGCTGCCCCCAGCTTTCATTTGTCATTGCAGGACACCCTCCCCTACTTGGCCAAAGCTAAATCCTTCCCTGCTGGGCTCAAGGTCCAAGCTCCTGGTCATTCCCTGAAGATCCAGGCCGCCTGGACCCAGCCCCTCCCTGCTAGAGAACCACTGCCTCCCCTGTAGCGTTTGGGGTTCAATGGCAACGTCTGCAGTTCCCCTAGGGGGAATTTCCTGTGTCCCTCTGCTCGCTCCTGCCGCCCTGCAGCGTGCTGGGCTTGTAACAGTTGGACATGGGGGACATTGAGGCGCTCCTGCTCAGCCAGTGCACAGGTGCAGTGAGCACCGGAGGGCTGCTCTGCCCTGCTTCCCTGAAGCTGGAGCCTGGGGTCCAGACCCCACTCTGGGAAGGAAAGTCCCCATGGTCCCTGCCCGCCTGCTGGACCATGCCTTCTGATTTGCCTGGGTCAGCCTCAGTGTCCCTGGTGTGGCCGTAGTTCCTGCCCGTGGTCTTGCTGTGAGAATGAATTACATCTCTTCTCACTCAAGTGTCCTGTGTAAACAATAAGTAATGCAGTGACCCTATCTTTCAGCTCACCACTTCCCCAGGGAGGTCACCCTGAGATTAGCTTCGGTAGGAAGACAACACATCCCAGGCTGTGGTGACAAAGGGGACACAGAAGCACTTCTTGTCCTGGGTCACTGGTCATGGGCTAGACCCCTGGTGGGCCTGTCCTGTGGGACCTCGAGGTACTGAAGAGGGAAGCCCTCTAGAAATACCATCTGAAGCTGCTGCTCCCTTCCTCCACCCGCCCATCTCCTATGTCCCTCTGGTCACGTGCAGCAGGAAGGGGTCAGTGTCCCCTGCCCCCCATACAGAGCAGAACAGGGGAAGGGCACAGAGAGGATGAGAGGCAGCAGGCCCAGAAGGGGCACAGCCCAAGGCCACTCTCAGTCGGGGTCACTACATCTGTTTTGTTGACCCAACACCTGAATAAATTGGTAAGTGCACGAGGAATCTCATTTGTTCTGAAATGCATCTGGCTGCGTGTAGACAATGTGATCCAAAAATTCTGTACGTTTCTAGCATTAGAATTCTTCCATCTCTGTAACCAACAAAATGTCAGGGCACGAAAAACCTAAGCCTTTTGTGTTCTTTTAGTTATTCTGAATAATTCAGTGAGTAAAATTGATAGCAGCAGTTAGGCAGGCAATAAATACAGACACTTAGTGTAAGAAGACATTGACCTTCACCTGGTGCGATGCTGCCGTAGAGACACAACACCATCACATTAAGTATTTATTGAGCCGGGTCCTCTCCCCTCTTCCTGGTGCTTGGGAGGCAAGGCTCAGAAAAATCACAGCCACTGAAGTTGGGGTGCTGTGAGGCCTCCTCACCCCTGCATCCCTGGCCCCATGGATGCAGACTGTAGACATCCCCTCCCCAGATCTCGCTTACTTTCACTGGACAGTGGAATACGCAATGAAAGAGAATAATATCTGGAATCCAGAGAGGAATCCAAATCTTACCTCCAGGAAGTTTCAGTTTCCTCTCCTATGGACTCTGTCTTCAGGGAGCCCATGGCAACAGCTTGAGTTCCAGCAACCTTAGTACCGTTGGGAGGGTTTTCTGGGGAGCAGAGGAAGGACCTTCAGGAGACAGAAGGAAGAACAGCAACATGAGCAGGAATCCACTTTTCAGTCTATGCAGGAGCAACTGATTTTATTTAATTTGTGCCGGTGGCATTGTGAATAAATAGATGTATGAAACGATGCATGTGAAAACACAGCACCCTGAGGTATTATCATGATGATAATGATGGTGATCAAAATGCGGGGATTTTAAAGTATATTCATTTCCATGGGCCTATTGCTCTGATAGTTAGAGAAATAAAAAGATTCCTTGTTTTCTTTTTGCATTTGTTGCATTCTGTTCCCCAGCCCCTTGTCTTCATAGTTTTATTTTCTAGGGTTGCCAGTCCTGTGACTATTTCCCCTGTGTTCTTCATTTCCACCCACATTTATAACCCTTTTCTTGTGGCATAAACCATCCTAAGTTGGCAGGACCCCAAGGAATTTCTAGGGTCACTCCTTGCCCTCTACACTACCAGCATCGATGGAACCTGCCTTCTCCTGCCACAATTAAATCATGCAGACTCATGTATGGAGCACCGAATCGGAACCCCTGGGGGTTGGAGCCTAGACATAAGTCTTCTTTTTCTTTCTAAGTCAGGAAATTGAGGGCCAAAGAGATGAAGTCATCTGCCTAAGGGAGCATGTCAGTGACTCTGCCGCGTGAAGCAGTCAGCTCTCCCTGCTAGTGCCATCGTGCGGGGTCCCGCGTCACTTCTCTGACAGGTGTAATGCTAAGAGCATGTTACAGCTTCCCCTGCAGAGTAGTTTTAATCAGTGGTTCTCCAAGTGTGGCCCACTGATACCTAGGAGGTCCCTAAAGCCCTTTCAGAGGGTCCACAAGGCCAAAACTGTTGTTTCAACAGTCCTGAAACAGTATTTGCCTTTTTCACATGTACGGTGATGGTAAAACTTTTGGTGTCTTAGCATCAACCTAGGCATTCAATAGTTCGTGGTCCTAGATTATGCTAGTTGTCATCAACCTAGGCATTCAATAGTTCGTGGTCCTAGATTATGCTAGTTGTCATAGAATTCTTTTAACAGTCATGGTTCAAAATAAACCAAGGTCCAGAAAACTACTTACTAATGTTCTTGATGCATCAGTAAAAAGTTCCTAATTTTATTAAATCTTGACAGGTTAGTAAAAGCCCTTTTAATTACTGTGTAAGAAAATACAAGGCATGCAGGATTTCCTTAAGGTGATGGCATGGTTAAGTTGCAAGCTAAACTAGCCACTTCTTACATGGAGGATAATTTTTACTTAGAATAACGATGGATAAATTATGGTTATTCAGCTTTGGGTATTTGGCAAACATTTTCTCAAAAATGAACAATGTAGGTCTACTACTTCAAGGAAAACTAGAAGTTTCTGTGTTGCCAATGATAAAAATTCAAGCTTTTTCAGAAGGTACAAACTTCCAGATATAAAGTAAATCAGTCTTGGGGATGTAATGTACAGCATGGTGACTGTATACTTTGTTGTGTATCTGAAAGGTGCTAAAAGAGTAGATCTTTAAAGTTATCACAATAATTTGTAATGTGTGTGGTGATGGTTAACTAGACTTACTATGGTGATCATTTCACAACATACCTGTCCCTAAAAATCAAATCATTATGTTGTACACCTGAAACTATTATAATGTTACCTATCAGTTTTATCTCAATTTTAATAAAATCTAATTTTTCACGCTATCATTGTAGTCCTCTTTCCCTTTTTTCTGGGACTCTCATTATGCACATATTGTAAGCGTGAAAGTATCCTACAGTCCCTAAGACTGTGTTCACTTTTCTCCATTCTTTTTCCTCCCTGTTCCTAAAACTGGATAATCTCAATTGATCATCTTCAAGTTCACTGTTTCTTTATTGTCTGCTCAAATCTGCTGTTGAGCCCTTTAGTTACCTTTTTACTTCAGTTGTACTTTTCAACTTTAGAGTTTCTATTTTGTTCTTATTTATTAAGTTCTATGTTTTTATTGAGACATTGATCTTCTACTCTCCTGTAGTTCTTTAGATGTGTTTTTTGGTTCCTTGAACATCCTTAAAATAGCTCATTTTAAGTCTTTGTCTAGCAAGTTTGGGGACAGTTTCTATTGGGACTTTTTTTTTTTTTTTTTTTTTTTTTTTTTTTTTTTTTTTTTTTTTTTTTTTTTTTTTTTTTTTTTTTTTTTTTTTTTTTTTTTTTTTTTTTTTTTTTTTTTTTTTTTTTTTTTTTTTTTTTTTTTTTTTTTTTTTTTTTTTTTTTTTTTTTTTTTTTTTTTTTTTTTTTT
>PVIW01000236.1:0-269248 GCA_004026585.1 Noctilio leporinus | reverse complement strand
TGTATGTTTAACGACTTTTCTGAACTAATTCTTTAAAATCCGCATTTGTTGTTGCTTATGACCACTGAAGTCTCTGTCCAGTTTGCTTAGTGGTCAACTAATGATTGGACAGAGATTTCTTTAGATGCCTGGAACCAGTAAGTCTCCTGGTGTTTGCTGAGGGGCGCTGTGCCCATGTGGGGGCATGCACACCTTCAACATAGCCAGGCAGGTGACAATTCTGCTGTAGCTTTCACTTTGGCTAGCACACGGTCTTCGAGTCTGTTGGAGGTGAGAACTTAATGTATCTCATGTCTTTCCTGAGCACGCACACAGCCCTGGACATGCTCATAGCCTTGCATGTGTGGATGGTCTTCTATGTTTCCAGAAACATCCTGGAGCTTTTCAACGCTCCTTTGGATACCTCCCTCCCTAGCTTTCCCTTTTAATCTTTTTGGTTGGCCCATTGTTTGCGTCAGTTACCCACTGCCTCAGGCAACCAGGATATTAAACAATTGCCTCCGAATTCTTTTCTGCAAAATACCCACGGGGGAAATGTTCAGGCTACCTGAGCTCTGAGGCAGATTGCAGAAAGATAATCTTGTATGTGGGATCTTTCAGCCAAACCTCCAGATAGGTCAGATAATGACAGTTCCTGGGACTGAGACATTGGAATTGGTCCAACTCTATTCAGTCCCCTCTTGAATAAATACTCCTTACATTTTTGCCTGTGGTTCATTTTCAGAGTTTTGATAAAGCTGATTCAGACTTTTGCCAATGTTCTTGTTGCTTTTAGAAGGAGAAAATTTCCAGACGTCCTTACTCTGCCTTTGCTGATGTCCTCACCCTTCTGCTTCTACCGTATAACTTAATGCAGAACCGACTTATATTGTTATAATAAGTTTATTTGTATTATTCACCTAACTAGAAATTTGAAAAATGTGCATCCTTCATTCGAACTTTGGTAGTTTTCCAATTCTCCAAAATTATTCTTATAAAGGCAGTAATATTAGTAAATGTGATTTAAAAAATATTATATAAGGAAATGCATTACTACTTGGTAGATCTCATGAACCAAGTGTTTCCAAATGACCAATACATGATGTTATAAAATCATGCATGGGTGTAAACTGCATGTAAAATGCAATATAGACCACTGAATTTTATGTAACAAGTATGCAAAGTTTATTGATGTGGTTTCAAATTCCACACTACAATGAACCTTTGAATAGTATCAGAGAAGATTATCTGCAATCATATTTTCCAACTACATATCTGTCTGTGTAAGACCAGATTTTTTCAGATCCTTCAACCAAAACAATACATTGCATCACATTAAGGGCAGGAGCAGATACAAAAATCCAGCTGTCTTCTATTAAGCCAGATATTAAAGATATATATATATATATATAAAAAAGTAAAGCCCTGACTGGTGGCCCAGTGGATAAGGCACCAGCCTGTGATCCCAAAGGTCACTGGTTCCATTCCCAGCCAGGGCACATAACCAGGTTGCAAGCCAGGTCTCCAGCCAGGTTGGTAGCTGGAGGCAGGTGAAGGGCAACCATACATTGATGTCTCTCTCCATCTCTGCCTCTCTCCCTACCCCCCTCTCTAAAATTAATAAATAAACTTAAAAAAAGAGTAAAGCAATATCACGCTTAAGAAATTTTACTTTGTCCTGGAAAAATCTTTTTTTTTTTTCCATAAAAACGTGTTACTTATTCTAACACATACTGAGTTTGTTTTTGTTATTTTAAGTGACTCCATAAATGTTTTCCATTTTTCTCAGTTTTAGTACCGTAGGCATTGATCGACATAACACCGATAAACAAATGTTCTTTGGAGACCTCAGTTATTTTTGAGACTGGGTTCAGTCCGATCCAGGAGGTTCAGACTCACTTGAGGCCGCACGGAAGCTCTTTCCTTTTAATATGGGGTGATGCCTGTGGAAAGAACCCGAAGCATTCACGCAAGACTTTCACAGCAAGCTGCAGGAATGCTACTGCTTCCTTTGGTGGAAAGGGAAGGCACTAATGAGGGAACTCAATTAATTGTTCAGGGAATTTCTTCCTGGATGGTTTTGCATTCCTGCCACATCACTGCGGGGCACGCGGGCCCCTCTGCCAGCATCTTTCAAAGATTCTAACCCCCACCCCTACTCACACCATTTTAGCTGCTGCCCCTGAAGTGCCTTCTCTGGACTTTCTGGTTCTTCCAGCTTGTGTCCTACAACTTAGCCGAAGACTGACCAACACGGTCCTCCAAGAAATTCATGTTATCTCCCCCAGTGGATTTTTAGTAGGTTAGGGCCGGACAAGATGTCTGACTCATCTTGACTCTTCCTCAGATGTGCTTGACTCTTAGCACATCAGGACATAACTTGATACAAGCTTGCCCAACCCGGATCCTGCTGGCTTAGATGCTTGTGTTCATTTTACATTGATTGGTCACTAAAGGTCTAAGCATCACCTCTAGGTCAAAGCTGGCCCCCCAGCCCCTGCCTTCTGAATAGGGTTGTTGACTTCTGAGCTGGGTAAGGTGTAGGGTGAGATCAGCAATGTTACAATTACCAGGATGCCAAACAAGATCGACGAGAATGCAAATTATAAAGTAAGTGTGGCCCGTTTTTATTGGGGCTGCAGATCCTGGGGAAGGAGTGTAGTGGCAAAGGTCAGCAAAGCAGGTCAGGCTCCAGGTGACTCAGCAATAAAGAGGGGAGTCCCTACTAGAGCAGGGACAGCAGGCTGGGCACAACCCAGGATTCAGTTCCTTCTCTGCTGGGCCAGGACTTAGCCTGGCTTGGTCTACGTAAGTCAAGATGGCATGGAGACAGGGGTTTCCAGCCCGAGGGGCTCCCTGGCTGTGATTTGGATTTAGTAGTCATGTTAAATTACAGAGGAAACGGTACACTGTTCTTCATATATATGATACTAGTATGGTATTACCTTTGCAGTCTCTGGACAAGAACCAGGCGTTTTTTGAGTGGTTTTAGAGAGTTATCGCTTAAGTTGGTCCACTATGGGAGGTTACCTGTGTGCAATGTCTTACTCCAGAAAATAACGCGTTTTCAAATTCCCATCACCTAAGCGTGGCTTAAAATAAAAGAAGGGAAGAGACTAGAATGGGAAACATTTCCCCATTTCTAAGCAATTCTCAGCATTTTCAAATTGGGGTAAGATTGTGCCAAGTCTGAGGGGCACATGCTGAGCTTCCCAGGATTCTCCACGGAACGGGGGCAGGCGGAGCTCAGAAGCCAGGTGCCTCTGCCCTCAAACCCCGTTTGGGGAGACCCCAGATGTCCCTGCATGTGCACTAGAAGTCCTGTTCAGCTCCTGGGTGTGCGCTGGTGTGAGAGGTGCTGGCATGCATGTCTAAACGTGGCCCACTCACCTGCCTGTTCTCTTCATTCCAGCTGTACCACACGTGACGCTGCCGTCTACCAGATTTCTGCTAGAAACTGCTTTGGCATGATCTGCTGCTCAGCTTCCATCGAGGTCGAGTGCTCGTCAGAAAACCCACCCCTGGCTCCTAACCTGGGAGAGGATGGAGCTACAGGCTGGAACCCTGACACGCAGACCTCTGGGCAGAAAAGCCCAAATCAAATGGAGGAGAGAGAACCTCCTTCTAAGGAAGAAGGGAGCCTCTCCCTGGGGACTCACAGGTCAGCTGATTCCTCCCCTCCCACCTCCAAATGTAACCCTTTGTGCTCATCCCAGGGTCTGGCCAGCGATGACATGAACTCATCCAGTTCTGAGAACCCCTCGGGTGCGAAAGGAACAAGGCAAACCGGAGAGGCTCGCGATCG
Source organism: Noctilio leporinus (assembly GCA_004026585.1). Lineage (NCBI taxonomy): Eukaryota > Metazoa > Chordata > Mammalia > Chiroptera > Noctilionidae > Noctilio > Noctilio leporinus. The sequence goes on along the minus strand of PVIW01000236.1, from coordinate 265,464 downwards.
GAATAGCACAGAGGAAACTGCAGATGGGTGGCTTTCTCCTCATTCAAGTAATAGCCCGGATAAGCAAGAAGCATGTTCCCGCAGCCCGGTGCGGTCCAGTTTATCCGCATTAACGGACGATGCACTCAGCAATGACGGAGGCTTAACCCCTAGCCATCAAAACCCCCACGCGCAGAAGTACACCAGTGTCAGCCTGCCACTGTCGGAGGCCGCCACATGCCTTTACCCAGGTGACCGGACCCCTGCCCACGAGCAAACCAGCTCACAGGTTTCCAGCGACGACTCTGACAGTGACTATGAACTTTGCCCAGAGATAACCCTAACCTGCACCGAGGAGTTTTCAGATGATGACCTGGAGTATCTGGAATGTTCCGACGTTATGACGGACTACTCTAATGCGGTTTGGCAAAGGAAGCTAGAGGGGAATGAGCATGTTTTTTTATTAGAAAGCTATGACGAAGGGATGGAATTCAGCAAGTATGGCCTGGGGGTGTGTGAGCCCTTGCTCAGTGAAATGGGTTGTGGACCTCGGGTGTCAGATGACACCGGACCAATGGAGGCCCGAGCTGGCTTCTGGGGGGATCACTCACAATCCCAAGAAGTGAGGGTAAGGTGCCACCAAGCCTCCACCCACAGTCCCCCTGCCCCACAAACTGGGATGACTCTGACTTTGGGATTGCACCAGGATGGGACGTCGGCGGTGACAGGCCAGGGGAGATATAAACAAGCCACCACTTCTGCTGAAAATGATTATCCAGGAACTCAGGAAGAAACCAGAGCCAGCCAGCCAGCAGGAGAGGAATTCGCCAGGGACACTCTCCTAACCGTGGTTGAAGCAGAGACAGAGGGAGAGGGGAAGCACTCGTCTGGTGAGTTAGGAGACTCAGGGATGAGCCAGTGTTTGGAGCTGGTGGCCGAGGAAAGAGCAGGAGAAACGGATTTACGGAGCAGGAGGAGCTCCGAGAAACCTGGCAGCACGAGGCGACCGGCCATGAAGGGAAAACCCAAGAAGCTGAAGCCTGACCCTAAAGACAGTGCAACGGAAGACACCCTTAACCACGTCCATCCCAAAGAAGCTGCTAAGCACCCCCTGATGTGGAGCGAGACAAAGGAGGGTTCTCCTGCAGGGGCAGAAGCTCCTGACCTGAGTTCCCAGCTCCACCAGGAAGGTGCTATTCCAATCCAAACAGAGCAAGAAGCAAAAATGCTGCCAACTCCACCAGGTGCACTCCCCCAGCAAGGGACCTCGGACTTGGAGGGAGAAGGGGTGCAGGGCAGTAACCTCCTTGCAACAAGCTGGGCTCCAGACCAGTGTGAACACCCTCAGGTAAGACCCCTCTTTCAAAAGTTTACAAGGTATAAGGCGTTGGCATGTTGTGTGTCCCCTTCACTTCCCATTCCCAGTTGTACCACAGTACCCTCGGGGTACTTGTGAATGACAGCTGTGGCTGCTGAGGAAGGAAATCTGGTTTTGAAAAAAGGCCCAGATAAACCCTCAGCCATCCTAATTATAGCAAAAGACAGATAGAAGTAAGAGGCTCTAATGTGATTCTGGACAGCTGGAAAAAGAAACCCGATCCTCCGTCTGCTGCATGTGTTTTATTGGGCAATGCCACTATTCAGAAAGGTTTTCAAACAAATGTTTTGGGTGGAGCCCTTACAAAACCAAAACATGCTTTTTAGTCATTTGCCTGGAGGGGTGGTGGTGGTGGTGGGGTGGTTGGCACATTGAAAAATGGTAAGTGTTGGCTTTCATCAGAATTTTGTAGCATAAATGGAAGATGTTGGTGTGTCTGCAGGACTTGTAGAATTTGCTTGGTGATGCTGGAGAGAGAAGCCAAAGTAGATTTTGGAGGGCTGGGGAAATGGTTTGATGGGATGTTGTTTTATTTTGTTTTGCTTAGACAGCAAAGTATAAAGGAGTCTAGGAAAATACTGCCAGGAAGTATATTTGTTTTACTCTGTTACTGATTTTGGGGGCCTATTTTATTTTACTTTTTATTATTTATTATAACTTTTTTAAATTTATTATTTTTCAGAGAGAGGGGAAGGGAGAGAGGAAGAGAGGGAGAGAAACATCAATGTATGGTTGCCTTTCACTTGCCTCCAGCTACAGACCTGGGTGGAGACCTGGCTTGCAACCTGGTTAGGTGCCCTGGCTGGGAATCAAACCAATGACCTTTGGGTTCGCAGGCCAGTGCCTTATCCACTGTGCCACCAGCCAGGGCAGGGGTATTTTAGAGAGATGGAATTAAATTCATGGGGATCATGAATGCACAAATGATGTTGTGTTTGACATATGAATTAGTAGCTTCTTAATTTTAAAGGGTTCCAATGGGCTTTGAATTGCTGCTATACATTGCCAAGGTTGTATTTTGTAAATAAATACATAAGACAATTATTTATCTATTATTTTTCCTATATTTTGTGTTCTCCTTCTTCCAACATTGTAGACCCCAGTATTGTTTTTTTTAGAAGGCTAGACATACTCAAAAAAACCCCAAAATATTCCCAAATGCATTCATACTTATTCAACTCTGTGAAAGTGTCAAAATTGAACACATTAGTTTCTAATGACCCAGCCTTAAAATAGCCAATCTAAAATGCTCAAGAACTGAGGCAGCTTTTTACAGGGCAAATTGTTCTGCTCCACTGGCCGGACTGACATATCCAAGTCCCATTTTTATTTCACTTTTTGCGTGACAGCCTCATCTATCTTATTTGGCTGTTTAACATGCGCCACTTTACTGAGCATATGCCAATGAGCTTTGTGCCCGAGGTAAGTAGATGGAGGTTCTTTAGTCAACTACGAATGCAAAATTCACTTACGGTAGTAATTTTTGCCTGTCAGTAAATATAGCATTTCCTTTTCTATTCATAAAATGCTCTTCCTGGCTCAGCAAAGTGCCTTTCTCCAGTTGTTTGCCCACATTGAGCTTTTCATTGGGTGTACTACTTATTAAAGGTTGGGTGGAGTATAAAGTAGCCAAGAAGGAGTTAAATGGAAGGGAGGGGGCTACTGACAGTGTTAGTTTTAGACCCACCACTGTGGGAGGCAATTTCTAGCCCCACTTCTCATGCTTAAACTGAACTAGATTTTGGGATCCAGAGTCTGGTGGCCAGCAAGCTCACTTGTTTATTGGCAATGCCGCTAAACCCAAAGGGCCATCTCTGGAACCATGGTCATCTGTTTTGTGCACATTCTGGTCTCTGTTGAAGTTCGTATGGGACTCTTGCTCACACACTCACACATCCATGAATGCAGACCCAGCTCCCCAGCTATTGACTTAAGGTCAAGGTCCGACCTGTGTTTTGTGGTATGACTAACATCTCCGAACCGTGACCAGGACTTTTTAGAGAACCCGCATTCTGCAGTTAGTAGGACCCTGTCTTACTTTGCTGTGCTTAGTTACAGAGCGGATCTCTCACTCCAGGGACAACCAGAAAAGCGAATGAAAGCTGTACATTCAAAAGCAGTCCTGTGCAGCTGGAAGTTAGGAACAGATCTCTGCATTTGTGTTATTTCCCCTTGACTGAAGCAAGAAAATTTTGCCAGAGGGAGAGTGAGTAGAGATTCTTGTACCTGTGCAGAAAGTCACAGTCGAGCTGCAAGAGATGCCTGTGTTTCTTAACACACATATGCGAAAGAGCCAAAATGACAGCAAATGGCTAAATAGCCTTGTACATGTGACACAAAAACATTGCAGGGGGGGAGGGTGGTCACTGGGACCTAAATCACACTTTTTATAATACTGTCCCCAAAAAATAAAGATCAGTGAATCTTTTCATAACTGAGTCAAAAGACATTTTAAATATTTATTCCTAGACATTTGAGGCTTGTGGGAACTCAACACCTTACAATGATTAAAAATCCCTGGTTGGGGATAATATTTAGCAAATTCGCCCATTCTTGACTATTGCCTTATTCACTTACCTTTAGGTGTCTTTGAGGAGACAGTGACCAGCAGCTTATCTTTTAGTATTTTCTCTTCTCTGCATATTGCTTTTAGCATTCTGGAGAAAACTTCATATGTCTAATTCTGCATTATAAGCACCAGGCTACATTGTAGACCATTTCCTGCCTGCACGTATGTTCTCCAGGTATGCTTACTTACTGTCTTCCATCCAGCTTTTACAATACAAGGCCATCTTGTTCTGATTTGTCTTGAAATAGGACTTACCCAGGCTGGGGTTGGAAAGCCCCCAATGCCTGTACATTTATGGAAGATGCCAAAGTTAATCCTGGTTTGGAAGTGGAAAACAGAGAGGGTACCCCGGGTTAACTTGAATCGTCTTCAAGAATACATAGCCAATCCTTCACTTTGGTTTTGATCTCTGGTTTCTGATCCAACTTAGAGGCAAGACCTGACAAGCTGCCCATCTTAAGTTTCCCTGTAGCCACACTGAGGTCAGGTCAACTTCACTCTTAAATCAGAAGTACGGTGCCTGTCCTTCAGCACAGCTGCCCAGCCTCACCCCAGGGAGACTTGTGTTTCTCTCTGGGGTCATGAGGTCTCAAGAATACAGTATGGAAATGTGTTCTTACACTCTGAAAGTTCAGCATCTTTCTGACCAGAAATAAGCACTAAGCATAGAAGGGGAGCTCTATGGTGGTAGGGAGTTCGGTCACTCCATTTGCTCACTGATTTCTCCCAAGTCCTTGGATTAGTGCTGGCCACATGATAGGCACTTGATAATTGAGTAAGTAGCCATATGGACCTAGATTCAAGTCCAGGTACAGTCAGGTATGAATTTATGATGATGGCTGTCAACCACTTTATGGCTTTCATCATTGTAAGGATACTCTGTGGTTCCCTTCACCTACTAACTTGCTGTGAGGAAATTGCTTCTCATTGCTCTTTTGGTCCTAGGAGTGAATTGGTTAATGCTAGAGCGTTTCGTACCTTATACATGGGTTTCCTTGAGAGTGTTAGTGATTCACATGCAACCTTGGCCTTATCAGTGTCAATGCTAATGCTAGACCCACAGGTCTTACCCTAGTCCTGGAACGTTCAAGACCTTCCACAACGTTGTGTCCATCTCCCTCTGAGGGGCAAAGCAGGCATCCCCGCTGGTTTCCTTGTCTGGAAAACAAAGCATTTTCTCAGAACTGTGCCGTGTTTTCCATTTTCTCGTCTAAAATGTCCTCTCTCGGCTTGTGGCTCGCTCAACTCTTCTAGTCCTGAATTCAAGCACAAGATCCTGCTGGGCCCTTCAAGTTGCCTTCCCTTGAATCGCTTTCCTCATCTCTACCTAGGAGTTCTCCTTCCAGTCTTCCTGGCTGCATTCTCTGTAGGTGCAGCGGGTCCCACATCTGAGCTTGGTTCCTGCTCTGCCGCTTTCGGACTCTGTGACCCTGGGGAACAGGACCTAAACTGGAGGTCCCACATCTGAGCTTGGTTCCTGCTCTGCCACTTTCGGACTCTGTGACCTTGGGGAACAGGACCTAAACTGGACATGCACAGGCAATTATTAGTTGTAAGAAATAATACGGAGAGCTTGCTGTCCATGTTGCTTGCTGTAGCCCAGGTTCTCACGGCTGGCAATGTAGGGCACAGCTGTGGTGTATCTCCGAGGAATGGACCATGATGGCCTCTACTGACCTTATTCAGATTTTCCCAGTTTTCTTGTACTGGTGTACACGTGCGTTAAACCTACGCCAACGTGTCACCTGTGCCGGGTCATGCGCTCACTGCGGCCCGGACCTGGTGTAGTGTAAGTTCAGCCTAGTAGCTAGGCAGGTGGGGCAAGAGCAGAGAAACAGCAGCCTGTAAGTGTGCATGGCCAGTACCCAGGCAGAGCACATAGTAGGTCTCCAGCAAAACCGTTTTTAAGCATAGAAAAGTACAAGCAGATAATCTAACCATTCTTGCAATGTCATCTTCACATTTGGGACTGCACAACCTGAGGTCTTGGATTCATTTGCATAATAATATGTGTCCCCCTGACAAAAGTGACTCCAGGAAACCGATAAGCTGGCTCCCTACTGATGACAGGAAGGGCAGAGGTTTATCTGCTCTCATCTCTCAGCACCTAGCAGTTGCGTCTCTTGTCAGCACCACTCCATGGCTGACCTGGGGAGTAGTACAAGCATTTGTTTTGTTTTTAATCACAAAGCCTGGGTGCCACTCCTGCCAAATGCCATTACGGCCCTGGACCTGTAAGATCATGGCCCTGTTCTGCTGCGTTAATTGTATTCAGTCCGTGTTCAATAATCAATGCAAAGTCATGAGCTCCTGCAGCCTTGCTCTTTGGTGTTGTCTGCAGACCAGCTTGTCAAAATGCAGAATCCCAGGCCCTGGCTCAGCCCTGCTCAATCAGGATCTGCATTTTGACCCAATTCCTGGCAAGTGTGTGTGCGCGCTGATGTCCCGGAGGCCCTGGCCTGGACAGCTGTTGTCATTTGGTCTATGGTGTGGCTCCAGCATGGGCTATTTTAACAGCTCCCAGGTGAGCCTCTGTACCTCCAAGGTTAGAATCCTCACTGTGCTTGAAAATCACCTGCGGTTTTTCCTACATACACGGAGGCTACCCCCGAAGTCCTGATTTAGGTGGTCCTAGGGTGGGTTCAGGCAGGTATGCCTTAGAGTTCTCCCTGAGTGGAATGTGGGGGGTCTCCTGGGGAGCTCCAGGTTCCACCCCCACCGAGAGGCTGAGAGCCACAGCTTGTCACCTCATGAAAGTGTTCCCTCAGGCACCTTGGTACCCCTCACCCCGGTGTCCCCCTATTTTAGCGAGAACAAAGCATAGCTGATTTGGTACCTCGGTTCAAACAGAAGCAATGGGTGTGCACACGTAGGTGCCAGAGTGCAATACATGCATTCCTGAAACGCCTCACATTCCGCAAAATCACAAACTTAAAAGTATTAGACTCCTGGGGTCAGCATCCCCCACCCCCTGGTCACTTGGTAAACAGGCCATTTTAAAAGCAAAGACAAAAGCAAGCACTGTGCTCAGGAAGCTCCCTCGGACCACCCAGGCTTGGGTGGGCCAGGGCAGATATTGAAAATACACAGGATATCTGAGTGGAAATGCTACTGACCTTTCGTTAGAGCAAGCTGGAGGGCGCTGAGACCTAAGACAGGGTGGCTCTCCAGGCAGCGGGCTGCTGTGCAGGTGGCTCTGTAGATGCCACCTGCCCTCCTATGCACAGGCCTGGGGCGAGCTTCTAAGGAGACAGGTGTGCCAGGGCAGGGAGCAGTTTTAATTTTATTAAAATACGACTTGAAAGAATCCCTGCTGACAGTACACAAAGCCAAGTTAGAGGCTATTCTGTCTCGTTCAAGATTCTGTCATTTGCTCCAGCTACTGAGGGTCCCTTGGCCTAGGAAACATGGCGTATAAACCCGCGCAGCATCTGCGTTACACTGAGGTCGCCCGATCTCCTAGGGCCAGTCCTTATTAACAATCCCCAGAGGGCTACGTCATTACCGCACGGAGACTTCACGGAGCCCGAAGGCCTTCTGCTCAGGTGTTCTGGGTCCTCGGGGTGCTGGAATCCCCCACTACAGTGCAGGTTTAAAAATACAGATCTCCACATTTCCCCCCAAACTTGTGGAATCCGTGCTTTGAACAGGACCCCTCGGTGATCCTTATGGGCAGCAGAACATCAACCGTGGGCTCAGCTAGACTGAGACCTAGGAGGAAACCACAACCTGAGGTGGTCCTGGAAAGGATTGCAGGATTTGGGGAACAGGAAGTTTGGGGTCTGTCACCTGTAAGCCCTTCTCCCTAAGAGGAAAAAAAAGCTCATGATTTGCATTTCTCTCTGCTTCCTAGTTGGCTCGCTATGAATGTGGCTTGTTCTTCACCTGTCCGGCAACTGAAATAAATACAGACACTGATTTATTGTAACTAATCCAAAACAGGTGTGTCATCTCCAGCTGAGTTTTATTTTGAGGAGCAGTAGTTCGGGGGCAGGAATTTGGGTGGCGGCAGGAGAGGCTGGTGAGGGGAGGGTCATTTGCTATTAGGGGGGGTTTTGGTCCCTGTAGCAAATCTATCATCACTGTCCTGGGTGGGAGTTGAGTGCCAGTGACAAGACTTACTGGTCTTTCTTTTTGCTATGACTGGAAATGGACTCGCTTTGCTGAAATGGGATAAAAAATGTGGGACCAACCCCATTTATCAATACAAATGTGAAAGCTGTGGTCATCCAAACACGATGGTAGTAGCACCAAATAGATAAATAGAGAAACAAACTGGATGGAGAGTACAGAATCAGACCCAAGAATAGATTGGAATTTGGTTTATGATAGAACTAGCCCATCAGGTTTCAGGGAAGAAACAAAGTTTTCAATGCTGACACGGCCATCCATCTGAGAAAAATAAAAAACAAGACCAGTAACTTACAATGGACCCCAAATAAATTCCAGAGGACCTCTGAGTTAAAGATAAAAAAACAAAACAAAACAAAACTATGAACTACTAGATAAAATAATGGAAACTATTTTTATGACCACGAAAGCCATAATTTCTTCTTGGTTCCCCAAACAACCATCACAACAAAAAATAAAACAAAGAATAAAGTTGATAATTTTGATTACATGAAATGAAAACGTCTATATAAGAAAAAAATACAGTAAGGAAACATAAATGAAAGTGACACACCAGGAGAAATTGGTAGAATGTATGTAATAAAGATTAATTTCCAAAGTTTATAAAAAATAGATAAGAAAAATACTCCTCACAACTGAATTTTTAAAAGGGTAAAATTAAATAAATATGAAGTTCATAGAAGAGGGACTACAAATGGTTAATAAATGTGAGAAGATGTACAACAAGGATGATAATACCAAGTTGTGATTATTGAGAATGAGTACATTGATTATCAGCAAGAGTGTAAGTTCATGCTACCCTTTAAAATAAAAAAAAGAAAAGAAAAGAAAACATTACCCATTATGTAGCAGTTTCGTTTCTCAATATCTACTCTTGAGAAAACTTGTATATAGGCCTGAGGAGACATGTACCATAAGCTGTGTTGCAGAATTATTTGTCAAAGGAAATACTTATGTGGAAATGACTAAGTGTGACCTGTTCAAACGGTACCATTTTGTAAAGTGTGAGAAAGGTGTATTGCTGAATGATACATACAACATGATGCCATTCATGCCCCACTCCAAGCCATAATAGTGTATGTTATTTGTACATATATATGTAAGTTTTTTTAAGTCTGGAAGAACCCACACCAAAATGATCACCGTGACTAATTTCGGGAAAGGGAAATAGGAATCTTGCATTGGGAGGGGTGGTTAGTGATGTAATGTTTTTAAAGGACACTGTTTGATTACTATCTGTGTTATTAAAAACTAAAGTTTATTAGAAAAAGGAAAACAAATTGGGGTTTAGGAATCCTTGATTTTAGTCCGGGGTCTGCCACGAACCAGCTGTCCGTCTTGGAGTCATTTCTTGCCCTCTCTGGGCCTCCACCCGACATGAGACAGGCTGAATTCAAAGGAAGTGTAACATTTTGGAACTCAGGGAGCCTCAGAGAGTAAGGACAGTCATGGACTCGGCAGCTGATGCAGGAGAGGACGTCTTGACTCTGCCTACAATGCCTCCGGGTCCCAAGAGTCACCGGGATTCGGAGGAGTCCTGGCCCAAGATACCTGTGATGGGGCTGGAGTCCAGAGAAAGCTTCCAGCGGTCATGCACAGTAGCTACCTTCTGACTGCAGGGCAGTCAAGGAGGCTGAGGTGGTGCAAAGGAAGCTGGGAACCCCGGCGCAGCCTCTAGTGCCCGGCGCCTCAAACTCGGCACTGCTGATGTTTGAGGGAGGGTAATTCTTTTTTCTGGGCAACTGTCCTTCGCACGTTAGGGTGTTTAGCAGCCTCTCTGGCCAGCAGCACTCCCTACTCATCCCCACCCCGGCTGGCAACCGAGACTAGCTCCAGACATTGCCGGTGTCCCCCGAAGGGAGGGGGCGTCAGAAATCACCCCATGTGGATGCTCAGTTCTGCACCAAGTCAGCTCTGTCCAAAAGGAGTTCCATGCAGGCCACACATGTCATTTTGTCATTGTTCCCATGTTGTGCAACCACCACCACTATTCGATTCCAGAATGATTTTATCACCCCCGAGAGAAACCTCATCCTCATGAGTAATCACTTGCTATTTGCCTCTCCACCTTTCTCCTGGTGAATCCTAATCTGTCTCTTTAGTTCTGCCTATTCTGGGTATTTCATATCGGTGGAATCGTACAATATGTGGCTTTCGTGTGTCTGCTTTTGTTCACTTAACATAACATTTTCAAGGGTCATCCATGATTGGAGCATTTATCCGTTCTTCATGCCTTTTTATGACTGGATGATATTACACTGCAGGGTGATAGCACATTTATTTTTATCCATTCATCAGTTGGTGGGCATCTGGCCTGTCCCTACTTTGTAGCTTTAACAGGTAATGTGCGTATGAACGTTCATGTATAAGCTTTTGTGTCTGTATTGTGATTTCATGAAATAAATAGTCGATGGAGTAGCTTCACATGCCCGAATTGTTCCAAACCTATGTAAAATCTTTCCTAATGGAAGCACGCATGTCCATTTTAAAATATATGTGTAAATCAGGTAAAGTTTAAAGTCCAGCTCTTTCATTGCACCAGGCACAGTTCCCGCACTCACAGGCTGTGTCTGGCTGATGGCTGGCTCCTGGGGTGGATGGCCCAGCCCGTCATCATTTCTGGTGCAGTTGTGATTTTTAAAATGCATGCTGACCTAGGCCTCAACCTTGGGCTTTTTTTCCCCCCTCTTCTACAGCTGACCTAGTGACCAAGTGTAATTTTCTCTCTCTCTCTTTACATTTGTTCCAATCAGTGAACCTATCGGTCATTACCATCCAAAGTCCCTATGTTGGGATTCACTCTTGGTGTGTATTCTGTGAGTCTTGACAAATCTGCCATGACATGCATTCACCATGATAGTATGTGATTCTATTTTAAAGGAAAGGGCTGCTTCTGCTATGCCTTATACTCCTCACCGAGGTCTGCTGGTTTGGGACGAATGGCCCACGACAGCCATTGTCACCCTAGGAGCCCCTTTAGCTTCCCGCCCTCATCCCATGCAGCCCTTGTTTCTAATGACAAACCCTAACGAAGCCCCCCACTTCCAGGGCCTGAGTCCCAGTTGGCATCCTGGCAGCCTGCTGCTTAGTGGGCAGGCTCCACTGTGTCTCTTATGTCACTTTAAAAACAACATGCCACCCTGCCCCCAAGTCATCTATCGGGTTACTCTCAAGCTGCAGGACAAAAGAGGACACGTTCCAGTGGTCTGGGAGGTCATAGGTTACTGGGGTGGGGAAATCGCACGTAAACTGAAATCCGGGAAGAGAGACGGGGGATGGTTTTTCAAAGTGTTTTTGTCCTAGGCTTTCATGGGGAGACGTCTAAGGACTCGAGAACCCGAAACCAATAGCAGGGCCAGTACCAGACCCATGCTCGGGGGTCAGGGAACGTCCCCAGACTGGCACCTCCCATCACTGTTGGGATAGAGGAGGTTCGAAGACTCCAGCCACCTCCTTCCATTCTCTGGGAATCGACCCAACAAGGCTGGTGGATAGCCTCCCACCAGATGATAAAAGAGACACTTACTCCCAGTTGGTGAGGACTCTTCCAGAACTAGTAGATTGTGCAGTAGTCATTCAATGAGTAGCCCGTGTTGGGAATTCCTTCCCTCCGGACAGCTTGACATGTTCTGAATTCCGCCAGTGCTTAACTTTGCTCTTTTGTGATATAGCACATTAGCAAAAAAGAGAAAACAATGACATTAACCAAAATTGGTGGCACTTAGCCCTCCAGCTGCCTGTGCTGTCCTGCTAACTCAAGTTAATTGCTTGCAACCATGAAATTGTGAACTTAGCATATATTTGTAAGGAATGCAGGTTAGTTACTTCCAAATCCACAATGTGAATAAGCATAATTGCTAAGATGAGTTTACAAGAAGAGACTCTGACCTAACTGGTTTTTACCGAACAGATAAACTTCTGCTGTAATTAGCCATAATGAAGAGTGTTCATACTAGAGAATAAGTGTCCTCAGGGGACATAGTAAAGGAGAGCAAGGTCCAGTTTGGGGGAACCAGGTGAGTTTAGATGATGATGTTGGTAAGGAGGTTGTCACTTGTGGTGACAGAGAGAGAGAGATGACCCTCGGCCCTATCACGTGGCACCCCATGGTGGTGCCTGGTGTGTCGCCCAGGTGCCTGCCATCAGAGACAGGACTGGCAGACATCCATTGTCCCTATTCTGACCCCCTGTGGCTCCCCTGGCAGTCCTCATGTGCAGCCTTCACCTTTCCCCCAGATCCCCCCAGAACTTTGACACCCTTTGGCTCCATGATAGCCCAAAGGTGACAGCTGAGCTCCCGTGGGTTTACAGCAGGCAGGGGTCCCCGCCCCTCAAAGGGCTGTGGGTGAAATTCCACGAGCTGGAAACCCGAGAGGGGTCCTCAGGCCCTGGACCCCAAATCCTGTCAATCCTCCCTCTACGGGTGCCTCCAGGGTCAGCAGCTTCCTCTCTTTCTAAGTCCTGAGGGCTGCCACCGCAAATTGTCACACCAGGTGGCTTGAAACACAGAGATGGGTCCTCTCAAGTTCTGGAGGCTGGAAGCCTGAAGTCAGGGGGTCAGCAGCACTGACTCCTTTGGAGGCTCCGAGGCAGAAGGCCTCGTCCTAACGCGATACATCTGCAAACTCTCTTTTCAAATGCGGTCACACACATGGGTGCCAGAGGCTAGGATTCCAACAAATCTTTTGGGGGACATAATCCAACTGATAACGCTCTCCCTCCCTTCAGTCACCAGGGTCGCCCAGGCTTCACGATTTTATCTGGGCTGTTGCTATGTGCTGCTTTCCAGGCTTTTCCTCCAACGACCCGCTCCCTGAAACCTACATCTGGGAACGTCATTCCTTCATTTGAAACACCACCTGCCCAGCCCCCGTCAGGCTGTGATGGACCCTCTCCCTGGAGGAAATGACATCTGAATGCTCTGCGTAATGCATGAGCTGTAGCCTCTTTTCCTCATTGTCTCCCTGCTCCTTCTTCCCTTCCCACGCCCCCTACATCCTAGGCATTCTGGATAACCAAGCACTTGCCTGCCCCAGTGCCTTTGTGCGTGCTCTTTCCTCCATTGTCTCCTCTTTGACCTTGTCTTCCTCCTCACGCACAGTGTAAGTTTCAGTACGATGGAGCCTTTTGCCAGGGAGGTTCCTTCCCCAGCAGCTAGGATGAGGCCTAGCACACGGAGACCTTGCAGCAAGGATCTGGTGAGTCAAGGAATTAATACACATGAATGCATAGGCAGCACGTAAATGGATCCTGGATTTTCCCCTGATGCACGTGTCCCTCCCCGTCCACGGCAGGAGAATGGGTCTCTTCTATAATGGGTTGTCCCTTTCTCTTCTGGCATTCACCGACTGTTAGCCCTGCTGGTTCGCCTGGCTGGGCTGCTGTCCTGTGAGCTCCGTGGAGAGAGACGCCGGCTCTGATTCCTACGTGAATCCCTGGTAGTATTTGTTGAAGCGAATTGCCTGGCCCTAAATTGGCAAGACGGGAACAAGAAACACCATGTTCTCCTATCCCCTCCAATGTGCTGCCTCCACCCCACTTGCCAAGCTGAGGTGGGGGTGGGGCCTGGGCAGGAGGCAAGACAGCTCCTTCTCTAAGTTCCCCTTTCTGCTGATGCTCAAAAAATTATCTTTCTGAGTCAGCACAGGTATTTTGATACTGCCTTGAGATTTCGGGCATATTTTGTTTTTCAAGTGATGTTCTAAAAACAAGTGCTTTCACATTTACGATCAAACTGATGGTGTGGGGTGAGGGGTTAACGTCACGAGAACCGTTTGAGAACAGTTTACCCCTTCATCTTTAAGGGGCCTCCTTTGGGGTCTAAATCTGGCAGCAAATAAAAGGAACCCCCCAATCACTGCCTTTCCTTTCGCAGAGGGGACAGTGTCCAGCTCAGGCCTGGGCAGGTCCCTTAAGAATGTTCTCACGTGGTGGAAGCTGCCATAGGTCTGGAGGGTTGGGCTCCAGGGTACCAGCCTTTCTAACAGCAGGGCAGGGACAAGGAGGGGCCCCCAAGGGGCTCTGAATTCCGCCGGCCCGACAGACTGCTCCCCATGGGAGTGTGGAATTTCTAGAAGTGCACTGGCCTGCCTGCAACCGACTGCCCTGCTGTTGGACTTGCATTCTAAACCCCGCTCTTCCTCGTAGCCTGTACCACCCAGTGACCTGACAGAGCTTCACTGCGGGGTGTTGATGGGGAGTGGGGGTCCTGCAGGACCAGCTGGGGAAAGAATGCGTTGCTATCAGGGGTTGCATAATGCCACCCCAAATTGATGTCCATCTGGAACATCAGCATGGGACCTTGTTCGGAACTGGGGTCTTTGCAGGTGTCATTGGGTCAGATGAGGTCATCGGTGAACAACGGGTGAAAAGACCAGGAGGGATTCTTCCTGGGATGGGCCGGGGACCCCTTGACCTGAGACTTCAGGCTTGGAGAGCTGAGGGAATCAATGTGTGTTCAGTCATCGAGTTTGCCGTCATTTGTTCTCGTAGTCCTAGGAAACTCATGTTTGTTTTTCCAGTTTCGCTTCCAGAACTTTTTCCAAAGCAGCTGGGGAGACTAGGGTGGCCCTGGGGGGGAGAAGGGGGCGGGGGGGGGTGGATAATGGTGGGGTTGTGCAGAAGGCCAACAGTGGAAAAGAAACAGGCGTTTGTTTTTATTTTTGTTTAAGCAGGATAAGTTTCCAAGTTGGGCTTTGTTTCCAGAGGAGTGTTCAAAGTCCCTTTCTTCACATTAGAGTTTTATCTCTGCACAATCGGAGAGCTGGAGTGTGAGAGTTTAGACCAGGGTACCCAACCCTCAAGACAAAAATGCGCCTACAGATAGATGCAGGGTGCAGAGGCGGCACTCACCCCAACTCCCCTGCTCCCAACTTTAGGGATGTGTTGGGATAAGCTGAGGGAGACCCTGAGGACAGGTCTTTCTCTGTTTCCCTTTTGAGACCCGAGAACTAGCCACCCCCCTCTCCCAGCCCGCCCACCACTGTGGGCAGCTCAGACACCAGCTTCCACAAAGCAGGGTCAGGGTGAGGAGAACTGAGGGCCTGTGTGAGCTATATTGGAGCCTGGCTCTGTCAGAGAGAAAACTGTTCTCCACTCACTCCCCAAGTCCCTACCTGTGATTGGGAGCCCAGGACAAAGACCGGATCAGTTCCAGAGAAAGAACAAGGAGACGGCATGGGCTCATGCGTGCCAGAAGTGATGTATGTGAATTTTCACGCCACTATAAGGGCCGATATCAGCTCCGTGTGCTTTTTTTTTTTTTGCTTTCCCAACTCAAATCACTGCGTTGACTCCCGGATGCGTTCTTTCTGTCCTGCTCCGCAAAGTGTTTCCCCCAGCAGCTTCAGCTTCCCAGAAGTTTCTTTGTGAATCATTCTTTCCCTTCCATCTGTAAGGGGAAAGCTGACAGCTCCACCAGTAGAGGTCCCTGAACTTCCAGTCTGCTCTGTGCCACCTCCTCCCCACTTCCTGCCTTTGATCCCCTTATCTTTCAAGTTCAGGTGTTGGAGAGTTAACCCTTCAGCTGCGCCCTGTGATTGTATAAATCAGGCCAGCTGGATTTGGCCACCTTCAGTGCCTGGTGCCCGAGGGTATAATTAGGTTGGTGTCTTCTGGGTAGTATGTGTTGGAAACCTCAATTGCTCATGACCGAAACAAGCGCTGCTTCTCTCTCTGCTCAGAAGAAAACAGATGCTTCAGTTTAGATCTAAAGATGACTGAGGCCAACCAAGAATTAAATTGTTAGTGATGAAGAAGAGTTACAGTTGAGTAGGAAATACATAATTAACCAAAGCACAGGACCGTTGGGCAATTTTTCAGATGGGAGGTCAAGGTCAACCGACACATTGACAGAGAATAAAAGAGGGCCAGACTCTGAAGGCGCAAGGTCTTCCTGTCTCTGTTGACGCTGGACCAAGAACAGATTGGGTGGGTGCTCACTCATTTGACCTACTTTTGGAGCACCTACTAAGTGCCTTGCACCATATTGAACAACACTAACCCTGTCCTTCCCGCATGGATCTTACTATCCTGAGAACTTTTATTTCTCCTGCTGTCTCTGAATCTCATTGAGTAATGGTTGCTACCTGCTGGGTAACTGTACCCTCCTAGACCTGCCCCCTTTGAGAGGATAGTTCTGCTCAAGCAGAATTCAAACCTGAGGACACAGAGCTGTCCTCCTACCTTGTAAAAGAGACATATGGCGTATTAGGGGCTCTCCAAGTCCCAAGTCTGCAGTCTCTTCTGATTTTTGGTAACAACCATCTGTGACAGGTGACCTGCCTAGATTTATATTTATATTCAGATTTTCCAAGTGCTGACTGCCCTCACTACTGTACACTTTGAAGTCACGCTGAATAGGCAAAGTTGTAGTGTAGTAACGGTGACAAATACTTCCTGTTTCTAAACTTTACAAGAACTTACTTTATATAAGGTATTATTGTCAGCGCAGTACAGTTAAGCGCTACTACCTTAGTTTTGATTTTGCTCACACATTCTAGAAACGATGAAGAGAGATACGGATTTGAAAACACTGACCTGGAACCGGCCTAAGGTTTTACTTTTTCCCTCTTATTATCCAGTCTGAAATCTGCAGAGAAGTTTAGAGCTGTGGGAAGTAAACAATCCCATGCCACTCAGCCAGCCCCTGCCCCTGACTGACAGCAGGGATTCATGAAACGGGCCTGGATTGGTGGGCCATGGGGGGGTCTGGATGCACCTGAAATTGTGCACAAAATCGTGTGGGTAGAATAAAAGCCCTTGAAGAAAAGAAGCCATAACTTTCTTCCACCCCAAAAAGGGTTAGCAAGGTTGGGGGCCAATGGCGACTGGTCATCCTTGCTGGGGCTTGGACTAGGTGTGTGTGCTTGCCATAACCCTTTGGGACTGGCTTCAGGGCCCTTGTGCTGACACAATGCAGTCTGCTTACTGCATAGAGTGAGGAGAAGCAGCGACGAGGGAGCAGGACAAGAGCTGCAACTCCAGGGAGTGCCTGGGTACATGGTGGCCTGTTCTCCAGACCGCTATCTGTTCCCTGGTCCTCTCTGGGACCCCCACTGCCTCATTCCGGACCAGCCTACATTTGGCTCCATACTATGTCCTTTCCCCTAACAACTTTTATAGTTACAGTTAGACCCAGAAGCCCAAGTAATCAAAGGAAGACCTGGTTCCAGATGAAAGTGAGGTTTCCACCCCGTTTCAATGTTTATGTTGTTTCCATGACAGCAAGTCATGGGACACCGGAGCTATTGGAACCAGGAGGTACTCTCAACCCCTGCCACTTTACCGTGCAAGGAACAACCGCCAAGAGATCCGATAATGTCTCCAAAGCCCCTTTCCCACACCCCAGCACATCCAGGACCAAACCCTGGGTTTTCCGAGGCCCAATCCTCTTTCCATCCCCAGCTCCACTTTCTTTTCACTCCTCATCCAAGTCCAGTCTCCTCCAGCCAAAAACCAAAGACTATTCAGAAGCGCCTGGGGGAATTCAGGAAAAATGGCTGGCCTTCCCAACTCCATTTTTCTTACATTTGCATGCCTCATGGTACACTCACGGAAATCATGGCTCTCCTCTCAGTCCCCAGGAGCAGGAAAACCGAGATGCCTACGGGAGAGGAAGACGGCTGCTTTTCCGGCCCATGTGCTTGGGGGTCTGACCCCAAATGGCCATCTCATGTGTTGGAGTGGCCTGTATATTTCTCCCTAGCCTGACCCAACCCCAAATCCCCAAAGTGTACATTTCTATGCCATTTTTGAAATGTTAACTGCCTCAACAGAACAGTGCCTGCCATGTATTAAAACTTGCATAGGCCTCAGGGACTGTTGCTGTCCGTGATAGTTCTGCCGCCACTTGTCACCTGAGACGCGCACCGAACCCATGACGCGCCTGGCTGTTCCTCTCACACTGTGTCACCAGGCAGATTCCACTGAAAGCATGGAGCCGGAGCCCTGGGGAAAGGTATTCCTCATGGAAACCTTTCCCCCTCCCAGTAAGAGATCAAACTGGTGTTTTACAAACTCACAGACTTTGCCAGGATTGGAACAGTGGCTGGTGAGGGATTTCTTGCCTCCCACGAGGGCGTGGAAGGAAGACAAGCTGGTCAAATGATAAGGGGTGTTCAGGGTCTGGTTTCAAAACTGGGGACTTCAGACGAGTGTCCTCCCCTTGATTGTGTGTTATTTTAACATTCGAAGCCCTTAAGTGAAGCTCCTTTCTGGGCAACTGGCAACTCCCAAAAATAAACTCAAGTTCCTGAAATATTCTAGGTTGCCTGTAAGCTCTCGCTGGCTGGGGACCGGGCTGTTTTCAGTGTCTCCGGCCCAGGTGGTATGGATTTGATCTATCCAATGACGACTGATGCTGGGCCCATCGTGAGGGCTCAGCAGATATTTAGGAAAGGTGAGTAATGGGCGCAGCTACAGGAACCCAGGGGGCTGGGAGTCGGGCAGCTCCCAGTTAAAGATTCCTGGAACCACAGGGGGAAATTGATGATGTGCAGACAACTGTTGAAGGACACCCGGGCTATTTGTATCTGGTCCAGAGAGGAGGAAAGAACATGTAAAGACCACTGAAAAAGAAACAGAATTTAGAGAAAGCGGTCCCATGGGAGGGCACGTGGCGGTGCTGGCTGGCAGAAGCAAGGAGCGAAATGCTGGACCCTCCTGGCCCTGGGGGGCTGCGTTTGCCTTTGGAGCCCGGACCTCTCCTTTGATGACCCCACGTCTCACATTTCCCCACTCTCCCTCCCCCACTGGACTCCCAGTTCATCTTGCCTTGGGCCCTTTTGATCCCTTGGCATGTGGACCAGCCCTTTGCCCTTCAAGCTAATCCCTACCTCAGTTCACCCCGCACCTCCAGAAGGGCTCCAGGGTGAGCCTCATGCCTTCTCCCCCACCCTCAGCAATGCACGGTCCTCTGGACCCAGCAGGACTGCTTTTGGCTGCAATTAACAAAATAACCAGTGGGTAGTGGCTTCCATCATAAGGACCCTTGTTGGTCATGTCACAAGGCATCGGGAGGTAGAAGCTCTCAGTGCTGTCCCAGTGGCTCAGGGGTGCCTGCCTGCTCCTCAGTCCTTTCTCTTTCTGTGCCCCCAGCCATGGTGCGGTGGCGCGTTCTCATGATGGTTGCACCTGACTGGGAAATGACAGCCGCAACACCAAGTGTCACACCTTCGTTACAGGAAGAAGACGTGGGGTAGACAAAGTGCCCACTGCGTCTGGGCCTGACAGAAGCAAAGCGAAGCTTCCCCAGAAGCCGGTCCCTGGAATTCCCCTACATTCCACCGGCCAGAACTGATCCATTGACTCCACCTGGCTCTGCGTCGGGGGCAATGAGGGGGTGATTTTCCAGTTACTTTAACTGGAGGTAGCAAGGGACAAGGGGCTTGGGGATGGTGTTGGGTCAGTCAACCAACAGCATCCACGATTTCTACCACTGCCCCCTCTTCTCGGTAGAGAAGGTTCCTGAGACTTAGATGTCCAAGAACAGTCTAAGAATGGATCCGTACAACACGAGAGTACCACAGCCTCGGGTTCCGCACCGCAGACTCCACTGCATCGAGTTGGAGGGTGGGACTCAGTGGTGCCCTTCCGTCACCTCCTGGGGCCAGTGTGAGTCAGGTTCCACCTATCTGGCCATTAGCGCAGTGTGTCAAGAATTACTTCTTTATCTTTTCCGTGTGCCTCTTCTCTCTTCAGCTAGATTACAAGCTATTTGAGGGATCTTATCTTCTACCACCTTCTATTGTTAGCAATGTGATTTAGTGACTGACATGCACTTTTCTTGGTATCCAGGACACTCTCAGTAATGAAAAGGTGTAGAACCCTGAACGTCACAGGGCAGGCAGCAGGGCAGACACACTCAGGAGGCAGAAGTTTCTGGAAAGGCCAACAAATGAAGACAATGTGTTTGGAGAATGGGAGGCATGGTGAACAGAGATGGTGCTGGAAAATGCAGGGAGAGCAGGCGGCTTTCAAAAGCAGGATTGGAAGCGTTACTAAATTTGCATTGGCCTTTCCCCTCCTTGTGTTCATTCATATGCTTATTCATTCAGCAAAACGGAGCCCCTGCTATTCCCACGGGTCTGGAAATCCAGACTCGAGGAGGAGGAGTGCAGCATCCTTGCCCTAGGGCTTGTGAGATTGCTGACAAATAAACACGGTTCTGTTGCAAGTAATGAGGTCCATTATATGGTCTTATACCCAGTGTCTCTGATGCTCAGAAGTTCTGAGTTTAAATTAGGGGATTTCCCCCCAGCCCTTTGGTGAGGTTTCTCTTAACTTCTTGTGTTAGAAAAGCTGGTTACAGCCCTGGCTGGTGTGGCTCAGTGGCTTGAGTGCTGGCCTGTGAACCAAAGGGTCACCAGTTCGATTCCTGATTAGGGCATGTGCCTGGGTTGCCAACCAGGCCTCAGCTGGTGGAGCACAAGAGGCCACCAAAGGGACCTCATGTCTTCAGTGTCCTGTCCCTGGCTCAAGTGCGCCCATCAGTAAGGCTCAGCGATAGAGTTCTGTTACCCATTTCTCTTCAGTAGATTCAGTGGGAAGCTGGCCCGGCCAAGGGTGTGACGAGACCCTGCAAGAGGAGGACAAGGCCTGTCATTTTCAGCACTGGTATGGTTAGTAATGTGAGCCTGTGGTCATCCCACAGCGTCTGCCCAGCCACGGAGCCCGGAGCATGGTCCACCTGCAGCCTTGGCCTTGGGATAATTCTCCTGCAGCCCTCTTTGCTCAGAAACAAGAGTTCAGTGTGGCCTGCCTGCTCTGAGGGCCTCTTATCTGTACCAATGTCCAGACTCCCTCTGGAAGCCCCTGTAGGACCTACGCATGACGTAGTCCCAAACATCCAGGACAGTCTTTCCCCCCCTCTACCCCCACCACATGTGGCCCACTCTTTCCCCTGCAGGTGCCGGAGGACCTCCTGCTCCCCACCTGCACAGGGAGGGTGATCTAGTGCTCGCCAGGCAATTGCAGACCAGCTCCAGCCTGGCTAAACCAGTGAGCGTCTCTGCTGTCTGGTGGCCTGTTTGCAGCAACTCCACCCAGGGCTAAACCCCTGCCACATTGTCCTCCCTTGGTCCTCGCCCTCACCATAGAGCATCACAGGCTTTCCTTGTATCTTCCCACCACTCTTTCATTGCAGTTAATAATTCTTTCCAGTCAACTGCCTGCAGTGGGCCCAGGATGTGGTTTATGTCTTCTGACTGGACCCTGGCTGTTCACCTCATCAGTAAGGAAGAGATGATAGTATCAGCATTTCAGATTTATTCTACCCATCAAATGAGAAAGCCCACGCAAAGCCCGAAGCTCACTGCTTAGCCTTGGCCTCTACTTGCTACTCGCAGAGAACAAAGGAAACTACTGTCAGCGAGTGCCAGGCACTTGGCAGGATGGTGCTGATGTGCAGGGGGTTAACCCTAGAAGAGGAGACAGCAGGTCCGAGAGGCCCAGGAGATTGCTTCAGGTCACGCACACAGTATGGGATTGCGCTGCACCCAGGTGACCAGCCCCCCAAGTCCACAGTCCACAGTCCACACTGTGCTTCCTCCTGGAGTCCCAAACCCTCCTCTTCATATGAATAGGAATGATTTCCTACTTCACAAAACCTCCTGCGTCTGACCACTCATCCATGATGAGACCAGCTGAGCAGTAGCAGAAGCATTTGCTGGAGTCCTTTCGGAATGGCTTACCTGAGAGATCTCCTTCTAGAAGGAAGGTCCGAGGTGCAGGACAGTGGCTTTCCTTTCTGTCTGAGTCAGTCTCTGCATGACCCCAAGGAGCCTGTCCTTGGAACCAATGTTGTGGGCCTTGGCCAGGATGGACTGGGCTGGTAAAGGCTCCTCTTTGAGAAAACCCCATTGGGTACTTAATATCAAATTTATGAAATTTCCCATTGGCAGTGGACCAATGGTATGGTTTGTTGCTTGAATGCATCTTCCAAAAATGTCAGAAGTCCTTGTTATGTTCGTGGGTGCTTCCCTGGTACTTAGAACAGAGCTTGGTATACAGTAGGTGCTCCGTAAATGTTTAGCAAGTGGACGAATTCACACGGTCAAGGGTTTGCCATCTTTTTTTACATGTGGGACTTTTTCGAGCTATTTTAAAATAGGATTTTATTTTTAAAGCCATAGAGAAGGACTGAATATACCTTACCAGGAACATGACTATTTTGTAAATCCAGGCACAATACCATGGCTGAGATGATATATTCCAATGACCAAACTCACCCTAATCAAAGCTGACCTATCCTGTGTGTCACCCTCTCCAGGTGTTTGTTTCTTCTCCATATCAGCTGTCAACTCTGTTGACATAGTGACCAGCAATAATGAGTGGGTACCATCCCAATAAGTAACATAGTGGCTTTTTAATGTGAGCCCTTTGGAAGAATTGGTTCACTGCCTGGCCGAGAGTTCTATACATGGCAGCTACTCCATAAATGTCTGTTGGCAACAACAATGTTGATGACGACAGGTCTTAAAATAAAGGCTTGACACAGGTAACAGGAATCCAGGCAGGACAGGGAGGCTCAAGAGAAGGCCATGCGTTTGTGATTAGCCAGTGTCCTTGAACGCCTCAAATTTGACCAGGAAGCAACCCACATTTTCTGCGCTTGGTAGGTCAATATATTTGTGCTGCAGTTCATCATAAAAAATCTGACCTAAAATAGCAAACGAAAAGAACCTTCTCTACCTATGCTGTGGATGTTCAAGTGATGTTCAATGTGCACATTTAATTCCTCGGTACTTTATAAAAGCCTCATTTCTTATTCCCCAGAGAGTATCTTTCTTGTTTTCCCTTTTAATATGATGAGAAAGAAAAAAGAAAAAGACTACGGAATATGAGTAAATACATTTGTCTTATTAGAAACAGCAGGATGTGAAGCAGCACCTCCCCTGGCACACGGTTAAGTCTCCTTGAAAAGGAGTTGCCCCAAAGCCAGGAGCAAACACACCCAAACCTTTCAAGTGGACAGTGCGAATGGGTGAACTAGGTAGATCTGCCTCACCTGGCACATGGCTCATTCACTTCCCCCTTCTTTCAGCAAGTGCGTAGGGAGACCCTGCTCGCAGCTGACGTGGGATACCTGTTCAGTGCTCACCCCGTGACAGGCTTTGACCACAATGTAGAGTGGGAACACCCTGCAGACGGGTACTTTGCCCATGCTGTACCCTCATCACCTGGGATTCTCCCTCATACCTTGGAAGGTTAGATGCATCCTCATGGACTTCATGAATGGTCCCAGCCCTCATGCAGTGCACAGCCCAAGAAACTGTGCTAGATTTCTTCTTGTTCGGTTGGCATTTCATGCCAATAAAATCTGACGAACGTGAACATCGGGGTAGCTTTACAGAGAAAATGAGTGGTGAGTTCCCGTGGGCCCGTGGGCCGTAAGCAGCCCTGCGGTAGGATGGAAGGCGGGGTGGCTGTATTGCTGCCCTCTCTGTGGGTCGAGGGAGGGACGATTCTCTTCTGTGCTGATGGAAGCAAGCGCCAGGACTACGGAGCTGCAGGAACATTTCAGCTCCATCGGAGAGACTGCTCCTTCCCAGTTTGAGCCCAGCCATTGGTTCCTGCACGTTTGAACTGGCTGCTCCAAAGCAAGAGTCCTGGAGGCCAGGGTGTGGATTCTTGCTGAAAATTAGCAGCAGTTCCGTTCTCCTTAGCTGGGCATAATTTTTACATGCATTGGAATACTCAATGAGCTGGAAACTTCAAGAGATAAGAATGATCTTATTATTAACCAGCAAGCTGGCATATTTGGGGACAAAGATTGCTCATTATTACTCTACAAACACTGCATTCGAACTTGTTATGATCATGTGAAATTTTTCTGGAAAGGTGCACACCAGCTCTTAGGACTTACTTGATCACAAGAGTTTACATTTGGTTTATTTTCACCTTTATCAAAAGATAGAGAGAGAGAGGGAGAGAGAGAGAGACTCATAAACTGATGATTATTAGGAGGCTTTTTGCTTATTATGAGCAATTTGACCAAAGGTCCTCTGGGACATCCAGTTGCTTCAATATGCATTTCTCCCGGAAGTCTCTAACAGCGAGAGGGAATCTGGAGATTAATGTTCAGATTTCAATCATTCTTGCTGCTCTCCCTGTCCATTATGATAGTCCTCAAAGATTAACACTCTCGTCATTGCAGTTATGCCCTACTGTGGGCTCTCACAGAAACAATTCTATTAATATCATTTTTCGTCTTCCTAGGTGCAAGCTCAGGAAGCGGCTGGGGAGAGACTGTCTCTCAGCTGGACACCAGCTTTCTCCAAGCCTGCCTGGGAGGAGCCTGCATCGACAGGGACCACAGCAGACTCTGTCCCCAACCTTCAAAGGGTCGATGACAAAAAGGCATCATTGGTCCGGTACCTGGAGTTAGAAAGCTGTACTCAAGGCCCGCAGTGTGGAGAAAACCAAGACAGAGAGGACAGCGCACCTGGACATTCCTGGGAAGACCTAGGACAAGGGCTGAGCCTCCCAGAAGCCAATCACACAACTCTGTCCCCCTGTGAGCTGTCAGTGTGTCTGTGTCTCCCTGCAGAGGGCAGCAATGGCCCTGGGGAGCCTGAGGCTCTCTCTGTGGCTTCCTTTGTGCCTGCAAATACTGTCCGCACCCTGGACACTGTGTGCCATGGGCCAAGGGACAAAGAAGCAGAGGATTTGATGGAGCATCTTGAAGCACATGACCAAGGAACCCATGGCACCATGGATTCTCCTCTTGGAGCCTCAGTTCATGAATATTTGCCTCAAGAAACTTGCTCCATGGACTTAGAGCTGGCAGAAGGTCAAAGCAAAGTGTCTGATGTACATTTTCCTGGTGATAAGACGCTCGATGTTGTTTGTCAAACACGAGGCTCCGAGCCTCCACAGTCTACAGACAAAAGCAACGAGGACAGCAACTTGGTCGCGTTTCCCCCACCTAGCAGTACTCTCACCTGGGACATTTCACAAACGACCGGTGAGGGTGCCACAGGGGAACAGCTCGCCAGGGGAGACTGTTCCGCCTCCATAGGACCGAGCCCCCGCATCTCAGGAGGGCTGGAGGAAGGGCAGCCTCTGTCCTCTGAGAACTCTGGGGTGTGGTGTGCAGAAGGGGATGGCCCTCTCGGGACCCATGCCCTGGAGGCCACGGACACACCAGCCAGCCACAGTTCCGTTGTGGGGATTCCTCAGGAGAAGCCGGCGACGCTACCTGCTCATCTTGAGAGGCTTCCGGTGACCAGGGAGAGTGGGGACATACCAACTGGTACCATCGCCACCCAAGTCCACCTGGCCAAATACCTCCCTCTTTCGATGGCTGAGAACAGACTTGCGGACGACCCCAAGCAGAGGTCACCGCAGACAGCAGGCGAAAATATTTTCCAACATCTTTCCAAGGTGCTGTTGGGTCATATTTTAGATGGCTCCACCACCAAGTCTCCGGAAGAGCATTGCACGGCTCCGCCAGGAGCCTGTGTCTCTGCTCCCCTGCTCCCAGAGGGCAGGCTGTGCAGCGATTCCCGTCTTCAGGGCGACATCCACCCTGGAGACACTGGGAGCCTGGAGGAGAAGTTCCAGGATAAAGGCAGTGGAACCACAGAGAGGATCCAGCAGGAGAGCGCGCTCCACCAGCGTCCTCTTTCCGAAGATCATGTCCAGGACAGCTGGCCTCTGACATCCGCTGCACAGGGAGAAACAACCCTGACACCCTGGGACCCCTTGTCAGCAAGCGCCGGGGAGGAGAGGAGGCAGCACTCAGGCCTGGTGGGGACTAGTGTGTCCGAGGTGGCTGACGCTACCGTGGAAGATGACAGTCAGACTGTGAGCGGTGTCCCACCTCTCTCTGAAACACAGCTGGGGCAGTCTGAAGGCAGCGGACGGGGACACGGGGAAGCAGGCAGCGAGCCTGAGGCGGTGGCTCTGGGGGCTTCTGTCTTGGGGGCTTGGTCACCAGGACAGCTGGCAGAGACGGAGCGCAAGGAGTCAGCGGCTGGGGGCACGGCTCCAGGTGGGGTCCGGGCTGGGGCTGGTGCGCTCCAGGCAGGGGCTGCTGGGCCTGGCCTGGGCCCCCCTGAGCCTGCAGCTGCGGCTGGCGGCCCTCGGGAACCCCACAAAGGCCAAAAGCCAGCCAGACGTGCCTCCTGGAGCTGCCTGTCTGTGCGGTACTTGAGCCAGCGCCGGCTTCTGGAGTCGTCTGTGGACCCTGTGGATGAAGAGGCCAGACGGGTCCCGGATTGGCCTTCGGAGGCTTCCACGGCCGGAGGGCAGGAAACGGTTAACAACAGGAGTCAAAACCAAGAGGGACACCAGCGCTCTGTGGCTCATCCTGCCTTCTTGAGACGGCTTCTGACCTGCCCTCCAATCCTGGAGTCCTCCGTAGATCCCATTGATGAAACGGGGGTGGTGGAGGGGGTGGTGGGGGAAACCTGGGAGCCCCCTGAATCCATCCTGGGGCTCATCAGACAGGGGAGTAAACGGAAGGATGGGCACTGGGGCCAGACAGTGGAAGTCAGACCTGCCACCCTGCCAGTGCCAGGCCCCCAGCAACATGGGGAAACCATTCCAAGTACAAACAGCACCGACGGAAACCAGGAAGCCAGTGAGAGAGGGGAGGCTGAGCAAAGTCAAGGTGACAACGCCAAAGCGGAAGTCCGACCTGCTGGTGCGCAAGTCCCACACCCCGATGCAGATGGGGAGACAGGTGCAGGCAGAGGCCGTGGGAAGAGCCCAGGGGAGGCTGAGCAAGGTAAACACAGCGGACCAGGTTCTTTCTCCACTTCGCCTCTTTCTAGTCTTGCAGGCGTGGCTCAGGCATCTGTTGGAGTTGACACTCACAACATCACGGGTCAAATTCCTGACATCCCCAAGAAGCATCTAGTAGAGCCCAGAAACTATCAGCCCACGTTTTCTGACTCAGAGGGAAGGGGTCAGGTAGGGAGTGAGTGTGGGAAGCATTTGCCTTCTAGTGCTCTTACTCAGCTGCCTTTTACTTCATCTCCTGAAGGAAGCATCACCGACTTTCCAATTAGCCACAAGATTGAGGAACCTGAAAAAGGGATGCCCCGAAGTGGGGAAACCAAAACCGCAAGCCCATCCAGCTCCCTGGCAGGGACTTTGGCATTTGCTTCAGCAGACTGTGCGTCAGAGATGGCTCCTAAGACCCAGGAGGACCCACGTCACCTGGACCCCACAATGGGCCACTGGAGAGAGTCAGGGGAGGAGAGGGCCAGCAACCTGGAAGGCCACCTGGGCCACCCGCTAGTGACTGCTTTGGAGGAGGGCAAGAAGAAGCAAGAAACTGCAGGGAGAGGACATTTAACTGAGGGCCTGAAGAAGAAAATTCTATCCAAGGTGGCCGCCTTGAGGCTGGAAGAAAGGGAAAATGTCAGAAAGAAGGCGGGCTTTCCTAAAAAGGTTCCTAAACTTGAAATGTTGGTATCGTGCACCGGTGAGGGAAAAGACCCCAAAGAGCCACCTTGCCGAAGAGAAGGGAAAGGTGAGGCTCTGTTGCTTTCTCTCGCTGCTCAGGTTGGGGTTTGTTGACCGGGTGTCAAGCTCCTTTGTCCGGAGTCTTTTGTGACGAAGGTGAGTGTCGACCAGGTGGGCAGTGATAGTATGGCTGTGACCACAGGGCTCGGCAGATAGACCTTTGCACCCCTCTTCGACTTGAGCAGACCCAGATTCACGCGAGAAACTGCATTTCTAACAAGTCCGCAGGTGGTGTGCAGGGAGAGCTTCTCCGGTAGGCTGCCTGGAGGCAGGTTTAATTGAGGGAGCGCGATTAGGAGGCTCTTTTGTTTAATCATCCTTCAAACAAATTTTTTTTATAAAGATAATCAGAAGCATGGATCAGTATAGCTAATTAGTATAATTAAGCAGCCCACAAGCTAGGCAGAATTTCCGGAAAGAAACAGTTAGGTACAATTTGGGAGTCTTTTCCTCAATCATTGATTTTCATGATAAAGGGTGTCATTGAACGTTGGGTTTCCCTCCAAAGTTATGTATAAAACTTCTTTCCAACTCACCCTTGTCTTCATCTGAGTCTAGAAGCTCAGGGAAAAGCCTGGTCTCTGTTCCAGGTTTCAGACCCCTTGAGGGTCAGAGCCCTTGTGACCGCTTGGTACAGGGAATCTCTTGAAC
The DNA here is from genome assembly GCA_004026585.1 of Noctilio leporinus. NCBI lineage: Eukaryota > Metazoa > Chordata > Mammalia > Chiroptera > Noctilionidae > Noctilio > Noctilio leporinus. The sequence goes on along the minus strand of PVIW01000236.1, from coordinate 237,280 downwards.
CCCAAACGTCATCCCATAACCCAAATTTCAGCCTCTTTTGGGTCTGACCCTTCTTTTGCTTGCCACGAGAGCTGGCAGAAGTCGGAAGAGAAGGTGTAGCAGCAGGGGAAGCCCTCCGTGTGTGGGGCAGACCCCCTTAGCTGGGTGGGATGGGCTTTCCCCTCTTTCCTGAGCCCGCGGACTTCTGGGTGGTGCTTGTCATGCCCCATCCCCACCCATGGGCCCTCAGCTCTGTTTCAGAAAGGATTAAATACAAAACTGCCTTCTGAAGATTTTGGAGGGATCCAACCAGATTGCTGGCATAAATGTTTTGAAGCACGTTGAAAGAGAATGAAGTAACATTTAAAAAGATCTCTAAAGAGGGCTCACTGCAGATGGAAACAATCTATTTGGGATGCTTGTCCATGGTTAGTCAAGTTTCCCGAAGAAGAAAGGACAACGCTGTGTCCTGTCCCAGCCGCCCCGCAGCCTCCCCGAGCTCAAAGGGTGGCAGGGACAGGACACAGAATTTAGGGGCAGGTGGCGCGCTGGCACCCATGACCTGGTGAGGCAGGACTTGGGGGTGCAGGATGACTTGGATGACTCTGAAAGAAATTAAACAAACCGAGTAACCTTTTATTTTTGAACATTCGAAACTTAGCGCAGCCGCACTCCCAGGCCGCCTCTTAGCTCCCTCGCCTGCGTTGGTCCCCCTGTCTCACACAGGCAGGGCTCCTTTCCAAAGCCCCGAGGCCCCCTGTCCAAGCCAGCTCTGCATCTCTCGAAGACCTCCCGCGATTCCACCGCTCACTTTGTGCCCTTTCCTCTGTCCCCCAATCGTCACTGGGTTCAGAACTTACAACAGGCAGTAAGTAGGTGGGTTGGCAACAGTGAGAACGCCTAGTTCTCCACAGTTGCCCACGAAAACTGCCGCTGCACGGTGTCGAAGGGCCCTTTAGGAACTGCCCCAGAGGAGGTGGTCAGGACTCTGAACCGAGTTTGGGGCTGGGCCTGGACACCCAGCTCCGCTAGCAGGAGCCAAACGAATGGACACGGGGTTGGCCATCCACAAAGTCCGGCGACATTTTCTCTCTCTGCCATGGTATTGTTAGTAACTTCCACTCTCTCTAGTTGGATAATGTGTTCCCCAAGCAGCCCAATATCACTTCATGGGAAGAGGATGCCACCGATCTGCGAGTGTCAAGGGGAGCCCGGAGGCCTGCTGAACTCGTTAACTAGCTCACAGCAGCAGAATTGAGGGAGCAGAGCAGATAAGCATCAGCATTGACGACTTTCGTCTGGGCTCTGAGTTATATGGTATTTTACATGACCACCGCTGCAGAGTTGTAGAACTAGGCCTCTAACCTATAGCCACCTCATTTCCAGTAACCCCATGGCCTGCAGACGGGTTCCAACCACCTGGCTGGTCTGCTGTCATTGTCTTGTTCCATTGTCTATGCTGCCTCCCAGGGGCTGTCCTGCATAATTACACACTTGCCTGACTTGGGGAGCTCTCTTCTCTGATTAAAAAAAATAATAATTTTATTTATTTGTTTATTTTATTTTCAGAGAGAGGGAAAGGGAGGGAGAAAGAGAGGGTGAGAAACTTCAATGTGTGGTTGCCTCTCGCATACCCCCATCTGGGGACCCAACCCACAACCAAGGCATGTGCCCCAACTGGAAACTGGGGAACCAGTGACCCCCTGGTTTGCAGGCTGGTGCTCAGTCCACTGAGCCACACCAGCTAGGGCTCTCCTCCCTGATTTTAAAAAGTGATATTTAAACGTTTCCTCCCAAGTCTGGAAATCATTTCCTTATGGCTCCTATTTCTGATTCAAGTAGACATTTCTCTTTGGGCATGAAATTGATATCAGAACGGCAATTTTCAGCAAAGACAGCGGTAATCAAAGGAAGGATGAATGAATACTTTTCAGCAAATAACTATTGTTGAGTTGCCTTTTGCATCTGAGGCCTTAACCACAATTATCTGGATGATTCAGATTTTATTTTACTCCCTAACCCCCAGCCGTGATTTTGACCTGGACCATCTGGTGATCAATCAAAAGCATCTTTATTTGAGCCAGGTTCTGCAAACTATGTATCTAAAATCCTTTCTCCCCATCTTAAAAAAAAAAAAAATCTGTCAAAGTTATATTTCCCATTTCACATCACAGACCTTCCTTAAGGACTTTTGAGTAATGAAAAGAAATGATGTGAATCCGTTTGTTCATTTTCCTAGTGTTTAGGCAAGTCTCAGACACTTGGCTTTCTCATCTGTAAATTGAGGGTCACAATTATTATCCCTGTCACTCAGGATGGTTGTGAGAATTAAGCGAAGTAAGATGGAAAAGTCTTTTGTCCACGGTCAAGCTCTTTGCAATTGTCACAAGAACACTGACCTGCCAATCTCTCATCCTTAGCTCCCGTATTACTGAAAAAGATCCAAGCAGAGATGCTTCCTGAACATTCTGGAACCGTAAGATTAAGCTGCCAGGTTGCAGAAATTCATGAAGACTCTACTATCCAGTGGACAAAAGATTCAAAGCCAATAGCCCAAGTGCAGAGAAGGTGCGCTATTTACCCTTGGTTACTTTTCATAGTTGTTACTTACTTCACCACATCGCTGTAAAATAAAATAGTGTGTTGTAGAAAGTACAAAGAAAAACTGGCATAGACATTCCACATTCAGAGTTTCCAAGAAGAGTAAGTAATGGAAGACAGGCATCCGGACAGGGAAATGCTGTTCGGTTCTGGCCCTGACTCTGTCGGGTTCTGGGGTCTTAGGAAGCAACGAAACTGCTCATTACATTTAAACATGTGATTTTAAGTGTTTTAAATCGTATTTTTAAATTTTAGTCTTTAAAAATTTATTTTTAGAGAGCGGGGAAGGGAGGGAGAAAGAGGGAGACACACATTGATTGACTGCCCCTCCCAAGCCCGTCAACAATGGACCTGACCTGTGACCCAGGCACGTGCCCTGACTGGGAATTGAGCTAGTGTACCTTTTGGTCTACAGGCCGGCATTCAATCAGCTGAGCCACACTAGCCAGGACTAAGTTTTGATTTCTAAAGTCATTACATTTTCGTTACACTTTGGGGAAAATATCAAATCATCTTCTAGTTTGAGGTTCTGTGGTCCCAAGATGTAAGAGCTCTCTTCTGTATGTCTGTGAATTTTCCTGTGTTTTCTGTTTCACCAAGACCCCTCAACCTGATGAAGATCAAACAAAGCCAAGAAGGTGGATCAAAAGGAAAAGTAGCTGCTGTTTAGGGTGATAAACATCCGTCTCTAAAATGGGAAACACAGTTTATTTTGGGGGGCCCAGCCTATCATAGGAGCATGAGAATCATTGCCAAGAATATCCCATGTGGGATGAATCTGATTAATGGCTTCTCATAGCACCTTCCTGGCAATAAAAGTTTGTTCAAGAGAAATAATGGATTCGGCACACCGGAGAAAGTGTGGATTGTTCTAGAACCAGGTCACCTGGCTCAATGGGAACCAGTGTAACCCAGAGAATCCTCACAAACCTCTTTCTGTCAAAGATAGTCCCAGTGCAGATCCCTGAATCACCGGAGGTGCTCCAATCTTTAATCTTGTCACAGGCAGACTGAAAAAGAAAAATATGAGTTTTCTGTATAATTAAATCAAACATGTCTGCTTGGAATACACCTGGAAGATAATGTTCCTGATGCAACCGTGGGAAAGTTGAGCTATAGTTTTGCTTCTTTATTATCACTGCAGAAACCTCACTGGATTGTCACTGATGTATTAATAAGGCCTCTTGGCCTAAAATGTCATCCTTACCCTGCTTGTCATACAAATGGCTGAACAGAAACTAGAATGAAGAAATAATGGCTGATGTTTAAATCAAGGCTATTTTCCAGAGCTTTATCAAAAATAAGTACTAATTATTCATTTAAAGTTTCTTTCTTTTTTTCTTTTTTCTGTTGCCATTAGCCAAGTGCAATTAACCAGCATTTTCTGCAGTTTCTCTGGAAACTCGGAGTTGGCATCTGAATCTTTCAGGTTCTTTTTATTTTCGAGGTGTCTTTAGAGAACCTAACCTCCCCCAGGGACATGTAGCATTAGTAGCTAGCTATTCACTGAGGACAGGTGGCCAGGCCATTCGAGTCTTCCCGATGTTTGCTTCCTTTCTTCTTGGCGACCCATCTGGATTAGGCAGACCCATTTGCCTTCTCTCTGCTAACGTTTGAGAACACTCTGGAGTCATAATTCCGTCGTATGTTAAGAGATCATTTATATTATTTCCCATGGGGATCTCAGATGTTATCAAATTTCTTTCACCCCTAATTCCAGTTGAGTGTTTCTGTTACATGTCCTTCCATGAGTCACTTATCCACAGCAAAGACCCCCTTTTTTATGCTCCTTATTGCATCTGGGTTCATAGCCGGGTTTGCAGTTTTCAGTTTTTTCCTTCATGTGCAAGTCATCTGGATTAGTAATATAACTGAGGTGAATTCTGATCGGAAATTCTGATCAGCCCCCAGAATTCGCAATGCTAGTTCTTTACAAATGACAGTCAACCTCCCATATGTTTCTGTGTGTTTATACTATATTTGGGGCTGAGAGCCTTGAACCAGAATGGCACTGAGCGCCCCCTACAGATAAAAATATTATTTAAACAGCTTATCCTGACCTCGTCCTTCAGCCAGTGCATTGGCTGAAAACATGAGGTGACACGAGCTCCTTTCACCTTAAATACATTAGAAAAATAGCAACTTCAGAATGATGACACGTGCCAATGTTAACACCCCCTATTTCAGTGCAGGAGACACCTCCATTGTGTCCTTGACCATCGTTCAAGCCAGTCAGAAGGACCAGGGTCTCTATGACTGTTGCATCCAGAACAGTTATGGAAAAGCAACGGCTGAATTTAACCTCACCGCTGAAGGTAAACCTCAGCTTTTCAGCTTCAGATAAACGAGAACCACTAGCCCCTACTCATGAAGAGTGTTCATTTGTTCTGAAAGCCTTCTCTTCTGCATCTTCTTCCAGTTCTCAAACAACTTTCCGGTCACCAGAATGTCCCAGGTAAGTTCATCTGAGAGAGGGGCAGGGGAGTGGGCCCAGCATGAAGCATGCAGCCACTCCTGGAGTCAACGGTGGGAGCCATACTCCTATAGACTCTTCCAACCAAATCAGGGAGAGCTCAGGAACGGCTGAGGGCCGAATGAAAATTCATGAGCCATGTTAGCCTGGCTATAAGGCCCCCCGTAAGTTCTCTAGGCTACAAACACCCAGAAATGTGCTATGTATGAAAGAGACCGGACTGTGGTGGGTTAGGCTCTTTCCTTTAGGCAGCAGACTGGTATTCTGCCATCTGCATGGGGCTTGTCAGCCTCTGGCACGGATGTGGCCGGCTTTGTTTCTTCAATTTTCTATACCCTGGGATGAGCTGAGCCGATTCCCAAAGAAGGCCAGGTGTCTAGGAGAACAACTCCATTTATTTGCACCTAAAGAAAGTGAAAGGCGGGTTGTGGGGCTCTCCTTCGGCACCTGTGCACCCCTGGTGTAGCAATAGCCCAGCAGCTGCCGGGAACCCTCACGCTGCCCCCAGGCCGCCCACCAAGTACAAGGTGGCCCGCAGAGCCTAAGAGGGGAAACCGCACTGGACCCCCGACAGAGCCACAGCCCCCAGGTGAGCGGGGCCCACGGCTCACGAGGCGGAGGTTAGGGTACAACTAAACGCCAGCCGTGTTTTAGGGTGCGAAGAGATTGAGTTCAGCCAACTTATCTTCAGAGAAGACTTCCTCCGTGACAGCTACTTCGGCGACCGCCTGCGAGGCCAGATAGCCACGGAGGAGCTGCACTTCGGGGAAGGCGTCCACCGAAAAGCCTTCCGCAGCAAGGTCATGCGGGGTCTCATGCCCGTCTTCCAGCCCGGCCACGCCTGCGTGCTCAAGGTGCACAACGCCGTGGCCTACGGCGCCAGGGACAACGCCGAGCTCGTGCAGAGGAACTACAAGCTCGCGGCCCAGGTGGGTCGCCCGCGCCAACCCTGGCGCTCCCCGCGGCCCGTGTCGCTAGAGGAGTGAGAGGGGCCCGTGATAATCAGGCGTGGAATTGAGGGGAGGGGCTCCAGGAGGGTGTTGGTGGTGAAGCGGGACTGCTGGGCACCGTGTCTCCGCTCCAAGGAGTACCTTTCAGCCTCGTGTCAGCCACACCGGCCCCATCTCACCAATTCCGACCTAGACTGAGATCGCGTCCCGGGAAGCCCTATGAGATAGATCCCTGAGGGTATGAATCTGCTGGGGCACAGGGTGATACAGAAGGCGGGTGGGTGGGGTCTAAGCCACACTGGATGCCTTTATCCCCAAAGACCGCTAAAGTCAGGGGTAGTTTCTGGAGTGTTTTGTTTTGGCTGGAGGAGGAGTGGAGTGGGATGTATTTAGAAGGACAGAAGCATTGGTCCCAGTCCCGGCCTTCCTGAGTTTGGTTCAATGTCTGCCCAAAAGCTACAAAGGGAGAGCGCCCCATGTCTCTAGCTAAGTTTCTGCCACTCCACGCTGGTGAGTCACAGGACTGTGATGGTAGGAGGGGAGGAGAGCACTAGTTTCTCTCCCTGCCTCCCCCGGCTCACCGTGGTCCAGGTAGCTCACCTTCAATGCCAGCACCAGCCAAGCTTTCAGGAGCGCTGGGTCTACCCCTTTTACAATTCTTACCTGCAAAAGGAGTAGACTGGACTGAGGTGAGTAGCTTGGGTGCTGTCAGCATTCACTACCCAGGATTCTCTCCCATGTGGCTGTGTCATGTGGGACTTGGTGCTCGTGAAGGCAGCCCCTCTTCAGGGGATAGGATTTGGCCAGTTGTAGTTCATTCACCTCCATATCCACCCTTCTCTTTCCTTTCTGTCACGGAGCATTCCTTCCATCTTAACTATCACCTGGCCCATCATGGAACACTCCAGCATCCAGAAAAGCCTTACAGAGTGCAAAGCAGAATCCAACTTGCTTTTCCTATGCCAACCATCTTGTTGACATGTTCACTATTTACAACTCAAATGACACCATTGAAGAAGAACCTTACATGGGGGAGCTGATGGGAAACCCAGCAAGCCCAAAGCTTGATCTGACATCCTGCCTGGGGCTGGTCCCCCTTAGTCAGGGAGGAACTTCAGCTGTGCAGGTCTACAAAGTTTATAATTCAGGGATACCTGGCCCCACAGACTACTTCACTTTCACCTGGGTCATTCCTTCAGGTCTCAGAGCTCCTCTACAAGTGGCCATCTCTAGGTTGCAATTATGGTTGCTTCTGTGTCCCCAGTCAGGGGATGGGTTTGGGAATCCATTGTCTTGATCGGCATTAGGAGATCTGATTAGCTTTCCCCCACAACTCTCTGCATTTCCTCTAACCACTTGGATTTCCCATGTGTTTGGGCGATGTAGGAATGCTACGTCCAAAATACTGCCAGATACTATGCCAAGATCTACGCGGCGGAAGCACAGCCTCTGGAGGGCTTCGGGGAAGTGCCAGAGTAAGTGTGTCCCCTCTCTTCTATTTCCGCCTCTGACTTGTTGGGTCTCAGGGGCAGGGGCTGGAGGGATGACAGAGTGAGAAGGGCCAGTAGGACAAGTATTTTGATTGACCTCTGTGTAAGCTGTGAGGACACCCATGGCTGCTATTCTGTTCCTCATTGAATCACTAGAGACTTAGAGAAATATTCTTAAACACTGTTAAATATTCTGTAAATAAATGTATGGGTAGATGGATGGATGAATTCAGTAACTGTACCTATCATGTTAAATAGGAAAGAAAGGATATCTACTCTCATGAATATTACATTGTCTGAACAATAAGCAAATAGAAGAGAATATGAAAATACTACAAAATGACCAGTGCTATGATGAATGTAAAATACAGTGTTGCACCCAGAAAGAGTAAATTGGGTGATCAGGATTATGGGAACATAACAATACCCACTTCCTGGCATCCTTCAGAGGTACATTAAACTGATTACCTTCATCCACTCACTAACTTTTATTCACCCAAGCAAATTTCAGCACCGCAGGAAATATACCCCTGCTCTGAAGATGGGTTGGGGCATTTCAATGTCCGGGGCCTCTTTCCTTCCTTACCATGGGAGAACTTGTGAACACTTGGATGGTGATGGTGTATGGACAGCAAAGTGATGATGGCAAAGGTGGTGATGGTGGTTTTAAAGGATGAAGAGATAAGAACATGTTTATGGCTTTTGAGGTGGAGAGAGGAAATAAAGAGGAAGAGGATAGTAACCAACAGAATATACAACTTGAGACCAGGGATCAGCAAACCTTTCTGTGAAGGGCCACATAACAACCATTTGGGGCTTTATAGTCAAGAGGCAAAAATCAAGGCTATTATGTTGACCCTTATGCAACACATCCTTACGGATGTATTTCAAAGTATAATAATTGTTGAATATAATTTTTGAGATATAGGTTTATTAATGAAAAGAAGGAAGCTCTCTTTTTTAAATAAGGTACATTTTGCTCACTTGGGGTTCAGAGTTAGTGTTTCCTATGACAAGTCGTTGCAAATGTGCAACTGTAAAACTCACCCTTAGCTTGTGAGCTGAATGAAAACAGGCACCAGACTGGATTTGGCTCATAGGCGATGGTTTGTCAACCCCACAGTCCACATAGTCCCTCCCGCAGGGCGGAGGGGGTGAGAGGGAGCAAAGCTGGGTATCCTGCAGTCTCATGGCTGGGAAGATGTGAGGAAGCAGCAAAGAAAACAGAGAAAAAGTAGCGGGGGAAGCAGGAGGAAAACCCAGAGGAAGTGAGTTTCTGGAAGTCAATGGAAGGTGATTCAAAAAGAAATGAGAATGAATGAGTCAAGTGCCAGTGAGAGCAAGTGCAGACCTTGGGAGATGGGGACACGTAGTGTGGCAGCTTTGGATGTTCTGTTCCGATTGCGTTCTCACAATGGAACAGGAAGCCAGGACGTTAGCTAAGAGCTGGATTGGCGGGTGGGGTGGGGGACAGTTAGAGGCAAGAGGAATGGGTTGAATTAATCCTCTCCCACCCCACCTCTAGGACGGGGTGACCGGGGGTGGGTCAGTGACAGAAGATGCATTTACGAGCTGACCATTCCTCGCTTCCAGATGCCATCACGACTGCATGGCCTCCTCTCTGGCCTCCCTGCATCTGTCCTTGCACAATCCGTCCACACGGAGTGGTAGAGTGATCCCAGGAACGTGGAAGTTTGGTCATGCCACTCCTGTGCCCAGCACCCTCCAATGGCTTCTTGTCCAACTCAGGACGAAGGGCAGAGTTTTTCAAAAGTCCAACCAGAGCCCTCAAGGCTTGGCCTTGCGCTCCCCTCCTGTCCTCACTCATCTGCCACCCTCTCTCCATGCCCTGCCCTGCAGCCACACTAGCCCCTCGCTATGCTTTGAACACAAAGGGAGCCTTTTCCGCGTGTACCTGGAGGCTCTTCCCATAGATAGACTCATGCCCCTCCTGCAGGTGTCTGCTCGTGTCCTTGAGCAGTAAGGCCTTCTCTGCCCTTCCTACCGAAAGTAGCCGCCCGTCCCCCAGACCCAGACCGCCTAACCTCCCTCCACTCCTTTATTTTTTTCTAACAGCAGGGAGCAATATACATTTACTTGTTGACTGTCTGTCTCCTTCCTATAAATGGAAGATCCATAAGAGCAGAGCCTGTTTTCTTTATTGCTGTTTTCTGGAATAGAGTCTGAAAGAGTGTCTGACACCCAGAAGCCGCTGAATGAATGTTTGCTGATTTGCGGACTGAATGGCAGGAAGGAAGAGAGGACAGAAGGAAGGCTGGAAGGTTGGGCAGAGGATGGGTGGGTGGGTGCATCAGTCACATGACCAAGGGGTAATTCAGATATGAGTATAATGAGACATTGTTTCTACATCAGTAATTCAGGAGGAGTTTCTGACCAACTCTGGGGACCAATAAAAACCAGAAACACATTCTGTTATGCGTTGAATAGCATTGGCAGAATTTTAGTCTGAATCTAATGGAACCCAGGGGTTTATTCAGCAGCCCCCCTGCTGGTTCAGGTGAGGACAGAATGCCCACACGTTTTTATTCCCATCTGACAACGTGACGTGCCCACATTGTCTTCCCTTCCAGGATCATTCCTATTTTTCTTATCCACCGGCCTGAGAACAACATCCCATATGCCACAGTGGAGGAGGAGTTGATTGGAGAATTTGTGAAGTATTCCATCAGGGACGGGAAGGAAATCAACTTCTTGAGACGAGACTCGGAGGCTGGTCAGAAGTGCTGCACCTTCCAGCACTGGGTATACCAGAAAACGGGGGGCTGTCTCCTGGTCACCGACATGCAGGGTGAGGAAAACAGCCTGGCCTGGACCCCCCTGGGGATGGGCCCGGGGTTCAGGGGTGGGAGTGTGTGCTGGCTGTCTCTAAGCACCTTCACCAGCAGAGGGTGAATGTTACGAATGTTTCATCAGAAACAAGGTGTGACAAAGGAGCCTCTTGGAATGACCAGCCAAATGGAGTCATAAAGTACATGTTAATAATTCATGCTGATTACAACAGGCAACGGAAGATTGACTTCAGTGCTGTGTTGTGAATGGGCACAGATTCGGAAGTACGTAGATAGGAGAATCCAGATGTGCCAAAAGTTAAATTATGTTCTTAATAGGTGACAGAGTCCTTCCTTCCTAGTCACCTTACCTTTTGAGCTCCCTTGGTAGAGTTATAGTCTGTTTTCAATTTGCACACACATTTGTATGACTATAATGAGTATGTTTGTTACATGAAGTGGAGATGTCGTCATTACGCTCCCCGCTGAAATAGCCCTGAGCCAAGGTGCAGTTAGGGGGGCCCCAAGACCCCCATCATGTTCACGCATTTGCTGGGAGAATTCATAGAACTCTGTGTGCCCCAGTGCTTTTCACGTGGGGCTGTCGTGAAGACTAAATGAGGCGGCAAAACATTTAGTGAAGCAAAGGCTCCCTATTTTAAACCAGGTTTATGTTGAAATAACCATAGACACAGGAAGTTGCAACATCATACAGAGAGGTTTCCATGGACCCTTTATTTTTAAATACAATCTTAAAAAACAAAACAAAACAAAAACCTGGAGATTCCTACTGGCTCAATATGATTAACTAGACTACAGACCCGCCTTGGATTTTAGTTTCTGGCTGCATGCATTTTCTCCTGTTATTTTTGTGTTCCATTCAAAATAACTTGGCAAAGAAGGTGCTAGGGTCCCCATTGTACAGATGAGAAAACAAAGGCCCAGGGCCCGTGGGTTCATTGTCTGCTGTCACTCAGCTCACAAGCAGATGGGTCCAAGGCTCAAACTCAGGATGCCTGATTCCAAACCCCAAGCTTTTTGCACGAACCCACACAATTACACATTGGCAAGAGATTTCTAAGTGTCTCCTGAAGTCAAAGGCTCCTGCGAGGGACGCCTCAAAATCCAACTGGCAAGTCCAACGTTACAGTCTGGCGGACGGGGGTGCTCGCAAGTTGAAGGCAGCCACCCCCCTGCCTCTAAGGTACTTCCCGACCACACGCCCAGGAATGTGGTTTCAGCCGACTGCTCTCTGTCCTAATTAGGCTCTGCTGTGCCATCACGGATGCTCATCATCTTTTCTCCTTCCAAGTTCCTTCTGCATTAAGTAGAGTTCTCCTACCGAGAAGTCACACCCTGGAGCTTCATGCCCAGCACGTTTCATTTCCAGGCTCTCCTAACAGCAAGCAGCGCGAGTGGAACGTTACCTCTCTCTGTAAATGAGGTGTGCGGTTTAATGTGGTGTGTCATGGCGGTGTTTAGTTACCCTCTGCAGCCGCTGCTGGGAGAAGTCTCTGCAGTGCCACCGTCATTACTGGTGCAAGACAGCACATCCATTCTCTCAACGACATCCATATTTTATATAAGTTGACCGAGATGCTGGGATTAGCATTAAATAAACAACCAAACCCAAACTCAACCATTACCTTCTCAGGTTCTCAAAAACTTACCCCCTCCCTGCTTGCATTTGCTTATTGATGGGATTGTGGCGGGTCCTGCAGGTTTGAGAAGTGAGAGCCAGGCCTTAAGATCTGCACACTGGTGACACCCTTAGGGTTCCTAAGAAGCTGTGGCTGGAGAGACCCAAAAACTCAAATTCTGGAGAATGAACTCACATTGCTCCTTACTGCTGTTTTCCCATCAGAGACAACTCGTAGATGACTATTATCCCTGACAGTTTGATAGCCACACACTAGGATTTAAGTTATTATCTTCTCGAGACCTTTAATAACCTTGGTTGAATCACTGGCAAATTATTAAACCAGGAGAGAGGCAGTTCCTTTTAGAAATCATATTTTATTTTTCTAACTTGTTAAGTGCCAGTTGGTAACTGTGAGAAGAGGAAACAATTCTCAAGCTCAAGAACCGTTTTTGCCAAATGACTTTGAAAATTAGACTTCCATGCAGCTCAGAGCTGTGATTTTTCCACTACAGCTTCCCATGAAATGAGGTGTCCAAAGAGGGCTTTTGCAATTTGGTGTATGTGTGTGTTTTTTTTAAACACAGTCCTGTGATAAAAGCTATGTGAAGCCTTTCTACAAATGTTGTTAGCAGTTATAAAAGAATGAGCTCGACTCTTGGCTAATGGTGAAATAGGCTTTTAAAGTGCTCACCCAGAGGGCGGTGTCTAAGCTCCAGGTGCGCAGGGGAAGGCAGGCTGACAACCAGCATGGCCCGTCCTTCTGCCAGGCTCCAGGTGGGCTTGGCTGAGTTAGAGGTTTAACCTTTCAGGATTCCTTTCCTGAGCCTCAGAGAACAGCGCTAGATGAGTTTGCCTCCCGGTCAACCATCAGGGCTGGCTTTGGTGGGATACTGGTTCCTCTGTCCGCAGCCTGGCCTAGTTTCTGTGCTGCCAGGCCCCTCAGTGAGCAGGCCACTCACTGGCCCTGAGGGACGCAGCCACCCCAGCCTGGCTGAGCTAGGAAGAGTGTCGGGGCAAGGCAGGAGCAGGCAAGCCTCAGGCCCAGTGTCCAGTCAGTCCGGACAGACTGCTGGGGTAGCACTGTGGACCCTGGGCCTTGCCATCAAAGGCCCGTTGCTAGGTTGCAATGGTGAAACTGAAGCAGGGGGTCCACCAGGGTGGAGCAAGCAGTCACAGCCACCGTCCTAGAGAGGCAGGACTCCCCTGAAAAGCTGGTCCCCTGTTCCGGTCCCTTAAGGCTGGATGGTGCCTGGAAGACCGTCGGCCTGTGCTAATGGGATGGAGGAGAGGGTGTGTTTATGCAGGAAGGGGTGCTGCTGCCCCACGCTGTCCTTGGGCGCCTGTGTAACGCCAGTTCTTTGCTCTCCCTTCCTGCAGGTGTAGGAATGAAGCTAACCGACGTGGGCATAGCAACGCTGGCTAAAGGGTGAGCAGCAAAAGAATTCAGTGCACCGTATGCTTCAACTCTGGGCTCCCCCACACCTTCCGGGCAGGCGCTGTTCGACAGATGTGGGCAAAACTCGTTTCTTGTCCTAACTGTGGGCGACAAACGTCCTTGGGACGAACTCAGTTCGTTTCTCTCACTTACATAAAATATTTATAGACTTTGTGCCCCCAGGGAAACACGTTCGTGTCCTAGCTGTGACACAAACAAGAGCTCTGCAAAGCATTTCAAGATTAATCGCTCACAGGAATGCCGCGGGACGGGGAAGGGCTGGCACTGTGGGGATTCCTTTTAACGACAAATTTCCCGTTTTTCTACATTTAACGTTGTTGCCATTAGGAGTGTCAGTGACAATATATATCTTTATGGAGCTATGTGTATATATTCAGTTGAAGGCAATACATCTCGTTTGCATATTTCTATGTATTTTCCTCCCCAGAAGTCCTTCAGGCAGCTCCCAGACTTCCATGGTGATGGTTACAGGGGCAAGTGGCTCCGGCAGGGCTGTGATTAGTTACTGGGCTGGTTGTCGGTGGTTTTATTTTCCTGGGCGTGTGTGGAACGTGGCCAGACCAGGTGGCATGGCCATTGTTTCCTGGGGCACTGGCGGTGTGCTGCGCCTGCTCGCTGCCTTGCTGGGCCTTGGCCCAGAAGAAGGCAGGCTCCTTTGGTGGAAACGGAGCACTGGCTTGGAGCCACCGCTGCCTTGCCCACGGCCGCTGTTCCCAGGAGGGGGAAGTAGAGGGCAAATGACTTGCAAAATTGTGGCTTCCCTTTGAAAACGGAGGCGCTATTATTGTTCGGGTACGGTGGGGCCACCGGGTCAGGAGCCGATTGCCGTTGAAAAGACAGTTATTATTCACAGTCCACGGGAGGAGAGGGGAGGCCATGACACAGCTGGGGTGGGTGGGCAGAGGTGAAGCACCAGCCTCAGTTCGGGGCAGGAGTCAGGGGAAATGTGGGCAAGGCCCCTTATTGTGGTTTCTGTGGGTAGGAAGGGTGAGAGGGCTTCAGGCTGTCTAGTTTGAACATTTTCAGTGGGCTCTGGGGTGTAGGGGCTGTCCCTTGTCAGCTGGGGAGAGAGTGAAACCCCAATAGAGGACAAAGTGGTGGAGGGCTCTGGATTGGTTAGCTTGCACATGACAGGCATTCTAGAAGGCCAATCATTTGCCTGCTCCAGGAACTGGGACAGGGCAGGCGCCCCAGGTCCAGCAAAGCCCCAGATGTCAAAGCCTGAGAAATACAGAAAATAAAACTGTGCAGAGAATATAGCTGTCTCTGCTGAGCTGTTAATGACCCATCTGCATGAGCTTTCTGGCTAGTTCAGCTCGTTGGCATCAGTGGTGCTTGAACAAGGAAACAAGTTTCCAACCTTAAGGAAGAACAGAGTAAAGTGGGGGAATCTGGGGGAATAGTGGACAGAAGGCAACTCTTTAGTCTTTTCAATCCTCACCTGAGGATATGTTCATTGATTTTAGAGAGAGAGGGTGGCTGAGGGACGGGGGGAGAGCGAGTGAGAGAGATTGATTGATGGGATCCCCCACAACCGGGGATCGAACCTGCACCCTTTTGGTGCATAGGATGATGCTTCACCAACTGAGCCACCTGGCAGGGCCACCCTTTCTTTTAATCGTCAGATCAAGGTCTGAGTTGACTGATTTGGTTTTAGAACTAAAATACAGTTTGGCCCTGGCTGGTGGCTCAGTGGCTAAGGTGCCGGCCTGCAAACCCAGGGGTCGCTGGCTCGGTTCCCAGCCAGGGCATGTGGTCAGGTTGTAGGCTAGGTCTCCAGCTGGAGGCAGGTGAAAAGCAACCATACATTGATTTAAAAAAAAAAAAAAAAAATACAGTTTGGATATTTTTCTTCTGAAAAACTGCTCATAATAATAATATTTTGTGTTGGAACTACCTCCATCTCTAGTGCTGACCAGTGTCCTGAAAGTCAGGGGACTTGGTCATGGCCTCAGACTCCAGAAGACAGCACACCAGGCATGGGTGTGATATAGTGGGGGAAGGGATTTTGGAGAGAGACTGGGGTTAAAATGTCAGTCCTGCCTGAATCGCTTACTTCGCTTCTCCCAACGGCAGCCTTGCTTCTTGTGTCCTCAGAACTTGTCTGGCCTGGGTGATGACGAGAATGACTGGACACCCTGGTTGGTCCAGGACAGCACCATTGCCCACATGCTGCCCTAGCAGCCCATCCAGTTAGTTGTTTGTCCTGGGCCTGTTCACGCATTTAGAAAGATTGTATAGTGTCCTCCCTTATGAAGAGATTTCTCTGGACCGCAGCAGAATTTCCTGAGTAAAGCTTTCCTTTTTGGAACACTGCAAATCTGGGGCGCTCCCAGACCTGGCTTCAGTGCTGGGACTGAGTTTTCTCAACCACTGATCTAGAAAATGGGAACCCAGGGGGTTCTCTTGAGGGTCCCCCAAGTTAATCTAATGCAGTTCCTGAAGCTCAGTATGTATGCATTGATGAACATTGGGTTTTGTTTTTTTTTTTTCTGCCTGCCATGCCTTACAGCCTGACACCAGAATAGTCAGATTTTGTACCCTCATTTAGAACCACTTTCTACCAAAACAGAGCAGATACTTGCCCAAGAAGTTCCAAAGATAAGCTTAAAGGCGTGATTATTTAAACCATGTTTTAAAAGCATCTTCACAGCTTCCAGGAACCCAGATCACACTTTCCTTCTAACTTAAAAAGACATCCAATGCCTTGGTTTTGTTCTCAGCTTTAATGGGACTCGTCTGGCCTGGGACAGCTGCCCAAGAACCATTAGAAGAACTGCTGGCTGGAGCCTGGTGCAAAACGTTGTCTATCAAGTGTCACTTACCTACCTCCTTCCCTCCCGAGCGGTGGCCGGGAGAAGGAGGCAGGAGAGGAAGACATTCTGAAGAGCCTGAGAGCTTTGAGACAGATATTAGATCATCCTGTTTATTGTTTCTTTTTAGACTTTTCTTTAAGCTCTTTCTCGTACGTCCCAATTTCCCCCTCAAAGAAACACTTCTTAGAAGCCCAATTCAAAGTACTGATAAAAGCGGAGCCTCCCGGTGGCGTGCAGGGGCTGGTTGGCAGATCCCTTTGGAGGCTCGGGGGAGCCCATTTGCTCTGGGATAAAACCCACCAGCCATGTTCGACCTTCTCACTCCTCAAGTGAGGAGCAGGGGGACCAGGAGGCGGGGAAGCCCACGTACAGGCAGACGTTGCCAGAAGTCAGGCGCCCGGGGAAAAGGGCAGCTCCTCCATGTTCAGAGGTAAGATGCGATGGAAGAAACCATCCAGCAGAAACCAGAGCTGCAAAGTGGAGCTCAGACAACCAGCGGAGGGTTGGAATAGAATCTGATCCAAAGGCAGTTTGCACATGGGACGGGAGAGGCCCGGGGGGAGCGATCGCGAGCAGAGAACAGGAGAGAAGACAGCGACTGAGACTCGGGGAAGCACCTGCTCTTTATTCTAAGCAAGGCCCCTTCATGTGCTTAGTGCACCCGTGTTGGAAGGGGGACGGTCGCTGTCCTGAGAAGCCACACTCCATGTAGGCAGTGGTACACGTGGTCTTTTAACGGCATTAGGAAGATCTCAAGGCACAGATGGGAGAAGCAACGAGGAGGCAAATCTGGCTGACTGATGATAACTAATAATGATAACAATAATATTCTGAGTGATTTAAAACAGGACAAATCCTCCCAGGTTTTGGGCCCGCCCTGTTTGGGACAGCCTTGGCCGGACTCTTTTGCAGGCAAGGGAGCCATTGGCTCATTTCAAGGAAACGGTCCCTGTGTCCCAGTCTGGGCCATGGCTGCAGACGCCTTCATAAATGCCTCCTGTCTTGTTCTCTTGTTTAGTGTAGTCAGAAGGAGGTTGAGGGTAAATAGTTACTTATAAGCTCATAAAATAAAATAGGGAACTGTTGTCCTTTGTTCATTTTAAGGCAACTTTAACCGGTAGTATGGTCCTAAATAGAGAAGCACGTCCCCTCTCTCCGGGGGCCAGCACTGTGACCACGCCTGGGAACGCAGCACCTGGGCCCTGGTGCCCACAGCCTTGTGGCGAGGCTGAGTACAGGAACAGCCAGTGGAAAATCTTGTCAAAGAGGATCGTTTCGATGTCTAAACAATCCATTTTCTCCGGGGACCCGACAAGACACTAGCTGTTGAACCTATTTCTGATTTGAAATTGCTCAGCCATTTAGAGCTCTCTGATGGGGAGCAGGGAAAAATGCCTGATTCTGTAACCAGGGATGTGGAAATTTAACCTAATCTAACTCAAACCAGTGTAAACCGGTGCCTGCCCAGGGCCAGGTGGGTCACCCGCGCACCCGGGCCCCTCCCTAGCCCCAGCCTTTCTGGGGAGATGGCACGATTGCCATTTAGCCACCAGAGGGCACCAGAGCCAACACTTCCGCCCTCTCTAGCTGCCCCTCCAAGCCCATGTCATGAGGCTGATGGATGCAAAACAAAGAGATGTTCCCTGAGCAGGTTTCTTCTCAGTCTGTTAGCATGGGACCACGGTAACACTGGTACAAATAGCCATGAGGGATGTCCCCTCAGTGCGGCCACTAGCCAGCACGGCGCCTTCCTGCCTCTGGAAGGAAGAATGATGAGCCGTAGGTTGTATGACGTGGAAACCAAATTCAGGAGAAGCCTGGACAGAAGCTGGAATAGCTCTTTCCCTACAGAGGGGTGAAGAGGAGGTGCTAAAGGTCAGAGCATCCAGGCAGACGCATGGTGAGGACAATGGCTTTGAGAAAGCAGCTCTAGTCCTGCAAGCCATGAAGAAGAGGGCAGATCAACACATTGTTGACGTGCAGTTTTATACGAAAGCTAATGCAAGTGCAGGCACGAGTTAGCTCATGATCAGTCAACAACATTTGGGCTTGAAAATGCGAGATTTCTTATTTGTTGTTTCTTATTTCTTATATGCTGACGAGACCATGTGTTAAAATAAACTCAGTCAAGTCCTCACTTTATCTCACATACACACGCACACGCCACACTAGGGTTTTATTTCAATTCCATGTTCTTGTAGCTACTCCCCATAAATTAAAATCTTCTGTAGGAAGGGTACGAACTGAAAACTTGGGTGATAAACAGTTCCCGGCTTGCTTCTGAAAGGGTTACTAAAATGTGGATCTTCTGTATAGGTTTTTCTGATCTCACCGAGTTTTCTTTAAGTGAGCCCTTTATGAAGCCAGGCAAGAACGTAGGTTTCTTCAACAGAGCCAGAGCTGGGAGTTTCTGCAACCTTGCTCTGCCCCTTCCCGCTCTCTCCAGGTCTGTTGGGAACCTGTGATTTGCCCGAAAGCTGTCATAAGCTAGGAGAGGAAGGTGGCCATGCTGTCAGCTGGTGATTTTTGTATGAGTCTGAAAGGGTCCTCCATGATCAAGACAAGAGGAAAGAAAAAGGAATGGTTTTTAAAGCAAGAAATCTGCCCAGCACAGGTTCAACACGTAGTGAATCCAGACTTACCCGGGAGATACTGTGGGTTGGGGTCTGGACCACGCAGTACAGCCGGTTACCATCTTTCTGGGGCAGGAGCGTCTGGCCTTCAGTCTGGAAGAGACGCAACACCTGTGAGGCGCAGTAAAGGGAGACGTGCGTGTATCAAAGAAATCTGTGTCGAGTGAGTGTGGGGTTGTGGAAAAGAGCGTCCTAGCTTCCCCCGAAGAGGAATGTTACACAACCTCTACGATGTGGTATGACACAACTTCGAGAGGAAAAGATATAGGCATGTACCAGTTCCACTATAAAGATGTTTCCCAGTCTAATAGGGCTGGTTGAGGTCATTCACACTGCTGTCTGCCTCCTTGCCGCTCGCCCCACGTGGGCTTGTTAGGAAGGCACACCCCACCCCGGACCTGCCGAATGCAAAGCAGCATTCGGACGGGATTCCTGGGTAATTCGCGTGCTCCTCCCACCCAACAGGAAAGATATGTAGGTGAAGATTCTATTGGGTGATGCTCAGCGGAATAGATTATAGTTCCACTCCTGGAGAGGTTGACTGAGGACAGTAGACTAACATAAAAGTGATGGGCCAGAAAAGTACGCCAAGTTAAAGTGAAGGACTGAAGGACACAAAGAAAATCCCATAGAGCTAAAGTTTCTCACAATGGAAATGTGTGGGAAGGTTCTCCTGTGCAAGGTTCTTTATTCCATTGTATTAGTTCTTAGGGCGGCCAGAGCAAGTTCCCACCAGCGGGGTGTTAAAACAACAGGTGTTCATTTTCCGACAGTTCTGGAAGTCAAAAGTCTAAAACCGAGGTGGCAGCAAGGTGTGAGCAGGTTGGCTCCTTATGGGGGCTGTGAGGGAGGACGCCAGTTCCATGTGCAACCTGGGTGGGCATGTGGGACCCCGTGCACAGCAGCACTTCTCTTAATTTGTGTTCTGCGGTTGTCGTCTTGAAATACTTTTTGAGCAAAGAGCCCATGTTTTCATTTTGCACCGGTTCTTGCAAATTAGGTTGACAACCCCTTATGCCTGGCACACCCCTGCCCTCCCGCTTACCTGGCCATCCTTCAGTCTCGGCTTCTGTGGCCCTTCCACAGGAAGCCCTCATTGGTTTCACCAGCAATAGCATTGATGATTATCATAGTCACATGGCCAATGTTAATTGAATGCCACGCCCCAGGTGTCATGCAGTGATTTGGTGGTTTGCATGGATTTTCTCATTTCATCCCCTTGACCACCCTTCAACCAGCTTTCTTGATGGACCTCGTTCACCTGTGGGTGGGTGGGACCCTGGGGGCTTGTCCACTCAAAGAGGACACTAACTCACCACTAATGGGATGTGAAGACACAGCCATTTGCAGTTTGAGTATTAAGGGTCCCAACCAAAAGGAATGGCCCCCGAGACACCCCCCAGGCAGGAGGCCCACACAGTCCCTCCTAGAGTCTGTGCCCAGAGTCAAAGGCCCAGAGTCCTCCTGAGAAGAAGTGTGTGTGTGTGTGTGTGGGGGGGGGTCACAGGGCAGAGCTCTGCTGCAGGACAACACCCCAATCTTTTCTCTCCCACCCTCTTACTTTGTTTTCTGAGGTTGGTCCCACCACCTCGTGGTGTGAATTTGACAGTAAATTGAAGGGTCTAAACTAAATAATTTTGTCTGGCCTCAGAGTTCTAGGATTTTTTCTTCAGAACTTCTGAGTGAAAGGGGTGACTTTCAAATCCCCAAGACATCTTTTCATGTCTATCAAGATGGTCCAGCACTAGCCATTGTGACTAAAAGGGAAAGGCCGATAATCTCCACCTGTCAGTACCTAGACTGCCTACCTGCATCCTCATAGACCTTGACCAAGCTCTTCGTCTTTACTTAATTTCACAGGGTTTGTTTTTTCTATCAATAGTTGTGTCAGCCATTGGACCATTCTTGCCTACAGTGGGAATATGTGTATTTCATGCCCCCTTAGTTTCTTCTCTTGTCAAAGAGTCTTTGGGAATTGGTGAAGTGTCTTGTTTTCAAAAATTCTCTTTCCTCCCACCCAAACTCACAGGTACAAGGGCTTCAAAGGCAACTGTTCCATGACCTTCATCGATCAGTTCAAAGTACTCCACCAGTGCAACAAGTATTGTAAAATGCTGGGGCTGACTTCACTTCAAAGCAACAACCAGAAAAAGCCGAAGAAGCCAAGCGTCCCGAAAAGCAAAAGTCAGCCCAACTCCACGGCAGGGAAGAAGACGGTGCCCGGGACCCCAGCAGAAAAGAAAACCCACTGGAACTAACAGCCACTATCTAGCAGCACCCTGTCGTGTGGGTGGGTGTCTGACAGCACCCAGAGAGTGCCCAGAGCTGCCATGAGATGGCACCCCTCATTCCCTGATGCTTCCAAAGCTGTCACCTGCTGTCTTCGTTGATGTGACCTGGGGCAGGGCTTGTGAGCAGACTTAGGGAGGGACTGAATCAACTGTCGGACCCAAGGACAGGCTGAAATTGTATATACCCGTCACATTTTTACCAACCTCGAGTTATGTGTCGATTTGTGTATTTGCACTTGGTTGTGTTTTCCGGGACTTGGTGCTGAGCAGGGTCTGTCCACAGCCCAAATCCTTCCCACGCCCATTCCTGAACCTGGAGAGTTCTAGACTCTTCTAGCTACTCTATAAGCAGAAGCTATAAATTCCTTTATCAGGTCATTTGTTGTACTAGTGTCGAACATGCTACTGTGGCTGGAGGTGGCTTTTTGAAACATGAGGCCATTTCCCGTGACTATTCACACATCAGGTTATAATGTTCTGTTTCATTAAATTCATATTTAAACAAAAAGTGTGAGGTGTATATATGAACCCGGACACTAGTTCCATAGAATTCGTGCCCTATTTCATGTTCCTTTAGGGTTAGTAATTTAGTCATTTGCAAGTAAGTTTAGTGGAGCACGAAGTATTTGCTGAGTTTACGTCAGGGGGCTCACCATGCTGCGTGCTCTCTGGGTTTGGACACACGTATAATGGCATGTATCTTTTATTATGGTATCATGCAGAATGGTTTCACTGCCCCCAAATTATTCCCTGGGCTCCTCCTTGTTATCCCTGCCCCTAATGTCATGGCCACCACCCATCCTTTTACTGTCTCCATAGCTTTGCCTTTCCCAGAATGTCATACCGTTGGAATCCCCAAGTATGTAGCCTCGGCAGATAGTTGGCTGTTTTTTAAGATGATTTCAATCACTCCTTGATCATATCTTGAAGAATTGGCAGGCCTCCTTTGAGCAGCGTGATCAATGCCTCTCAAGTTCAAATTCCCCCTGGATCAGCTAGATCTTGTGACGTTGGACATCCTGGCCTCGGAGGTCTGTAGGGAGGCCTGAGACCCTGCCTTTCTTGGCACGCTCTGTGCTGGCCAGTGTCCACACTTAGCGGGGGCGTCAAGGCCATGGGTGGGAGGGTGCTGAAAAGGTGAAGGGGTGCCGGGTATGTTCAAATAACCGTCTGCTGGAGGTGGCACCCAGAACTTGTGGGTTCTGCTCTGAGGCAGCCGGCCTCACCCGCGGAGGGCTCCTGACTTCTGAAAACGCTGCTCGCAGGCCCCGGATCCTGGTGCAAGAGAGAACACGGATGGGATGTTTTGTTTTGAAAAGGGATTTGAAGGAGGAAATTCTTCAGCTACTCACATCTCATATTTTCAGAAAATCTTCCATCTTCATCCTGGCGTGATTTCCCTTACAAAGGACAAAATGTTCACTTTTCTATGAAGCAGCCTGCTTTCCTCATACGGCTCCCACAGATGTCCGTAGTAGTGGACTTCTAGAAAGTTCCATGAGAGTAAACAGGCGCAGGACGCCTTTTGATTAGAATTAGTGTGGACAGGGTGGGGCAAAAGTAGGTTTACAGTTGCTCATATTTCAAATAATGCAATTGTTAATACATAATGATACAAGAATTAGCTATTTCATGTACTCTCAACTGTAAACCTACTTTTACCCCGCCCTGCATATGTACATACGTATATAAAATATACATTAAATCTATGTGTTTGTGTGTAATCAGAACCCTTTCACCCTTTCAACAGATCAGGGTATTTAGCAATAATTTGTAATTATAAAAATAACATTAACACAAATGATTAAAAAAATTTTTTTTTTTTAATTATAGAAGGTATAAGATAAAAAGAGTCACAGTCACCCTGTAATCCTCTTCCCTCTAAGTGGCTTTGAATTCTGTTTTGGAGAGATAGTTGAAGGGAAAGGTGTTCCTGTCCTGACCTTGCATTTTGCAGTCATCTTACGGGGTGCCTCTCACGGATGGAGCTGTCCCTTCCTCCTCTCATGGGGGCTTACATTTTTGTCCTAGGTGCCCTTACTATTTGTCGTGACCTGATTTCATCTGTTTAAAGACACTTGGAGGACCAAGGACAGAAGGGGCACCTCAGTGGGACTTGGTTCCCGGGGCTGGCCTC
This sequence comes from Noctilio leporinus, assembly GCA_004026585.1. Classification (NCBI taxonomy): domain Eukaryota; kingdom Metazoa; phylum Chordata; class Mammalia; order Chiroptera; family Noctilionidae; genus Noctilio; species Noctilio leporinus. The sequence goes on along the minus strand of PVIW01000236.1, from coordinate 214,023 downwards.
TGTGGGGCTGTGGGGCCATCTGTCTGGCCGCCCAAACCTGGCCCTCTGCCCTGCGATGAACCGCTGTTTTCCCTGCAGTCCATCAACGACAAGTCTGTGGGCATCTCTCCTACACCAAAGGTGCTGGTGTCTCAGAAATGACCACATCTGTTGCTGGTGTTTGAATTCACATCCACTTTCTACTGATTTTCCCATTGGTCTGCTAGGTGTCGGGAGTCTAGAAACATGAGGGACGCTCCCCCGGGGCTCTGAGCCAGCACAGCCGGCGGTCCAGCTGGCGATTTTGCACCTGATGCCTGCAGGTTGGTCATGGACATCTGTTTCCTAAAGGGCTCAACAGTGGCGCTCGGTGATGGGCCGAGGGCAGAACTAAATGAAAGCGTACATGGTTAAAAAGAGCCGGTGTTTTCAGCATCCACTTTATTACTAATAAGAACGGCAAGGACACGGTGTCTCCTTGCCAGTGGGCATCGTATTCTGGTGAGCCCAATTCTGGATGCACAGGTGGCTGGCTCCGGCGACTATTTCATGTGACCTTATTGTACCAGCGCCTCTCCAGCCACGCTCTTGATAAGCCTCATAATAGCAAAGGGTGGCAAGAGAGGCTTATTCAGAATAACGCCCACAGAAACAGCAATTATTTCTAACTAGAAAGTGCTCTCTTTCCTAAATGCGTATACCCAGTTTCGAGTGTGTGTGCTGAGCATGTATTCAAAGGCTGCAGGTGGGAGGAACCCCACCTCTGGCTTGTGTCCCGCACGTGTGTTCTGCTCGGCTGGACCTCGTGTGTGGAAGTGAAGCCTGGCACTTCTCCCCCATTTAGAGCTGCAGATGCCACTTAGGCTTAAATAGTACAAAAAAGAGAGAGAGAGAGACAAACTCCTTACCTGCCTCCCCGTACAGGGGCGATGTGTTTGCACTCCGCTCCAGCAGCTCCAAGTCCCTTTGAGGACTTCCTTGTTCTAAAACTGGTGTCAAGACAGATGCCACTTTCACCTGTGTCAGTAGTGGTTTCCACTTAAAAAAATCCTCACCTGGGGGTATGCTCGTTGAGAGAGGAAAGCAAAGAGAGAGAGAGAAAGACATTGATGCCAGAGAGGATTATCTGTCAGCTGCCTCCTGTAGGCGTCCTAACCAGGGACCAAACCTGCAACCCAGGCACGTGCCCTGACCAGGGAATTGAACCTGCGACCCTTCAGTTTACAGATGATGCTCCAACCAATTGAGCCACACCAGCCAGTGTGAGGTTTCCGATTCATGATGCGACAAACAAATGCTGACAGGTTCTCATTGTCCCACTTGGTCAAGGCTTTTTTAAATTCCATTTTTCATGAGAGACCCGCATGGTCCCAGGGGAGGATCATCACGGGGGCCACCCCTGCCCGAAAATCATGTTCTCAATGAGAGAAAACCAAGAAAAGCTAGTCTGTGAACTTCCATTTCAGGGCCCAGGAAGATTAGAAATAAGTTGAACGGGGTATCTCACCCCTGTCTCCTTCCCTTTCCCATTCCTTCCTTTTTCTACCCATGTCTATGTGGGATGATTAGGTAGCGGCTTCTTCCCAGTGAGAAGTTGCCCATGATTCTTTCCTTGCTGTCTTATTTGTTTCCTGGGGCTGCCTTGTCCCTGCCCAGCCCTCCCATGGTGTGACCCACACATCCTAAATGAGCAAGCTGTCCCCGCACTGACCACTGATTTCAAATCCTAACACCACAGCCCTCCCTTCTTTTCTAGGTCCCCCTGGGCTCGTACCGGCTTATAACATGGAATGTGGGGACATTACATTGAGTGTTCCTCTCCCTCATTACAATGTGAGCTCTATGAGGATAGAGATCCTTATCTCATTTATGATTGATGGATCCCTAACATGTAGAGGTACCTGGAACATAGCAGATGTTTAATAAATATTCCTTGAGTTAATCCCTGTCCTCCCATGTATCTATAAACATCTGCATCTCATTCGAAATAGAGGAATGAGTTTCATGAATCATTTTACTATTCGCTAGGGAGAGTAATACACTAAAATATTGCTTAAAGTGACCTACAAGTATAAATGAACTCTCTTTTCCCCTGCTGTCAATTTTACGAAAAAGGTACAATGGAAAGAAAGAGCCGTCCTCTGATGGATTTATAGAATACATTTTTTAGGGTTCAGCTTTCAAGTCATTTCACTCTGTTTTAAGGGTCCTTTGCAAATATAGCCTCTGTTAACCCCAGCCCCGCCCCCGGTCTCTTAAGGGGCCTAGACTATCAAAGTTTAAATAATTTAATAACCTGATCACAAGTCTCTTAGATAAAACTCTGCCTTTCAACACCATGGAGCCCACCCCCCTGGAACCCGGCCCAGGGACTCGGACAGGGCCACCTGCATCACCTTCATGCTGCTTCCCACACGTGTCACTTTGATCACTCGCCCTTCCAGCTTCCAGTTTCTCTTTCATCTTGGAGAAGGGCATAAAAGTTGGCAGTGATGGCTCAGCAGAGAGGAGGAAAGGTTGGTCCACGGGGAGAACCTCACGCTGGGGCTCTGAACTGGGCAGCAGGAGACCATCCCTGAGCCACCACCAGCAGGCCCGCCTGGCCAGGAGGGAGAGGCCAGTCGTTGGAAGAGGAGGAAGGAGGAGCAGAAGGCAGGCAAGACATCTCTGGGCCAGCAGGCAGGAGAGGAGCTGGGGAACCAGAAAGACACCGCATCTAAGGGCTCAGACACCAGTCATGGGAACCCTGGAGTGACCCTCGGATGGAAAGCAGATGCGAGAGTGAGGCGGAAATCATACCAGGTCTTTCCATTCCAGCTTCCACGGGGCTCTGCAGGCAGGGGCCAGCCCTGCACACAGGTCGCTTCCCTACCCCCGAGGGACAGCAGGAAGGGTGGCACCTGGCCCAGGTGGGGAAATCCGAAACTCCATCAGGCAGATGGACTTGCAGAGGGGGAGCCCAGCTTCGTTCTCAGTCAACAGACCACAGCAAAGGTGCCTTTGGTGATGGCTGCACTTGGTACTACGGGGGCTCCGGGCAGGAGGTCATCTGCTTTGTCATCCTTCATGCCTGCTTCATGCCTGCAGTTACACATCTCACTCCCCAGGTGGTCGTGGAGGCCACATGCATACATACAATCTTTATTGCACGCACATCTGCATTCCAAAAAGCCGATAAATCAAACCAACCCGTCACCGCCCTGGTTGACGGGCTTCAAAGACTGTGGTCCTGTGCCCCTGTCCCCTTTGTCTCTCTCCCTCCTGGTGCCAGCTTGAGATAAGAAAGAAAAACCACCCCTAGCCCCTCTAAAAGGCAAATAAGGCATAGTCCCCTGAATTACTGGAATAATCCCTTCAATTTTTAACCTTTCAATGGGTATTTTTCTAGAAACTTCTCTTGGCGCTCCCCTTTTTCATCATTCAGATTTGTACTCAAAACACTCTGTCTTAGGGGTCCCTCCTTAACCTACCTGCCCATTCGCTCCTAATCTGGGCTGGGGAAGAAAAAACTATGCCCTGTTTTATCTTTGACAAGGAAAACTTTTGGGGGAGAAAATGAAAATCTGTGCTTTGGTTTGCCCTCTTTTTCCCATTCTTACCACAACAGCCGATCTCTGCCTCCCCACTACGAGCAGTTAATAGGAAGAGAGGATAAAAATACCCTACATCCATTCTCTCTTCCCAACATCCTTTCCCCGCTTCTTTAGAAACAGAACCCAACTTTGTACACAGCGGAAAGGTGCCTAGTTATCACACTGCATTTCCCAGGCTGTCTTGCAGCATGGTCCTGTGTCACAGTTCTGACCAAGGAGACCAAAGCAGAAACCCCCGCTGGGGCTTCCAGGTGTGTTCTTTAAAAGGGAGGGAGGGAGAGAGCAACTACCCTTTTTGTCCTTCATCCTGGAACCTTTTCCTTCCTGGAACACAAACGTGAGAGCTGGAGCCCTAGTAGTGATATTGTGACCACGAGGACAGGATCGCATGGGCACCAAGAAGGACCCAAGTGGCTGAAGGCGTTGTGGAGCTGCTGCCCCAATCCTTGGCTCTTTACCTCCCACGTGTTTAATGAAAAGAGAGAAAAAGAAAGCTTTGTTTTGTCTAAATCACTTACAACTTGATAGATTCTTTTAGGTAAATTGCTTCCACCTAAAAATGAAGTTCTCAAAGACATGCAGAACAGCAGCTTGTGAATCCCTTCATTTCCTGCAGTGCGCAGGGCTGGCTGCACATTGGAGTGACCTCCCGTGCTTTTAAAATGTCGCCGCCTGGCCCCCCTCTGAGCTCACTATGGAGTTGGCCCGGGGAACGGGGAACGGCGTGGGCGAGGGATTTTTAAAGCTCTCAGAGTGATTCTAATGCGATTCTAATGTGCAGCTGAGGTCGCGCCATGGGTTGATAGATCCTCCCAGTTGCTCTCCCATCAAAAGCTCACAGGCACCGCAGGCACGGGGCCTGGAGCTCAGCGGTTCATCAGGAGCAGCCGGAGGGCTTGTAAAAGCGCAGGGTGTCCCTACACCCTCCCGGTTGGGGACCACAGCTGTAGCTGGGCTGTGCCTGCTTTTGCCTCCAGCCTCTTCCTCTGGTGCCCTTTCCTTCACAAAGATGTACATTTTAAGCCATTCTGCCAAACCCCGGCAGGGTCTCTTCCCAGAAGAGTTTCTCTGATTCCCAGCATGACTGGGGGTGGGGGTGGGAGTGGTGCTCAGCCCAGCACTTTTCACTGTCTGTACGAAGAAAGCTCCTGCAAGGCAGCCCTGGGGTGCCCACTATCCAGACAGGAGCCTGGTGATTTATTTGCAAAGTCTCAGATGGTGAGAAAGGAGGAACCTTCCAGAGGGGCCAAGAGATGATCCCAGTGACACCAGCTGAACATTTGGAACATGACCATTCATCAAAACATATCGGGGAGCAGAGGGAGCCCCACAGGAGGGCCTGTAGCTCTCACTGAAGAGTTTGGCACATGAGCTCCTCTGCCCCCTGAGGGTTAAGGTACTCTCTTGAGGACTGGGTGACAGGTCTGGATCCTCCCCCTAGGAGAAAAAATGCATCTAAGCATGAAATGCCCATGTTACTTTTGGAAGGTTGACGAGTCACCCTGATTCCAGCCCTGGACCTGGGAGTAAGGTGCCCGGCCGTAGGACATGAGAAATGGCAGCATTTCAGGCTGACAGCTGGCACAAGATAACCACAGAGCAGGTGTCAGATGATTAAAGACAAGGTGATTGGTAGGAAGAGAGGCCAGTGGGTGACAGAGACTGTCAGCTACATAATCGTAACATGATAGATACTGGCTAAAATGAAATATTGATGATCAGTAATGTGGTCCAATGAGTCTACACATAAAATTCTTGATTTTCCCAACCTTTTATTTATTCAACAAATATTTATCATAAACCCATCATGTGATTAGGACTGTTCTGTGAGCTGGGGATATAGCAAGGCACCTGTGCCCATGTGCCTGGCCTGGTAGTGTGGACACAGAAAATGAATACGTGAAGTCAGGAGGCGAAGATGCTATGATGTGTGTGTGTGGGGGAAGGCTTCAACTAGAAGACAACTTAGAATAGACACAAGAATGAGGTGAAGGAGTGAGGTATGTATATATTTGGGGAAAAGTGCATGCACAGATAAAACAGTAAGTGCAAAGGTCCTGAGGCAGAGTTGCTCTATTCCAAAGGGAACCCATAGCTTACCTGAGACAACAAATTCTCTGGCTTAGGGGCCCAAACTGGAGATACAGGGAAGTAGAAAGTCAGTTGGCACCATGTGAAGAAATGGAAAGACACCCAAGGAAGGCAGGCAAGCAAAGGCCATTGAGTAGTGGGGCCATGAGATCCCAGACTTAGCAGAAGAAAGGAGAAAGTGGTATTATAGGTGGGCAGAAACTGTAGGTAAGGATGGTGACAGTTATGGAAGCAGGAAGAGCAGAAAAGGGAGCCAATGAGAGCGGCTTGCTTTATTTCGCAGTCCTGGGAGGGACCAGTGACCCCAACCTGTGGCCCACCCGTGAATCAAGACAATCTGCCACTTCCCACAAGGCCTTACTGTGTGATAGTTGGGGATCTCCCACGTGATTCCTATTCATTTACTGCACGAGGCCTCTTCTAAAACACTGTCCCCAGCTCAGTTTTGTATGTAGTAAAAGTGCTGAACATGTACTATTGTAAGAACGGATTACTTGAGACAATCTAGGAAAAGAATGCTTCCTGCCATCAACATATTCTAACACACCACCTACTTTGTGGGGGGGTGATTTGTAGCCACATCCTCTGGGACATCGTTAGGGGGTCCTTTCCTTGTTTTACTCAACCTAACGGGTGGCTCGCATCGCTGAGCCAAGGATCTGAGATAACCTGAGCTCAAATGGAGGCACAGGGGAGACCAGAGGACCTCAACCTCGGCCACAGGGTGTCCGTGCCCAGGTGAAGGGACTGTAAATACAGTCGCTGGCACATTCCAATTGGAAGAGAAACCCTGACTTTCTGGTACCCCGCAGCTGCCACAGGAAGCGAGCAGGAAAGTGAGACAGGATGTGCTGCATGGAAGACAGGTTGAACGACGAGAAGAACTCTAATTAGCTCTTGACTGGGCTAAATGTGCCAGAAAAGTGAAAAGGAAGGGACTTGCGCTCTAGGTGGAACAAGATTAGTTCTTGTCTTCTGCAGTCATGAAATGGGTCAACAGGCACTTAACAGAGCAACCTTTTCCTCTCTGACCCTCGGCCTCACAACCCTTCGGAAACTTCATCAAAATTAAAGCCGGATTCTGCTGCCGGGGGAGCTCTTAGTGCGATCAGGTTGGGACACTGAGGTGGCAGATGGGAAATCCTTTGGAAATTAAGGTTTTGACTTGCAGGGACAGAGCCTATCACTCAGGGGCTGTACCACAGGTAGGGAGTGGGGTGCTCATCTCAGTCTCAACTGGGGAGATCACAACCCTGGGTTTTCCCTTTTTTTTTTTTTAAGTTGCTTGCCCTTACCAGGCTCAGTGGGTTGTTCCATACAGCAAAGAGCTGCAGGTTCGAGTCCCAGTCAGGCAGGATTGCGGATTGGATCTCTGCATGTACGGGAGGCAACTGATCAATGTTTCTCTTTCATATTAGTCTCTCTCTTTCTCTCTCCCTTCTGCCTCCTTCTTTCTCCTTTTTTTTTTGATCTCCAAAATCAATAAAAACGTATCCTTGGGTGTGGACTTTTAAAAAAGATTTTATTTATTATTTTCAGAGAGAAGGGCAGGGAGGGAGGAAGAAAGGGAGAGAAGCATCAATGTATGGCTGCCTTTCACCTGCCTCCAGTTGGGGACCTGGCTGGAGTCCTGGCTTGCAACCCAGGTATGTGCTCTGACTGGGAACCGAACTAGCGACACTTGGGTTTGCAGGCTGGTACTAAATCCACTGAGCCACATCAGCCAGGGCCTGATACCCTTCATTTTTCTGTTAGAAAGCTTAGAAGGGAACTTGAATAGCAAAGAGTAGAAAGGGATGCCCCCCTCCCTTTACTTCCCCAAGGCCCTGGGGCTCCTGCTGTGGGAGGAGAAACTGGTGGGAAGCGGGAAGTTCCATTGGTGGCCTTGGCATAGGTTTTCTGTGACAGGGGAGGAGGCATTTACCAGCCTGCATCGTGAAGGACAGCCAGCTGACACCTCACCCAGCTAAACTCCCTCACATAGATGAAAAGGGCTCTGATCCATCCCATAACCCTACAAGGCCCCTCCACAGGTCCTGTCTGCTCATGATGCTGACAACGGACGAAGTAAGAGCAGCCACATTGTCACCTTCAGGCACTAACACTCAGTGCAAGGCAGTGTTCTTGGTCCATAACCTGTTGGCCACAGAATCATCCAAATACACAAGAGTGGTTATTTCCAATACTAACAAAACATGATAAAGTCTCACTCATATTTCTCCATCTGGAAGGAACTGAACGGCATAACTAGAGCCTTCAGGGACCCTGCCTTGGGCTCGGTGATGACACCTTGAAATCTTAATATCTTTGTATAGCAACTAACGCCTAGATTGAGAGCATCTTGGAGAAGCGACCCAGCCTCTTTCTTTTTCGTGTCCCCGGACCCCAGTATGATATGAGACACACAGTGACCACACAACACCTGTATGTCCAGCAAGAGGCAGAGAATGTGGGGAAGAGGGAGCATAACCATGGATCCACCCACCAAAGCCTAAAATAGCACACAAGGGAGCGTCCCCTGAAAGCTGAAGGAGACAGCTCTCAGATGGCTGACAGGGAAGGGGACTTCCCATGGCATCCAGCCACTCCTTCAGCAAGTACTGCTCTTGACGTAGACTCTAGGCTGGTGATAACTACAGGACACCACAGGGATGAAGTGGCAGAGCCTGCAAACCTGGCTTTGGAGTTCAGCTGGGCCGCAGACTAACTGGATGACCTTGGGCCCATCCCTCAACCTTTCTGGGCTTCAGTTTCCTCATCCGAACAGAGTCAGCTGGTTTCCAGTTCTAACGTTCTGTTGTCTCCTGGTTCAAGGAAATACACAGAGAAGAAATACAGGTTTAAGAAGAGTCCAAGGCCCTGGCTGGTGGCACAGTGGATAAGGCGCTGGCCTATGGCCTGTGAACCCAAAGGTTGCGAACCCAGTCAAGGCACATAACCAACTTGCAAGTCAGGTCTCTGGCCAGGTCCATAGCTGGAGGCAGGTGAAAGACAACCATACATTGATGTCTCACTCCATCTCTGCCTCTCTCCCTTCTCTCTGAAAATAATGAATAAAATCTTAAAAATAAAAAAAAAGAGGAGTCCAGAAAAATGTAGAGACGAGCCATCTACAAACAACAACCGCTATGCTATTTCACAGACTTCCTCTGTGGTGGGCTGGAACACAGGACAGGCCCTAAGTGGCAATTGTCTTGTTTGAGGTACACATTATTCTAAGATGAAAGGATTCCTAGGGCCCCAGGGATGTGATTCACCAAGCAAAGTAAGGTCACCTCCAAGAAAGAAAAACTCCCTGTGACTGGTAGCCTGGTTCTCTGCTGCCTCCCAGCTCCAGTGTGGCTTCAACTGCACTTCTAGGTGGGCCCCTCTGGGCTTGCAAACTGCATTGTGAGTCAGTGAGTGTCCCCAGGCAGGCCTTGTGGGAGAGGACAGGCAAGGGCCACCCTAGGGGACAGTAGGAGCCATGCAAACTGGGCTGGGGAGGGACACTGTACTCAGAGACTGGGGCAGCAGGATTGTGTAGCTATGGCTTCACCTTGGGGAGAGGATGCTTTGCTTTCTGCCCGCGTCCCTTACAGCTGTTCACCAAGAACCAGGCCCCCAGCGTGGACACAGAGTGAACCCAGGCAGAAGTCATGATATAAGCCACTATGTGAGCCGAGTCAGTAGAAAGGATGCAGAATGCCTGTCCTTGCTCCCTGTTTAACTCCTCAGGGTGAGTGGGAATGAGGAGGAGTGTGTGAGGCTGGTTTTGAATTGTCCCTGAGCCTAGGAACTGTTTGGGACCCAAAGGCTCTGGGTCAGTCATTCCCATATCAGCTGGCTGGCTAAGCTGGCTGATCCATGTCCAGATAGTTGGTCACTGCTTCCTGATGCCCAGGCCACCGGTGAGATGGTCTTCCCTTCTCATCCCTTCTGCACTGTGATTCCGGTGCTTGACCGCACTTGGATTTCTCTGCATTGTGAACACTCACACGGAGAGCTCATCACGTGTGACGCATCGCTCCCTCGTTCTACAGGCTTTTCCCATAGAATATCTCCACCAAGCAGACAGCAGGGCTGAGAATACTGACCAAATACAGGCATGATTAACCCAGCTTTGACACGACTGCAGCTGTGGAGCAGGGGATGGTGTGGCAGAAGCAGGCCAAGGAAGGTGACACTAGAGGACATTAGAGTCAGGACTGAGCTGTAGTTGCACAACGGGATGGTACCAGAACCATTCGCAGCCTCTGTATGCTACTTCAGGTAGGAGCTCAAGCCTGCAGTCCTTGTCCTGTTAAACGGACCCAGTGGTATAATGTGTGGGAGTGACTTGAATAACAGTAGAGCCCTCTACCAATGCTGTTCAATTGGTGCTTTCTCCAAAATGACTGCCCCCACCCCACCACCTCCGCCCAAAGAAATGCTGGTGTATTAATGGCCTCAGGGAAGGTGCTTCTCCTCTTGATGTTGCCGAAGTAGAAGGAGATGCAGGGCAGGCAGGATGGACCTCCTCTTCTTTGGATGGACGCTCTTCTGACCTTGGGACCTTGGGACCTTGGCAGTGTATCTCAGGTGTGTGGACTGCACTGAAGGGGTGCTCCCAGCAAGGGGCTTAGGATGAGTTTACAGTTTTGATCATGGGCTGATAAACATAATTGAACAATCAGAATGTGAGCCAGTATGCGCCATTTCTGGAAGTGATGTCAGACACATATAATTTGTTTCTCAGGCCACTCCATACATATTCATCTGATAAGTGAATGGCTGATGATTGAATGCATTGTTTCTGGTGGGTGCTCCATTCCTTTCCATTTGATTAAACATATCCTGGCTCACTTAGTCACATCATGAGGGAGAGGCTGTCGCACTGCACAAATAGGACCTATTCCTTACTTTTAAATGCCTCTCTGAGCAAGAACGTGTTTCAAACAAGACCATCCAGCTGGTCCAATGCTCCCAGGAGCTCCTGGGTTGCAAGTGTTTAGATTTGCTAAGGAAGCTCACTCATAACTCATTTATAATTTCCTGATGGTAACTGATTGAAACATAAGGAAGAAGAACCTAGCATACAAATTCAGTCATCAGCCTGGTAATTGATTTAAATCAGTAGAGGTCAAACATGTTACTGAATTTCTGAAGGGTTGGTTAAGCCGTCTGTGAGTTTATTAAAGAGCTGTCTTTTTAATGGTGAAAGGTGGAAGACCCACATACCTTCATATCTATAAACCTGGGGTTTGCATAACTTAGTTCTAACCAGGTTTTAGTTTCCTGTGTCTAATATTTCCCAACTATTTATTGCAACTCATTAAGTGAGGGTTGATCAATTCCCACTAGCCTTGTGCTGGTGCTTCGGGGGACACTGTTGTCTTCTTGTTGACTTGGGAAAACAAGAAAAGTCATCCTCAGTTGCAGTATTTAGGAACGGCACGTGAGAGGCCCAGTTCAGATGACACATTGGTCACGAGCACCAAACGACCGGATTTATTCAGTAACTTCACTTGGCTGGGAACAGTGCTGCTAGCTGAATCTTCTTGCCCATACCACAGAGAGCGGAAGGATTGCCTAACAGTAGCTATTTAGTGTGATAATGGCGTTTGATAGTGTGGACACAAACACCATTGTCACACTCCACAGCTCTGCTAAGGAACATCTGTAGCTGGGCAGGTGTTAACTTCACCTGCACATTCCACGGTGGCCAGTCATCAGGGCACCTGGTCAGCTGTGCCCAGTGACCTGAGCAGAGAAAAGAAGAGTCCAGGGTGGTGAGCATCTAGAACATTGGAAAGAGGTAAAAACTCATGGGTGTCGGGCCTTGGGCTTCGGTGTTGCAGAACAGTCAGGCTGAGAAAGGGACCCACCGCACCCTGCAAAGTATTGCAAGAAAGACTTCCTATGGAAATGGATGAGAAATCTGTTTGCATAAGTTTTCGAAAAGGGCCAAGAGAGAAAGACTCCCTAGAGGGACTTGATTTTAGGAAACAGATACATAGTGGGTCAGCATATCATAATCTATAATAATGGGTCTGGATCCTCTCCAACTCTCTCCTCCCAGTGTGTCACAACCCATCGTCAGTACATGTGGTCGTTCTGCAGCCTAAGAAAACTAAAATTATTTTGCATAAGGGTACAGCATTTAGATAGGCTGTAATCCACTTTCAGTGGTGTCTGTTGGGTACAGAGGGGTCCAGATTTTACATCTGATTCACCACCGTTGTTTTCCACCGTCATAGGGGGCGAGAGGTGAGGGGAAGGAAGAAAAGGGGAGAAATGGAGAGAGGGGAGCTGCTTAATTTTTCACAAATAATACTCATGTTCTAGCAAACAGGAGCCTCTTGTGAATAAATCCCTCTGGTTTCCTATTAAAAATGGTTTCTGATTATATATATATATATGCTTCTGTCTACAATGGAAAATGAAAAGAAATAAAGCATTTCACCTAACCTTTTATTTTCTCCCAAATGCTGGTAAAAGAGGGGGGTGGGGGGTCAGTTTAATTTTACACCAAGAAAACCAAGTTGTTAACACTAGGGCAGGGCCTTGTTGGGCCATAAAATGAGCCCATCTGAATTGGAAGTGACACTGTGTTTTGTTTTGTTGTTCACTAAAAATGGCCCATTGTCACATGCAGCCCCTCTTCAGACTGGACTGCACACTGTCAGCAGCTATGAAAAGTCACCCAGCCTTTATAGAATTGGAGCCTTTCCTGTTCTTTTCAGTTTTCAGGGCAACATCCTTGCTCTACAGTGCTGTGTCTGAGTACCGTGCAGCCTTTTCTGACCGTGCTGATTTGCTTACCTTCCTATTAAGGGCTGGCATCCTTTCGTTTCTGCCTGTGACTCTGGCTTGCCTTTCTCCGGTGTGGTCATTTGCAGGGCAGCAGGGAAGTGCCACCTGGTGGACTGTGAGACCTGCTCCCTTCATGCGGAACTCTCCCCCTGGGCACTTTTGCCACAGCTCACACCAAATACAGACTCTAGGGTTCCAGCTGGCCCAACACCCCCATCAACCCTGGGTGCAGCTGTGGGGGACATGCTCATGTAATTAACTATGGCTGGCTCTTCCCATCCTTCCTGTCCCATGTCACAAGTTAGTCAAGCTCATCTGCTTTGTCCACAGAAACCCCCGTTTCCTGGCTGCTCAAGAGACATTGCTGACCATGATAAGAGGCTCCAGAAATCGTTTAGTTCATTTAGGATTTAGGGGAAAAGAAAGGTCTGGGTAGGACATGCTTAGAGAGTTCTGTACCAGGTAAGGGCTTGTGCCCGTTTCACTTACAGCACCTGAGGGCAGTCTCGGAGGCCCTTTGCTTCTCCAGGTGACCTCTGCGTGCTTCTGCCTTTCTGTAACCTGCTGAAGACAGGAGAGGGGAGGAAGGGCCAACAGGGGAGAAGACAAGGAGGAAGTTAATATATAACAGGTGAATTTTACCAACTCCTCCCCCAAATCAACCTTTATTTCTCTGGTCCAAGAAATTGATCTCAAGGAACAAGTCCTTAAATTTGGAAAAAGTTTTTTTTTTTTCCTTTCTACTAATTTGTAGGAAGATTTACCTATAAGTTTGGCTACAGAGGCGTTGTTTATAGTAGTAAAAAATTGCGAACACCCTTCATGTCCAATTATAGGAGGTAGATATATAAATAATACACCTAGTCATCAAAGTTGATATTGTAGAAAGAAGCTGGTTGACTTAGAGATTCAAGATAGGTTATCAAACCAAGAAGTAGTTGACAAAATAACATACACAGTAGGAGCCCCTTTATGTAAAAAATGCACCTAACGCCAGAGCCAAAACATCAACTCTTGACGTGGTAATCTTTGGAGCGGTAAATTGGGGTTTCCTTTGTTTCTTCCTTTTGCTTCTTTGCATTGATTAATTTCTACAAATCATGGTGCACTTTTTCACAGAGAAAGATTATTAGAATTTAAACAATTTGTTAGCAGAGAGAGAGAGAGTGTGTGTGTATGTGTGTTCCTAATCAAAATTCCTTCTTGCACAAGGCTCTGCTGAAATTGGGAGGCCGGAACTTACCCTAGATCGATGCTGCCTACCAACAAACTTGGAAGAGTTAGTGCTGTCCTGAGAGGTGGGCCTCAAGCTCATTTCCCAGCCAATTACCAGGGAACTGCTTTATTATGCGGTATAATAAGTTGATGGTATGATTGCCTCAATCAGTGAGCACACATTTATTGTGTGCATGTTATGTTCTCGGCCTTGCGCACCCGTTTTGAACGTAGCTACAATGGCCATCACGTTTTATTACCCCTTCGATTGTTTCTGCAGGTGCGGTTAAACCCAGCCAGCCTGCAAAGCAGTTTCAACAAGGAGAATGTTTCCCCTTTTTCCAAATGCCAGCCAATAATATGTCACTGACCGAAAAAGAAGACGTGATGAATGCCAGAGCTACTTGGATATGGATTTTTTTTTTTTCATTCACCAAGTTACTTCTCATTCTGCAGATATAAAAAGAAAATCTTTTGTTCTAGTATGTTCAGAGGTAACAACTTAAATAGTACCAGTTCATAAAACTAAGAAGTTTATAAGGTGGCTGGGAAGTAATTACAACTGTGATTCCTACGGGGAAAAAATTATGCTTCAGGCCAAGATGTTGGATATTAATCAAGGTGACTGTTCCAAATGCCAGCACAGTTTTCTACCGCTTAGAAAAGGCCTTGAGGAACCCAGTTTAGCGCCCCTCCTCTGATTTCAGCCACATTGAGCTCTCCCCCTCACCTTCTTGGGGTTTCCTGAGGGTGAATGCTAGGCGTTCCTGCATGGTTATTAAGGGGAAGTTTCTGTGCACTGCCCCAGACTAACCTTCCCTCCCTTTCTTAACCTGGACAGACTCTCTAGGCATTTCAGGTGCTCAACTCAGAATGCAGTTTTCCCACTGAGCTCGTGGGAATGAAACCCAGGCGAGATTGGGTTTGCCCCTCTCTTATGTCAAGGGCTTTTTCCATTAATGAGGAGGGGGGTTCAGCAAGGAGGAGGCCTTTGCAAAGCCTAACCCTCTAGGGAATCCTTTCATCATTAAGTATTTTGTGTGCCTTACAGCAACCTGCAAGATGTCTTCCATTCACAAGTACCAGGGACCATAGAGACCCCTGTTCTTTCTTAGGTCACATCCAGGCCCAAGTTGCTTGTCTTTGCCTTCCTGTTGTTTCCCAGGGGTTGAGAACATTCCAGGGCCAACCGCAGGGGACTGGGAACTGTGAAGTGTTACCTTGCAGAAAATGAATCCACCAGCGCACACACATACACACACACACAAAATCTTAAAAAGCAAAAGATAAATGAAGGTGCTTTCCCCTAATTCCAAATCCACATTTACTGTCACTTCAGATAGATGTGTTAAAAGCATCAATTTGATTCTTTTAGCCTGTTAGAGTCAGGAAGACAAAGAAAAACACTTTCATATGCCTGAGTTCTTGTCACCTTGAAAGTACATGGAGATTTTAAAATAAAAATGCTCCTGTCAGTAGGGAGCAAAGAAGCATTTCTTTTCTCATTGAAATTCACCTAGAAGGGGAAATCTGGGTATTCCTGATTCCTACCTATTATCTATGTTTACCACCAACCAGGGGTCTCTGGGCAAATTCCCAGCAGACTCAGCAGGAGGATTGGGGGGTTCCTAGACACCAGTTTCCCCTCTGTGCTGGGGTCCAGCTCTTTCCAGCACTGTCCATGGGCTGCTATGAGGTGGACACCTGAACAGCTCTGATATTCAGCTCTATGAAACAGCATTTCAGAAGTTGAAGAAGAAACTAAGTGAACTTTGCCATGGCCTTGCCCGACGTGGGGACAGAAGGGGTTCCTGGTCACATAAACCTAATTCCAGCTAGTCTTCAGTGGATCTTGAAGATCTCGAAGCTATTGTTAAATCGGATCATTATAAAACAGGTAATGGCTTCAGTGCCATGGCTCCAAGGGCAGAAATGAAAGTCCATGCCCTCTCTGGGCCCCTGAGCCCTCCCTTGCCTTAGCCTGTCCCTCCACAGGGTTGAGAAGACCATCTAGAAAAGTCTCAAGCTTTTTCAGGCTTTCTGGAAAATACCAAAACTAAACAGAACCCAGAATAATCACAAGAGCCAAATTCAAGTATTGCTGTGTGTCATGCGGGCTCTTTTAAAACCAGCAGGCCACCGCTCACCCCACCTTGGAAAGTCAGTGAGCACCCAAAGGAAGGCGAAGTTCCCATGGGGAGCTGGAAGTTCATGGTGGTGAGGACCTTACCTTCTCGGTGGCTCGAGTGTCAGCCCAGGACCTGCCTCCGGCCGGCAGGATGGGGCCTCCTGGATGTGCTGAGCCCGGAGCTTCTGCAGGTTTTAGGTCTTGTCTCTCTCCCTTTATGGAATCCAGGGCTTTAAAGTAAACAGCTTTTTCTCTTTCTGATAAGTCACATTAAATTATTGATTCGGAAGGGGGGAGGGCACGACCTTAGCCCACTAAGTCATTGTCACCTTTGGCCAAGCAAGGCTGGAAAGCGCAGCATCTGCCCTCCGCCGAGTGGGGGTGCAGCCCGGGCAGAAGTCGGGGCACGTAGGTGCAGGTCGGGCAGGAAGGGGCCCCTCAGAAGCGCAGGTGTAAACGTGTTTCACCTCTTTCCTGACAGGAAGCGCGAAGTTTGTGACCTGGTCACCTCCTCCCGTTTCTAGACCCAGAAGAACCACCGGGGCAGACGAGTGCGGTCAATTAAAACATCCTTGGCTGATCCTACTTAAAGCTCTAGACCAACGTTGGAAGCCAATCTCATGCTCCTCTCGCACCGGTCACTTCTGACGTCGTTGCAACCCACTTGTTTGTTCACGCCAACAATTATTAAGCTCCTTCTTATCTGCGAGGCCCTGGGGATGCGGCGGTGAGGAAGGCAGATGGAGGCGAGACCTGGTGGGAAGGACGCACACACAAGGCCTGTGACGCAAGCAACCATCGGCCACCACCCTGGCTCTCGATGCAGCCCGCTGGCTGCTATGACTTTTAATGTTTCTCAGGCCACTCCGTCACTTTTGTAAGCTTTGAACGGATGCTGCTGGTCGCCCTCTCTAGCAATAAACACCATCTCAAGTGAGGGCTGGTTACCCGGGTCAGAGCTCACGCTGGTCTGAGGAGGTGGGCCGCCCCCATGAGCAGGTCTTGTCATTTTGCCCCGGACTCGCTCTTAGTTGTTCGAGCGGTTCTTTCCAGTGAGAGTGGAAAGCACAACAGGCGGTGGCTTTTTCTTTTCTCCCCTAAGAACTGCTAGCTGATCTCAAGAAATGGGCCCAAAGAGTTGGGCTGCTCTTGGATCCCTTCGTGCCTATGGGAGCCCCCCCACTCTGGTGACCCAGGCCTCCCAGCATTGGGGCTTCCCACGAAGGCTGAGGGGTTGGCTGTGGCCTTCCAAAGACGGGCCACTCACATGGTAAAAGCCCAAATGTTCACTGTGAAATGCAGTAAACAGCCCCACAGGCCTTTGGAAGTGGCCCAGGTCTTGTGACTTTCAGTTTTCTTCAAGGGACACGGTGTCAACGTGATATTTTTAATGGTCATATTACAGGCACCTGCCTGGGGTAACTTCCTTTATACTTTTTAAGTTGCTTCTTGGTTACTTCAGAATTGCTGCTGGTTTTTCTCCTTTAAAGTGAAGCAGACAGCCCAGACCCCACACCCCTCTACCCCCGTGTAGCTATTCTTTGCAAGGGCAGAACAAGTGCCCCCTCACTTCCAGGCCTCACCACTTGGATATCCCGGTCCCTTTTGTCAGCCTATGACAGTTGATGCATTTTTGCCAAGACCATTTTCCCTTCTTTTGGAAAACCATTATGAAGACAGATGTTGAGCTTTCAGATGACTGCCTTTAACTTCCCAGCCATTGTGCTTGCCAGGATTCTGAATGTCAGAGAAAGGATCGGTCTTGATCTATGTATAATCCTGAACAAACTCCCTCCAGCCACTCCCTGACTTAACTGTCTTTAAAATGATCTTTCCTGGTCTGGTCGCATGGCTCCGTTGGTTGGAGCACCCTTCCATGCACTGAAGAGGTTGCCTGTCTGGTTTCCCATCAGGGCACATGTCTAGGTTGTGGGTTTAATTCCCCATTGGGGTGTCAATGTTTCTCTCACATTGATATTTCTTGCTCCACTCCCCTCTCTCTTTCACTCTTTCCCCTGTCTCTTTCACTCTCTCCAAAAATTCCATGAAAACATGTCCTCAGGTGAGTTTATAAAAAAAAAAAAAAGGAATGTGAAAAAAAATGATCTTTCCTTTTATCATTATTTCTATCACAAGGGATGCATTCTTTTAAGATAAGATAGATTTGAATCCTGCAAGGTTGAAGTTCAGTTTGGAACAGTTCAATCTCTCATGTTTGCACTCAGATACAGGCTGTAAAACTGGACTTTGCAAAGTGAAAAACAAAACCAGGTAACTTTCCGTGGGGCAGCTGGAAGCAGGCCCTGCCCCCTGGGGGTGCTGACTGTGTTTTTCTCATCTTTCTGCGGGAGGGGAAGGCTTTCTGAAATGGAAAAAATAAAAAAAAGTGGCCAGTTCCAATGAAGAATGAGCAACTTTTGGCAGGAGGGAGGCAGAAGTTTGAGAACTGGAAATCTTGGGTTTCATTTGAGATTCCTTGTCATCATTTGATTTTTTGCCTTTGGATGCAACACTTTGTATTTCTGAGGTGGGTTTTTTAAAAGTTTTAATTATTTATTTTAAGAGACAGGGTAAGGGAGGAGAAAAAGAGGGTGAGAAACATCAATGTGTGGTTTGCCCCTGGCACGCCCCCAACTGGGGACCTGGCCTGCAACCCAGGCACGTGCCCTGACTGGAAATTGAACCAGTGACCGTCTGGCTCTCGGGCCAGTGCTCAGTCCACTGAGGTACACCAGCCAGGGCTGTATTTCTGAGTTTTTAGGTTCCTCTCTGTGCAGCAAAGCTGAGATTGCTTATCATTTGCTCTGAAACTTTAGATGAAACAGGAGGCAAATTTGTTTTTATTAATGAACACAGGAAAACAAAGATGCACACAGAAAAACTACAAAGGTCATGCATGAGCTGTATCAACTAATTGGTTATTTATTGGATTAGTAAAGGAAGAGAGCAAGGGCACATTTAGCCCATGAGGGGAAGGGTAGCGCATGGGGGGACTGGAAGGTGCTGAACTGCCACTTGAGATGTGCTCCCAAGAGAACCAAAGCCACTTTCAAACCAGTGTCCCAGTGTAGGACCAGGGGCAAGCAGGCTGTTGACCGGGAGTCCTGGTTTCATCACTGCCACCACACACGTGCCACCTTTGTCTACTAAAGGTGGAAAACAGGCTCAGAACACCGGTGGCAGGTGGGTGGTGGCCTGAGTGTGGGGCCAAGGGGAGGCCATCACCTGGATGGGCGGCACCCTCTGCACAGAGGTGGTGGGACAAGTCGCGGACACTATACATACTTCTCCCCTAAACCCTTCAGCAATATCTCCGAAGAGTGAGAATACGCTCCTTAACTTGACTGCTATCACCTGAGCTAAGTTAACAGTACTTCTCTAACAGCATCTAATGATTAGCTCATCTTCAAATTTCTCAACTGTCTCCAAAATCTTTGACAATTGCTCTTCTTCCTTCCTTTCCTTCTTCCTCCCTTCTCCCACTCCCTTCCTCCCTCCCTTCTCCCACTCCCTTCCTCCCTCCCTTCTCCCACTCCCTTCCTCCCTCCCTTCCTCCCTCCCTTTTTTTCTTTCTTTCTTTCTTTCTTTCTTTCTTTCTTTCTTTCTTTCTTTCTTTCTTTCTTTCTTTCTTTCTTTCTTTCTTTCTTTCTTTCTTTCTTTCTTTCTTCCTCCCTCCCTCCCTCCCTCCCTCTTTCTTTCTTTCTTTCTTTCTTTCTTTCTTTCTTTCTTTCTTTCTTTCTTTCTTTCTTTCTTTCTTTCTTTCTTTCTTTCTTTCAACTATGACCCGTCAAGATGAATGCCTTGCATCTGGTTCTTCTTTTCTCATTTTTCACATGATAAAATTAATCTACATACTTTTCTAGCACTCTGTCAGAATGCTGTATTTCCATCATAGTTTTTCCAGAGACAGGCCTCTCCTCAGGGCTTCTAGGGGAGAGAGGACCTAGATTCAGGCCTTTTAAACCTTCTTCCTGGCTTCCCAGCCCCTTCTGAAAATGAGCAAAAAAACCTCTCAGAGTAAACCTTTTAAAATCAAACAAGAATCTCCTACGAATCCTCATTCATTCATTCAGGAAATATTGGTCGAATGTCACAATTTCCTCAGCCATATTCTATACGGTGCGTAAACAATAACAAAACCCAACCAACCAACTGGGCTGAAATGCCTTTGCTTCCAAAACTTGCATTCAGCAGGAGGCAAGCAATAAACAAAATAAATAAAGGAGGGCAAAGAAGGGCATAGCAAATGAATTTGGGGCAAGAACTCCAGTTAACACAATGCGGTAGGTAGGGCCCCACCGAGGTGGGGGTTGAGTAGGAGGAGCTTAAAAAGTGAACCACAAAGCTTCCAGGAGGCTCTGTAGTAACGGTCTCCCTCTTGGTGGGTCCAGCATCAAGCTGAGAAGCTCTGGTGCCAATCCTGGGGAGTGTCCCCTCACGTGGTGGGGGCTTCTATGCCCACCCCTGAGTGTGTCCCTCATAGGAGATTCTCTAAGGACCACCCGCTTTAAATTGAGTGAATTTATTTCCTTCTGTCCTGGCTGCTGCTACTCCCTAGGCAGGAAGTGGCATCAGTATGGAGTTTGTTTTCTAGTCCAGGGTGACGGAGCCAGGTGCCAGACTAGTCCTGCGCTCAGTGGTCTTGGTGTCACACCTGGACCCCTGCAGAGTATCATTTGGACAGTGGAGGGACGGGGGTCGCTTTTCATCTACTGGGTAGAAAGGGGAGAGAGGAAATGGGCAGAGGAGCCCGAGCAAAGCGAAGGCAGTGGGATTAGAACGGAGAGGACAGGGGGCAGCGGTCGGGGGTCTTTATTCAGAGAACTGTTCTCTGGGTCGTGGCTAAGAGCAGGGGTTTGTGGTCACAGAACCTGAAGTTTGAACCCTGTCTCTGCCCTTTCCTGACTGGGTGAACTTGAGCCTACCTTTCCCAACGTGTAAAGTACGTATAGTAATCGGCTGCGGGGAAGATGACATGGGAGTGATACATGCAGGAAAGGCCCAGTACAGTGGCTGACGTATAAGCACTCCGTACATATTGTTACTACTATTATTAGGTAGGTATTAGAAAGGGAGAATTCAGAGGGGGACACTTAGCTGGCTGTTGTCAGGGTGTCATGAAATAGTTCAGCCTTTGGGGGTCCAGAGGCTTCTCCCATAAGAGCTCCTGCCGACTCTGGCTGGGGCTGCAGACGTCAGTCGCTGCAAATCCTGTCCTCACTTTGCTAGGAAATAAGGACCCTTGGGTTCAGAGGGCAAATCTAGGTATTAGTCTGAGCCCTAAGGATTTCCCTCTGCTTGATTCTCCTAAACGACCAGGACAAGGTCCAGTTAACAGATAAAATGCTAGTCCCATGGTGGCACCATGCCTGTCTATCTGTGCCCGCTCACCCACAATCGTCCCTTCTCCTGTCACTCAGGGAGCTGCTTTGGCCCTCCAGAGGGACAGCTGAGGAGTCCCAGAGCTCTCGCAGTCTCCCGGCCTTTGACCTTAGCTGCCTGGATCGCAGCCTGGGGTGGATGGGAAGTCAGCAGGACGGACGTGGCAGCTGCGGGCCTCATAGGCTGGGCTGGGCTCTCCTTCCCAGCTCTGCCCCAGTCTGCCCTGTCCCTGCCGAGCTGACTTGGGAACAAATGTCTTCAGTTGCTTTACTGGGCCCGTGACAGGCCATCTCAGGTAGGTGTTGCTGTGCACTCATCCCATCCACCCCCCTCAACATACACACACACACACACACACACACACACACACACACACATACACGCAGAGCCACTCCACAGGCTGCCGCAAAGATCCCGACCAGTCCCAGGAACGGTTCAGCTGTCGCTACTGCAGAGGAGACCGACAACAACTGGGAAAGTCCTTTCCTCCAAAAGCTGCGGAAGAAGCGTTCACATAGATCCTTCTGTTTTAACAGCAGGATTTTCACTGGACCTGAGTTTCTTCAAGCCAGGTTGCACAAAGGGCAGTCAAAAGTAATCAATAATCCAGATAAGAGTTTGGAACGTGGTGGGGGGAACCGATGGAATTAACTGCAAGTCTAGTGGCTATTTTGGCTGAATTGGTGAGTGTTGGGAAATCCCGGCCAGGATGGTCAAGAAGAAGATCAATTGTCAGCATTTTGTTCAAGTTCCGCTGTTTCAAGGGAACTGAAGCTTTGGGGCAGCCATTGGTGATTTCTAGCTCTTTAAAACGAATGACTATGTATATAATTTGAGGGCAGAGAATGCATTCTTAAGCAGCCCACAAAGCTTAAAATCAAGAACTTTTAACGATAAAGTCAAACAACAACAGAAACAAGAAGGTGAAAGAAACATTAGCCACGCGGTCACATTTCTTTTGTTTACAATTATTCCTGAAAGTCAAGACTGAATAAAGATGAAACTCGGGAAAGGAAAGGATGTAAGCATGGAATTTACAGAAAAAGAAACACAAAACATCATGGTTTACCTCACTCAAGATGGTGAAATAGAGATGAGTTTTCAGTGAGCAGTGAGCAGTAGGTGAAAGTTAAAAAGCTGGTTAGTATCCAGTGGGCAATCGGCTGCCCTAAGCCCTGTTTCCAGAAGTGCTAATGGTCTACTTTTTGGAGGATCATCTAACAATACCTATCAAAATTAGAAATACATCCCTTTTAGTCCAATAATTAGTTGTATTATTAGGAGCTTACTGTACAGATATATTTACATAAAGTATAATAAGATGTGCATATTAAAAAAAAAGATGTGCATATAAAACTTCATTGCAGCATTGTTTGTAACAGCAAAAAACTAAAACAAACTAAATATCTGTATGGTAGACCAGTTATAAAAAAGAACAGAGCCATATAATACAAGGTTGTAATAATACAGCCATACAATGTAATATTATGCAGATATTTAGACAGAAAGAGACCAGAAATTGGGGTAAGAAGATGATTAATCTCATGCCTCCTAAATCCAAAATTATAGGAACACATTTGCTATAAATAAAAAGGATGTGAATAAATACTTATGTGCCTTTGTGTAGGTATGTATTTGATGGTAGTAATGGACTTTTTCATTTTTTTCCGTGATGGCTACAAAGAACATATGTGAGGCCTGTCCCGAAAGCATTAAGCTAATATCAATATAATTCAAACAGTTTGCACGCCCGATACTTTCCGGACGGACCTTGTAGATGTCATTGTTGGGGAGTGACCAGAGGTTGAGGGGTGGAGGTGGGAGCGTCAGGTTTAAGGTTTTACCTTGATGACCTTTAATTGCTTGGAGGCATGACCCGGAGCAGAGCTCCTAGGCCCCTGAACCTGGCCACAGATGCAGGAAGACATGCTCTCTCCTCCAAAGGCTAAGAACAGGTGCAGCGAGACATCCCGGACAGACAAAGCCAGTCTGGCTTGATGTTGGAGGTCACCGTGAAGCTGCAAGACCCACAGCAGTGACCTCCAAGGAAAGTGCAGGGCTTGGAAACTCGGCAGTCCTGGGGCTCGTGAGACTTGGGGTTCGTGGGCTTTAAGTTGATCCTGGGAGAGAATCAGATAGCTTGGAGGGTCTGTTGCACAGGTGTCTGGGGTGATGGTGGCTATGGGCCCTCACCTACAGTGGAGTCATGGTCTCCTGGTGTCCTCCAGGAATCCATGGCCTGAGCTCTGCAGGAGGATTGGAACTGGGTAGGGAAAGGGGTGGGGCTGGAAAGATACCAGGGCGAGGGAACAGCATGTATGAAGATCTGAGACAGGGAACGGAGGCAGCCCATGTGGTTGGAGCAGATATAGAATGGGGGAAGGTGCATGATAAGCCACAAGGGAGGCAGGGACTTTTCTTAAACTACCAACATATTTTTTTTCAATAAATATTGAGATCAGTCTGAAGAGCATCCTTCTTGACCAATCGGACTTAAGTGTATTTTGTTGTTAATGGTGATCATGTTGGAAGACGCTCAGAACACTCCCTTTGGGGACTCTTCCACCAAGGCCCGTGCTCCGGAGGGAGGTTGATCTGGGCCCCACCAAGCTGGCCTTGTCTGGGACGTGAGGAAAGCTTCCCAACCTTCCACAGACCGCCTGTGCCTGAATTTACCCCATGGGTTGGGGTCACAACAAACTGGAAGGTGAAGGAGAGCGTTTCAATCATTCATATAAGGCAGAAAGGTCCATTCCCATGGAATTCCTACAGCCTCCTCAGGAGGTTCCCCAAATCAGTGGGGCTGGCTCCGGATGACAGAGCGTCCCGTGTGCCCGGCCCCAGTTTTCTCACTGGGAAAACTAAGACTGGTGAACATAACCCCCTGAGGCTCCGACGCTGCAGCTTTCTGCCCAGTTGCTCCTTAGCAAGTACAGTATTTAGTTTCCCACCTTGTGCCTCACAGCTGCCTTCTCTCCCCTGCTGCTTCCACGAGTGTCAGGCACATGGGTGGCTGTGTGGCCAGCCCCGATGGGCAGGGAAGACTTATCAGAGAAGACCAAGGTGCTCCAGGATGCCTTCGTGGCTGACAGACACATCAGTCCCGTCCTCCAGCAAAGACAGAATGTATTATCTTGTCCTGTCTCCCAGGAGAGGCCAACAGCATAACGTAGGAAGGATGAGGGGGCCCTTCTGGCCCCTGGCACCTCACACAGGTATCTAAGCTCCAACATGTGTGGGGAACTTTGGTAGGAAATTGCCTGGCGCTGCACAAGGGTGACAGCCAGCCCTGTCCTCTGAAACCTAAAGAGGGGCCTGTCTTCCACTGATCAGAGACAGGAGGAAACCAGAGACCATTATTGGAGGCTCCTGTTAGTCAAACCACCTTTGCAGGGGACGGTGAGGGGGCGGGGGTCAAAGATGGAGCCCTCTTCTCTGAGGTCTCAATCTTGTTGGAGAAACCAGATTTCCCCCAGCAGCACGGGAACCAGGGATTACTGTCCCACATGTGCCGTGTGCCGGGCAAGCAAGAGGCCACCTCAGCATGAGGACCAGCACACCCGGGCCTTTGAACTTTTGGGATGTGGCCACAGCTTGAACTTGACTTCCCCTTGAAGAGATGAAGAGATACCTTGGCACCAACCTCTACCCCTTATTGTGGGTTATGGGGCATATCTGTTGACTCTTCCTTGGCAAGACTAAGAGGTGGATGGTGCTGGTCTCAGAGTCTCAAGTGCCTTGTGGCTGACTTCCCCTGGGTGACCGCCTGCCTAACCACCCTGTGCCTGTGAGCTTTTCATCTCTTGCCCTGTGGAAATTCAGTAGCTTTACCTAGTGTTAGCAAGAGCTCAGGAACAAGCCTGCCCATCTGTTGGTCAGAGTGCCGATTGGAACCAATTATAGGCAATTTGGTACCACCTATCCAAATTACAGGTGCCACACATCAACATTTAGCAATTTATCCTACAGAAGTGTTGCTTACACAGCAGAAGATTGGAAGCACGCTGAATAGCTGATAGAAAGGGCCTAGTCAGATAACAAGGTATGCGAGTATTCATAGAGGGAAAGATCTGAAGCCATTACAATAATGTGGAAATTATTTTTGACACACCAGTGAGAGAACCTCCAAGATTTACGCTTGCAGAACTCTTAGAACACTCTCTAAGTTTTGTGGGACACAAGGAGGGCAAATAGTCCATTTCCATTTCAACAAAAATGGGAGGAAAGTAAACAATGTCCTTACTTGCTTAGAAGGGCAGCTGGGAAACTGCCCACCGTCATCACCATGAGAATAAACAGCCGCCTTGGCGTGTAAGTGGTTCAGCTCTCTGAGCTGATGATCCGTGTCCAGGACCTCCTGGTGAGGTCCCAGCATTTCAGCTGAGAGCAGCAGCACTGATAGGGACTAGCTGACCATGGTGGCAGCAGGTCTGGTTAAGAGTCCTTACACCCACACACGGGGGTTGGTTCCACACAAACATGGTTGCGTTAACATTGCACTGCTAAAAGGAAGTACGCTAGAGTCATTCAGAAGACAGTTTTAGGCAATGCCCCCAAAGGTGAGGGGCACCCAGTGGCATCAGCAAAGTACGCTTTTATTATTTCTTTTAAAGGTTTTATTTATTACCTGCAGAGAGAGGGGAAGGGAGAGAGACATCAATGTATGGTTGTCTTTCACCTGCCTCCAGCTGGGGACCTGGCTGGAGACCTGGCTTGCAACCTGGTTATGTGCCCTGGCTGGGAATCGAACCGGTGACCTTTGGGTTTGCAGGCTGGCGCCTTATCCACTGTGCCACCAGCCAAGGCTTGATAGTCCTTTTATAATAAACATCACAGCCTCCTTCAGTGGCCATGATGTTGAAATGATTTGGCGCATGGCCACGTGATTTACATGTGAGTGTGAGAGCAAAGCCTGTGCCCCACGTCCTGGATCTGATCATCCCTCCGGCACCTCACTTTTCCAGCGGTTCTCCTCCTCTGTTTTTACAGATACTAAATCACCAGCAGCTTCTACTGTAAGCTGCCTCTCTTCCTCCTGAGAAGCCGGGGACCTGTGACCAGCAAATCTACGTATTTTCATGAAAGTCACTTGTGGTTTCCCCTTTTTTGGTGCCAGTGTCCCTTTCTCTTGGTTGCACTCCTATTTTGGAGTTGTCCCTGTCCTCACTAGTTTGTTCGTTGCTTTTGCTACATGGAGGGGAAGGCTTATGTTATGGGAGAGGAGGCAGCTTGATGCACCCTTGGATGGGGAGAGTGGCTGCAGAGGCTGGGTGGCCCTGGGCACCTGTGTCAGGGGGGTTGAGGGACCCATGGGGTATAGGCACTATGTCTGGGAATAAGAGGGCAGCCCGCCATTCCAGGTCCCCAGGCCTCAGGAGGTACCAAGAAGACCCACCTAAATTTTTCCTGACCTTCAGGGAAAGCGCAGGAAAGGTGAGAGGCACAGGGCTGAGGTGTACCTACGGGGGCTCGGGAGCTTGGGCCCAGTCTGGACAAGGCACCCTTTTCTGGCACCGACAGAGGATCCGGGGTGAAGCTGACCGTCACTCCCATGAAAGTTTCATGCTCCACCCACTCAAGACCTCCGGGGTCCCCACCTGGGAGAAAGACTAGGGACCCCTTGCTGCTGCTGAGCCACCAGCAGATGCGGGGACTCGAAGCCTGGCTTCTCCTCTGGTCCCCATAAAGGAGGAGGGAGGCAGGGACCTCAGACCGAGGCCACACTGGCTGGGCAGCCCACGGGCGGGCTCCAGCGCCGGGCACCCTGCCCTCTATTGTCAAAAGACGCGGATCTTGCTGCTGCTAACACGCCGACGGACGACTTGACTTGACTTGACCTGGCTCGGCCGGCGGAGCCTCTCTCTCTCGCGTGCTGGGAAGCCACCCCTCCGTGGCGGGGCGTCCCGGGAGCCTTTCAAAACCCACTTTCTCTCCATGTGTGGCAACGTGACTCGAATAGATGAGATGCCGGGCTCGGATGTTTTTAGGCTCTCGTTCGAGGTGCATGAGTCATTGGACTGACACACATTCAGGGGAGAGCAAGAATCTTTCCTGAGCCCTCTCCCTTTGCTTTTATTTCGTACCTGGGCCACTTCGGAAGCCTTTCTGGGATGTCGCACGGCACACATTTGCTGCGCCAACAGGACAGAACTGCCCACACCGCCCCTCCTGCCCCCAGCACCCCTAAGGAAAAGCGGTTTCCACCTACCTGCGTCACCATCCCTCCCCGGTGCACTTTTGAAATTCCAGCCACTTTCTCAATCCGCATGTTTCCTTTTCTTTGGAGCTGCTTATGGCCGGAAGTCGTTCTTTCTACTTTAGTGGCCTCAGACCTGGAGGCTTTTGCGGGGAGGCTGCTTGGGCCTTCTGGCAGGGGTGACAGGAGAGGAAGGGTGACAGGTGCGCCAGGGCCCAGACACCTCCACCCTGCCCTCTGCGGCCGGGAGACGGGCCTCAGAGGAACCACACCAGGAAGGACCGGGGCCCAGGGCTCCCTAAAAACTGAGCCCTTGAGTGGGCTTCTCAGCCATGGCTGCATAATTAGGTTTATTTGCAGAGATTTTAAACTACAGATGCTGGGCGCTCAGTCCCAGGTTGTTTTAATTTGCTGGGGCAGGAGGGACCCCCAGGGCCGCCTCTGAAGGGAAGAGAGGGCCAAGGGGGAGAAGCTGTGAGGGGTTCTTCTGGGAGCCCCTTGGAGGAAGGGACAGGTCCTTGTCACTGGTTTGTCTCCAGGTTCCACCCATCACTTGGCTCATAGAAGATGCTCCCGAATGAATCAATGGCTTAATGGATGATTGGGAAGATGCACTGGAACATTTTGAAGAAAAATGCTAAGAGGCCAAATAATAGGGTGGAAAATCCAACCAGCTGGGGCTGGGTGAGTGGGTGATGAACCCTGCTGTTTGCTCCCTGTGTCATTTGGGCAAGAAACCTGCCCTCTCTGAGCCTTAGTTTCCTCCTCTGTCAACAAAGGGTTTGGAGCAAGAACTTCTCTAATGCTCTCTCCCTGTTTTCAAAATTCTCCCCGTAGATGGTTGCTATGCCTACCCCTGGCATTTGGCCATTTTCCTTGCCTGGCATGTGGTTCGTCCTCTTGGAATTGGCTTCCGCTCAAGAGCCACTGTCCTTGAACAAGAACAGCGGAATCACCAAAACACGGTTGCTTGTTGATGGTTTGCCCAGGGAGAACAGACACCCCCTGTAAGGGGAGAAGGCAGAAAGTTCCACAACATTCTCCTATGCCCATGATCATTCTGTGGTGGGTGCAGGGGTTGGGAGGGGGTACCTGCGGCCTGGGGGCATTTTCTCTCTGACGAGAGCTGTGGGCGTGCGGACAGAAACTGGCCACAATATGCATGACACATGGACGTGAGCTAAGGGAGGCATGTCAGAAGGAATGGGGGATACTGAATGGAAGGGGGGAAATGGGAAAAATTGGGACAACTGTCATAGCGAAATCAATAAAATATATTGTCAAAAAAAGAAAGGGAAAAGAAACAAGAAACGTGGCGGCCCAAGCCAGCTGCAGAGACTTGAAAGTCCAGTTGACTTTTCCCCCGGCCCCACCCCTCCCAGAATTGCCCAACGCTCCCCAAACACCGCGGAGCCGCCGCGGAGATGAAGACCGGCTCTCTCTGTTGACTCTATTTCCAAACCTGCCTTTTGGAATTGACACAGGGCAGGGCAAACTGCTGGCCAGGCTTGACCATCCGGTCAGCCCACCCCAACCTCGCCCCAGCTCCAGCTCCTCAAACAGAGGCTATTGAAAGAGATCTCAAAAGCGCAAAGTAAAGCAACATGGGCTTTGGGCTCCAAGGCCAACAGGGTTATCACGAACTAGTCAACTCCTCTTGGTGGCTTGCCCGCATCAGGGAAAGACCAAAGCTCCCCTCCTTCCTTGAGGCCTGGTCCGCACAGGTCCCTGTGGGTGGGGGTGCACAGCGTGGTGGGCACCTTAGGGGACCCCGCTTTCCCTGGGACCGGCCTAGTTGTGCCGTGGGCTGCTGGCACCCTTGCAGATAGATGGCTTGTCAACTGGGTGCTGGCCAGTTCTCCCTCTTCCTGGCCAGTTGGCCTGACGAGTCTCAGCCCCAGCTATAGCTCCTCCAGGAAAAACTCTTTGCCTGCCTTTCGGATAGACCTGGGCCCCTCAGCAGGGACACGCGCCTTTAGCAAGCATTCTCAAGTCCACTTTTTTATAGAGGTGAAGCAATGTCACTGGGGGCCAAAACCTCATCTGATGGCAAAAGCCTAACCCGAACTGACATGTTATTTGTAGTCTTCTTTGTTCCATGTTGTGTGAATATTAATATGCTTTGCTGTAGAGATGTTAATGGTTTTTGATGACAGTGGGAAGGCCCAGACTCTACTGGCAGTGTGACGTAAGTGTGGGGACATGTAACATAGTACCTTTCTAAAATGCAAAAGTAAATAAATATAAATAAATAAATACAATCTGCACTCCAAAATACACACATCTGGCCCCAAGAGGTGCAGGCTATGGATCTGCTGCACATTTTGCTTTGATAATGGATTCTCTCCTCTGCCTTGCCACTAACTCAGAATCCTAGGGTTAGAGGCCCTGACTGTCATTTTGTACCCTCAGCATCTAGCCCAAGGCTTGGTGCAGATAAACACCAATTGGTGTTTCTTGAATGAACGAGTGTTTTCTTACAGAAGGAACCGTGCTTGCCTTTCTTACTCTATGGCATTCCCTGACCCTCCATGACATTCACGGTAGGGTGTGTAAAATGCATTTCCTATGCTCTTTGGTCCCCACCTTTTGGGGCCAGGCCTGCAATGGGCTAGGCTGTCCCCAGACTGGGACAAGAGGGGCCTATGAAGATTATGCTTCAGACAGCTAGACTCCTTCCCTCTTCATGTGAGCAGACATTCCTCTTCATTAGAATGTCTTGAATAAAAAAAAAAAAAAAAATTCAACATTTGGAGGATGGGTTGAACTCTTTACCCCTAAGGTTTTCTTTCCCTTCTCCTTCCCCAAGATAAACTGCCCAGGCACTACCCAAAGGGGCAAATGGCAGGCCGTCTCCTCCTGGGCTTGACAAAGGCAAGGACTCCAGAGCAGGAAGCTGGGGAAGACACCTCAATAGCTTCCAACCCGGCTGAGCTCTTAAAGGAGGGGACTAGATGCGGAAACAGTCGTGAGGGGTTGAGCTTCCAATGTACACAATGAACAGCCTCCAGGCTCTTGGGCTGTATCCTGACAATATGAGAGTAGTCACATTATAGATAAATAGAAACCCATGATTATTAGACAGTTCAAATCAAACATTGCACTAACCCAAGCTGCCTATTACCACGTGCAGAGGTTGTCAACTCAAATGCCTACTTGGGCCAGGCAGATCATGAGTGAAGTGGGCCAGCTGTGAGACAATAGGGAGTGGAGGGGAGTGTGGCAAACTGAAACATCTGTGCCTCATTAGAAGAGGGAAGCCCCTACTCAGCTCCTGATGATTGATGCCAGGTCTCGAGTTTCAAGAGAAATTGGGAAACTTGACTTTCAGGTGAAATTGTCAGATTAAAAATTTCTAGGAAGGCCAAATAAAGTTCCTGGGCTATGCAGTTATGGCCTGCCAATTACCACATGGCAATTTCTCTTTCCATACATCTGGGGTGCGGCCGGTTTTATAATCTTAGGGAAGTCCATTTGTAAGTTCCTGGAAGTTCCCATCATTCTGAGCTGGGACCATCCCAAGTGGAGGTCTCTATTACGTGCAGCATCTCACCCCCACCTCCCCCCTCTCCCGGAATGATGGTGGGGGCATGAAGGCAGAAATAGTTCTGATACACACGACCTCCTGGAGATCTGCTATCCTACTGCTCAGGCTCCCCAGAGGGCCTGGGGCACCAGGCAGGCATGTGAGGGGAAGTCCCGGGCATTTTGCAAATCACAGAGCAATGCCATCAGGGCTTTGCTGGAGGCCGGCTCACATCAGTGCGGGTGACTGGGACAGTGAGGGAAGGACAGGTGACACAGGAAGATATTTCAGTTCTAGAAGCTACCTTACAGGGCTGGTGGCTTCAAGGTTCAACTTGTAGAGCAAGAGGATGCCTGGCCCAAGGTCATGGGATCCTTGAGGTTCCAGGGCCCCCAAGACAGATATGACCATTGCTCTTGTCATGCCTCCTGCAATAGGTATTTCCCAATGCTGTGTCTCTCCAGCCCCTGCAGCTAATATTTGTCCCCTATTGATCCGGTCTTCAGCCTGTTACTTTTTAACTGGCGTTGAGGTTCAAAGGCCTGAGTTTTGTTGAAACACTCATTACACTGGGGAGAACACGTCCCCCTGATAAGCTCAACTGATGAACAAGCAAGGATCTTCTAAGTAAATACAGACTGCGGAGAAGCATGGGGGTTGGTGTTGAAGTCCAGAAAGGGGGGTTTAGGTTGAGGGGGGCAGTGACAGGGAGTGAGCAGACCCCGTTAGCAGAAGAGGTCTTAGAATTTCTAAGGAAGCTAAATAACTAGAAATTAATAGACAAACCCCAGGCCCAAACCTTCTGCCACAAATACTATTACATGCAGTATCTAAAATCCTTTATGAAACGAGAACCGCACACATGAAATAGTTCCCCGGGGGTGGAGAATCCTACGGTCCTTCTACTCAGTTGGACACGGATGCGTTCGCATCGCCCGCGGAGGTAAGTGGAGAGGAGGTGTTTGCTTGCGTGGTGGTAGGTCCTGTCCTGCCGCAGAGCCACGGTGGTCCCGTGAGGCCCTGGGCTGGAGCATCCCTGAGAACAGGCAGGCTTTTCACGAGGGCTGGGGTGGGGGGTGCAGGGTGCGGGGTGTCCCTGACACACAATGGACGTGTGGCCTGAAGCAGGCTCCCTCCCTCCAAGCTCCACCCTTACGTAGTTGGCCGAACCCAAATACCCTACTTTCCACCTTGATCCCTTTTGGCTTAAGCCAAGCCTCACCTTTGGATTTGATAAATGAAAATTACTTCTGGAAGGGGTCAGTCTTTTGTCTTATCAGTCATTGACATCTTAGCGTGAAGATTGCATTGGCTTGAAGGAGGGGACAGCGGGGACAGAGGGGACAGGACAGTGGGTGGGCAGGGGCTGAATGGCGGCTCTGAGCCAGACACGCATTCACGTCACCGCTCGGCAGGTGCTGGTCACCGCAGGCTTGTCGCAGTGCCCAGGACCCGCTCCTCCAGCTCCTGTCGAGAGGACCAGGGGCTGCTGAATCCCAAGTCCCAGGAATTGCTCCCCACACCATGTTCTTTGGAGCTCTGACGCTGGCCCAACGGCTTCTCCTGAGCTTTGGGGAAGGCCACGGGAGAGCCAGAGCGACTGGTGGGCTCCTGCCCACCCAGGGAAACACCTGCACGCTGCCCACGTCCAGCCGAAGGGAATTCGACCAGTAGATGGCCTGCAGGGTTTCCTGCCTGAACTGGCAGCAGGAAGATCGGACCCTGCTGGTCTTGCCCCCGGCCTGGCATTGAGGCTGAGGGTGTCCCTCAACATCCCAAACCCGGGCTGCTGGTGCCCCTTTCTTCCCTGACTCAGTGATGAGCAGCCCTTCTGCTGGACTACACACTAGAGAGGGTGGGCAGGGTGAGGTCCCGCCAGCACCCAGGGTCCCGCAGGGGCAGTGAGAAACTGGCCACCCCTGCCCGTGGGACTTTGGTTCCCAGGAGCAAGACGGAATGGTCATTGCCATTCCGGGTGGGCTGCCTAGGACGGCACCTAAGGTGAGGGCAAATCTTGGTCTCCTAGGCAGGACTCAGACTGTCACAGCTGCGGTCCTTTTTGGTCCGATGTTTTCTATGGTAGGATTCGAACCTGGCCAACACAGGGCGCATGGCCGTGAGGAAACTCTAGGGAGCTGGCTTGTCATTCCGTCATTCCGCCGTCTGCCTGGACAGAGCCAGGTGGGACAGAAACCTGCTTCCTGCCTGCTTCTGGGAACCGTGTAAAGCTCCCAAGGCAGGTTTTGCTTCAACTGCCCACCTGTAAAGTGTTCCTTTAACCACAGCAGGGGGTGCCTCCCAGTCCCCTTCAGTGACCAGCCTGCTCCTTTGGGTGGGGTGCTCACAGCTGTGCCTGACACCCCTTCCAAGCTCACGTGTCTGCAGGCTTCCCCATCCCTCAGGGAGGAAAAAGGGCTGTCCCCAAGCACTGGGTGAGCGGGAAGTTTTGGGAGAAACCTGGGCCCCGAGCCCCTCTCTGCGGCTCTGGACCCTACGCGACAGGCTGTAGACCTGCCCATGGCCTGTGTCCCCTCCACAGCTAAAAGGCACACCTGGAAGAGCAAGTTGGGGGCCGACAGGGGGATGAAGTGAGAACAGCCAGCTCAGAGTTCGAGGTCAGGTTCTGTGGGTGGCCACGGAGCGGGTAATTCCCCTCTGGGGCTGTGCTGGTGGGCTGACACGAGGGCTGTGTCTGTCCCCAGAAGGCCAGACAAGGTGCGGTGGCACTCGGCCTACAGGCTAAGCTCTTCGTGTTATCCTGCCAACAGTTCATCCTCCGTCACCTGGAACTTGCAGCCTGGGGGTGTGGGGAGGGGGGACACAGAGGGGCTGGGCGGGGAGGAACAGACTGACTGGGGCTAATTTACCTTTTCCCAGGCTAGGCTGAGGTCAGCCCTACAAAGGAAGGGGGTCTTCGATCTCACCCTCCTGAGTCCCCAGGCTGTAACAGGGTCATGCCAGCTGTGTTTGAAGGTATTGGGTCTTAACCCCAACCCATGTTTTCCTGTCCAGTTCAAGTCCTACAAATACTTGCCTAGAGACCCCAAGGCCCGCGCTCTCTGGAAATGCGAGCTCTTGAGAAGTGTGTTCTTGAGGCTGAGGGGCACCACAGGGACCAGCCAGGGGCCTCTGCGCTCTTAGGCCCCGGGACCCCTTCGAACGTGGTCCTCAGAGCCAGCCCAGTGGAGCCAGAATTCCTGGAGACCCTGCCCACCACTCTGATGAGGGGTTTTATAATTTTCCAAGTGCCTACATTGCTCTTGGGCTCCAGGGAAGATCGAGAGCTGGTTAACCTAACAACTGTGTACTGAGTACTGAGATGTGATCACTTATTCTACTTTATTTCACTTTTGTGCTTTTCTCTAAGGAAGGAGATATGAGTTTAGAGCAGCTCTGTCCATCAGAAAAGCCCTGCATGTTCTTGCAAGGCCAGGCGAGGCAGCAGGGAGCTCAGGGCCGGGTTGCAACACAGTCCCAGATAGATGCCACCACCGCTAACCAAAGACGACAAAGCCCAAGAAACCCAGGACCAAATTACGGCCTCTAGGATGTTACCTCCTGGCGGTCCCTGAGGGGATGGGTGAAGGCCGTCACCAGGAGGCTTAGTACGAAACAAAAAAGAAAAAAAATGTGAGGAATCTGTCAGCTTTAACAGACTGGACAAGAGATCTGAACTCTGGTAGACTCTTCTGGGACCCACTTGGGGCTTCATGACGGAGTCGTGAGCATCATACCTTGAGCATCATCAGGGCAAAGACTAGAAACAGGCCCCTACAGGGAGGACTTGTAGGGATGACAGTGTGAGGGAAATCGTCACCCTCAGGCTTAATGAAAAGACAGATGAATGAGATATGCTCCTCAGTAAGCTGAAACCTCGTGCTCTGGGCAGCCTGTAGCAATGTTTTTAAAAGTGTGGAACTTGCAGGGAGATGAAAGACATGAACGTGCTGTTAAGTGCTGGCACAGACCCCTGGAACCCACCGATACATTCACGGAGAAGCTTTAAATCAGACAAACCATCATCCCCGATGTAGAAAATGTGCCAGCTTCCATAATTCTTTATTTAAATATTTGACAAGTTGCATCACTTTCTTTACAATGACTTCATTTTGTCACAAGACTTGTTTGCTGTCAGGAAAACAATCTACAATTTCTCATTAGATCTCTCAAGGAAAATGAAAAGCCACAAGGAGTTTGTTCTTAAACAAAAACTTTTCCTGCCTATGTCAAATTCAACCATATTTTAAAGCTACTCAGACTATGAAAATGAGCATTGTCCGTCGGTGGTCTTTAAAAAAAAATTCAAAGTAGTTTGGTTTTTAATCGCTGTATCAAATAGTACTTGGCTTTGTATTCGGAGGTGGGTTTGTAAGAAAAAGTTATGAAACACTGAGAATTCATTTGGAATGCCTGAAACTCTTTTCACCTTAACGTCACTGTGTTTTTTTCATGTTTCATTGGATCATTGATCCTGAATGAGGAAATTATAGCATATTAACACCAGCTTCCGGGGCCTCCCACAGGCTCTGAGAGTTAGAATTCTCAGGAGAGAGCTTGGAGAAACCTGTAGAAGGGGCTAAACTCTTGCTCCCTTTTGAAACCAGATTGCTCAAGGAAGGTGTAAAAATGCTATACAAATATATACATATATATTTGGACAGCATAAGTACATATATATGTATATATATATATATATATATTTCACATATACAATAGTAGAGGAAGCATGAAGTTACGCGCAGTTATTACACGAAGAAACCTGTGACAATCTGGATGAAGTTAGTGGCAGCAGAAGCTGCAAACTGGCTTCTACAGGAACAGGTATCTGCAGACACAGGGTTATGGTCACGAGGAAGGTGTTTCAAGCATTGATACAAGGCTGAAAATGCAGTTCACAGAGGGCTGTGGCCAGTGTCTTTAGATTCCTATTATTACTCCTTACAAACAGACTAACCAACAAAAAGAAAAGTAATTTAAACATGCATTGCTTTGCGCAAACCACCTTGAACAAAGGACAAATGTTTCACAAGAGGTTTTCTTGGAAACGTTCACACAAACAGAAAGCTCTCCTTGTCCAGAAAATATTACACACGCTCACATCCTATTGGGATGGCATCTTCTCTGATACACTGGAAACACTGTGGTGCATGTATGTGTGCGCGCGCGCGAGCATGTATGCAAGTTATGTACACAGTTCATTAAGGCTTAGATAAATTAAAAAAAAGTGGTCCGAAGTATATCTTATTTCCTTCCCAGTTTTAAAATCTAAAGTACAAAGTGGAGTTTATAAGGATTTTAAAAAACGCATCTCAGACCTGAAATTGGCAGTTTTGACTTATCAGGATGTACACCAAGGCCTGAATGAGACAGAGGTAGTGACCTCCTGGGGGTCAGGAAGGGAGTAGACCAGGCAGTTATGCTGCACAGCGGCATCCCCTGCTGGCAAGGCAGAAAATGACACCGGGTGGCATGTTCCCTTCCCTCCCTCAGTGCAACAGGGGTGCAGACTCTGGGTGAGGAGGAAAGAGGCCAAGAAAGAAGAAAGGTAGCATATTAGGAAGAGATTGAGAATCGATTAATCCAGGCTCTTCGCAGATTTAAAAATTTCAGAGGTGAGAGACAAAACTTGGGAAAATACTAGGCAAGTATATGTACAATTGGGAGCTGTTAGAACAATTAGTAATTTGCTGCATATGAACTTGGCTTTCAAGAGAGCCAAATCTGGATTTGGCAAGACCCAACGGCAATGGTACACGTTGTCTATTTTAACAACGAGAGAAGTACAAAGTGTTTCCAACATTTTGCAAACCATTTCTCAGGATCTGTCCCTGCCTCCTTCTGCAGGAGGAATCACCCACGTCAGGGCTCTGGTCAGCGCCGGCCGGCCGGCCGACATTATGGGTACTCTGAGGTCAGTGGCCAAAGCATGGAAGCAGCAATCAAAGGAGCATCTTACATTCTTGTGATTCTGGGAGCAGCCACCTGGCTCCAGAAAGGGAAATAACAGGTGGTGTTTTGGGAACAAGAGAAAAGGGCCGTGAGATGGAATATCATTTTCTAACAGACAGCCGCCTCCCTGTTCTGTGTCCCCAAGGCAGCAGGTGGGACAGCAGCACACCCTCGAAGCCAGCCCTACTGGGTTCCCAAACTGCTCCGCTGGCTAAGAGGAGGCAGGAAGAGAAATCTCTAGGGCTGATAGATGGTGGGGATGTTCAAAGGCTTTCAACATGCAGTACGTAAACTCTGGAACCGACTTGCAAACCTCATGGCACACTGGCCCATTAATAACTCTACCTTCTTCAAGGAACTAAAAAAAGAAAGAAACAAACCAAAAAAGCCCCCCGCCAAACCTGGGTTAAAGTCACTTCTAAGAAAACAGAGGCTGTAGAGACCCTTGACTTGGCAGCAGAGTCACTACTCAGGACAACTAGAAAGGACAACACTGCCCAAGGAATGACCCATCATTCCACTGTTCTCATGACACATTTTCTTTACTGCCATCTGTCTTTGTGTCCTGAAATGATAGAGACTGAGCATCAAGATTTACAGAAAACAAGCTATACGATGATTTTCAACAATGAGTGAAACCCTGGGAATTAATGAGAACTGGGAAACCTTATTTGGATTCAAACCAAACCAAAATGAATCCCAAACCCAGTGCTATTCAGCTGTTCCTGAAACCGGATGTGAAGGAATGGAAGAACTGGGTTGTTGATTCCCACACTGCCTTTCAAGCGAGTATTCCTAGGGATGTCTGTTCCTGGTGGAGAAATGATTTCAGAATGATTCTTCTTTCATATTTTCAATACTCTGCCTAATTTGCACTTAGCAAATACTCTGATTTTAAAAACGAGAGGAGAGCCCCAGGCCTCACACCAGAATCGCTGGCTTCCTCCCCCTAGAGTCTCACACGATCCCTCTCAGAACCCACCCCGCTCACCCAGGCTCCCTCCGGCCCTGGCCTGACAAAGAAAGCTGACCCTGGACCAGGAGGGACTGCAGAGGGGTTTTTGCCAGCAAGACATGTGCTATATTGACTGAAGGGGAAAAGAAAAAAATCCCACCAACAGACAACAATGATGAGCAACACCATTCTTCCTAATTACTCAGCATCTAAGTTTTCTGATCACTATTTGACATTTTAAAATCAGTATGAGAAGGGAGCCAGTCCTCAGCTCTGCAGAAGCCACCTTGCTTGATGCACTGCAGACTTCAGGTAACTCATTTATAACCACAAACACTCACAAGCCACCAAAATGGAATTTCTTACACCGAAAAGGTCCTTCTGACATAACAAATGGAGGCCTTAAAACAATCACCTTTTGTCTTAGTCACGACGGGCAAAAGTTCAAATCTCTGGTGTCCCCGGACTTCCAGGACAGGGTCTAGGACAGCACAAGTTAAAAAGGACAGTAGGGCTGACTGCCTGAGGCAATCTCTCAAAAACCGTGACGGAATTCCGCAAAAAAATCCAGCTGGGCAGCCATCCCCTGCCCCCTGCCCCCCGCCCAGCAGAACAGCCTGAGTGCAGAGGGTCAGACCCAGCGTCCTGCTCACTCGTCACCCAGCACACGGCAGACACGATCAGGCAGCACACAGTGCAAAAGGAAGCATGCAACACGTCACAGAGAACAAAGCGGACAGATCGAGTGCATTTTAAATTCATCTGAGCAGAAATCCCAGGTCTGTGGGCTCAGCTTCGCAGCTAGGTTTTGTGCCTCAGCAGCCAGATTCGCTATCGATAGATAACTGCACCGGGGAGATGTGTGCAGGGAGAGAGAGATCATCACATTTCATGTCCGTGAGGAACAAAGCATAAACCAAACCAGGTGTGACCCCCGTGCGCAACGTAAAGTGCCTTCAGAACTGGTGCAGTTAGAAGTTGGTTATTGAGCTCCTATCAGCGAACAGGAGACTCAAACAGATCTGGTGTCCACAGTTTCAAATCGAGCAGTGCCGAGTTTCATTCAAATAAATGTCTCCGTATGAACAGCAAAGAGGAAAATGTAACAAATGAAGAACTGTACAGCATCAGGAAGGGTTAAATAGTTCTCTTATGAGAAATGACTGTTCAACCCTGTCTCAAAGGTGTTGGAGCACACAGAAGTCCTTCTGAGGAATAATGATGTGATTCCTTCAAGTCAACATGGAATTTGTCATGCTACGGTACAATTCTGCCAGCCTGTAGCTATTAAGCTAAATTTGTACAAAATAAAACTCTAATATCCAGTTTGTTTTCGTTCTGAGTATGGAAAAAAAAAATCATTATGCCTAATGCTCTATTTTAAATGCTCTCAACATACTTGTCTGTAAGAAGGTTTTTGGATAAAAATCAAGTATTCCAAAGTCTAATCAAGTTGAGGGTAGGGGTGTCAAAGTACTTCAAAAATAAAAATGTCACGGACATTAAACCTGGTATGAAATTCAAATACAAAAAAAAAAAAAAGAAAAAAAGTTATGCTCGCTTTTCCAAGTACACGAGACACCTTTAATTGCAGGGAAATGAAATCGGAAAATCGGTCTAAATCATTTTCAAAAAGTAAACATGAGCTGTAATACTATACCTGTTGAGTGATTGATTCCATTCATGGTCATTATAAAGTATGTAAAATATTTATTAAGGGCTCTCCCTACAGAGGCACAACATAAATAGAGTCCGTCCTCCTGAAATGTAATTAGTGTACACATCAACCAGTTGGTAATTCGCGGTGCAGGATGCAGAAACAGGGCCCGGGGCTGGGTGCCCACGGCTGAGCTCGGGCAAGGCCCGCGAGGCTCCGCTCCGGGCGCCGCGCTGTGCAATGCGCTCTGTCCCCAGCTCTGCAAGTCCGCGCGGAAAACGACAAAGTGCAAGCAGGACTTGCTCGATGAACCACCCCCGAGGCGGGGGCTGCTTAATCCACCCCCT
Source organism: Noctilio leporinus (assembly GCA_004026585.1). Lineage (NCBI taxonomy): Eukaryota > Metazoa > Chordata > Mammalia > Chiroptera > Noctilionidae > Noctilio > Noctilio leporinus. Next base: position 174,231 of record PVIW01000236.1, on the reverse strand, counting down.
CAAATCCTTGAGCATTTTCCACGGCCATGAGAAGCTTCTCTCGTAGATCTTCGAAGGTTTCATACGGAGGTAAGTCAAGGCGGTTAAAACTGCAACGGTAACAAAAGTGTAGGTTAAACGCCGCCACCGTCATTCCCCGCTACCGACACCAGCGTTTCCGAGATTTGGCTCAGGGCGAGGTCCCGACTGCCTGCAGCACCAGGACCAGGGCTAAGCCCCTTCCACCAATGACAGTCGGGCAAGTAAACATGTAGCATGAAGAGCTACATTCCTCAGAAGCCCCTACTTACCCAGGGGCTCCGTCTGGGGTGTGACAAATGACCCTGGCGGTAGCGAGGCCTTCAGAACAATGAAGCAAACTTGTCTAAGAAACCGTGTGCAAATTCTGGCTTGGCCACTTGCCACTTGCCAGCTGTGTGGCTCTGTCTGCTCGTCTGTGAAATAGGGGAACTGCTGGCAGGGTGCCGGAAGGGTCACATCTGAATATATGGAAAGTGTCCCGGCACACGGCCAGTGCCCAGAGATGGTGGCCATGGTTACCATTCGCTCAGCATTCCCCAAGGGCCCCCGGGGGACACAGAGTTGGTGCCCCCCGGCACAGGAGTGTTGCCTGTGGGGGTGGGCTGCTGACGGGCACCTGTCATGGAAACAGCATACAGCCTAGCCACAACTAATGACAATTTGATACGAACGGATGCTCGGGGAGTCGTGACCCTGTGCTGTCATCAGTGTGAAGTACTGTTCATTTATTTCCCCAGGGACTCCTGGCAATCGCGCTCTCAGGGAGGTAATGCTTCAACCCTATTCAAGGCACAGAGAGATTAGGTCACTTGCCCAAGGTCACACAGTAAACATTAGGTATAGCTGGAACTCCGTCCTACTGCTGGCCCCAAAGCACAGCCCTAAACCCCATCTGTGCCATCACAGCACAGATGCACGACTCCAAGTTTGAAAAGCTAACGACCATCTGCAGCAGTGAGAAACGGACACGCAACCAGTGTCCTTTAACAACCCCTAAAACGGTTAATAAGACACGCTGAGCTCTCAGGCTTTTTAACAGTCGCTAGCCACTGAAAGGCACAGCAGAGAATAACACTGCTTCTCCAAGTGGAGTTCTCAGAAAGACAGGAATCCTAAGTCAGTACATCTGAAAGAAGGGTTTTAATGTTTGGTTTCCATTTTTTCTTTATTCTTATCGTTGACACCAGTTCTATAGACAGAGCTCCACTGGGGCACGCTACACTTGGAAGAACTGTTCACAGACGGTGGCTGTAGCATTAATTTTAAGTTGGTTTGCAGTCCGGAGCCTGAAATCCCTATGGGGTCTGTATATGCATGTTTGAGGGTCTGTGACCACTTTTCCCCTTTAACATGACCCACTTGCTGTAACTGCTGTGATGATATGAGTTGCGAAGCGCTCAGGACAACGCTGGGAACATGCTTACGAAGGGTTAGTTATCGTGCGCTCTGAGGCCGGGGGGAAGGGGTCAGTGCCCCCCACTAACTGTGTGACCTCATTACCCTCAGTGGCTTCATGTGGAGATGTGTGGGCCGAGTGAAATGATCAGAGTTGACAACAAAGAGCGGGTAGGTCTGCGGTTCTTAGTCAAGCGCACTTTTAAATATACAAGCAGAGACCTTTGACAGGACAGCGAGCGGAAGCCCTTTCCACGCTGACTCCCAGTGATAATATCGGAGAGTGTAAGGAAAGTACTGGGGAGGAGATCTACCAGTCCTGGCCCTCCCGGTAAATCAGGTTTGCATTTTTTTGGAAGCTTAAGGGTGTGTTTTATACCTTCCTGAAACATGGAAGACTCTGCCCATCCACGTGGCTGAATCTGACTGTGGAGCTGTTGTTGAAAGCAGACGGCAAGGCTCCGTCTCTGCTCGACCCAGGGCCAGGCGGGGACATAGCCACCCGCAGGGAAAACAGAGCCAGGCTGGGGAGCCCATATTTCTATGACATGCTGAGAAGGGGCTCTGGAGGAGCCGGCTGGCGGGCCTTCGTCCTTCCTAGGGGATGGCAGGGAGTTTAACCCCTGCTGTCCTCCAGACCCACCAAGGGGGCTCTGAAAGTCCCCCAGCCCAGGCCACACACCAGACCAATGACTTCCCAGTCTCTGAGGGCGGGGCTGACAGGTACGTATTTTAAAACGTTCCAGGGGGTTCCAGCCTGCAGACCCGGTTGAGCCCCACCGCCGTCAGAGGGCTTGCGGGGGCAGAGCCGTGCCGTGGTTGGGGCTGAAGCACGTGGGGGCCTGAACAGTGGGCAAGTTCATCAGGAAGTCTCTGGCTTTGGAGAGGCCCAAGAGAAGACCCCGTAGCTGAGTGTCGTGGCTGGGGGCAGATTCTGACTTTGGTAGACCCGACTGCACCCCCTGGGACCTGGGACCCTGGGACCTGGGCGAGCCTGCACACAGCCCGTGGTGATGACCACACACCACAAGGCTGCTTGCAAGATTCACGTGCCCGGCCCAAGGACAACGGCTATGCCCAGTAACGTGGCTCTTCCTCCTCTCTCCTTATGAGACTACGAGTCGGGGAGTTGCTTCACCCCCACAGTCCTGGGCTCTGCTCAGCGCTGGCGGCCTTTCCAACAAGGATTATCACAGCCCAGAGCACGACACCGACTCTGGTATTGTTTGGAGTGAAAGCTCCAACTACCAAAACGTTCTCTCCCTAGAACAAAGGCGGAGAATCACGGGCCATAGCCCCTTCAGAGAGTCCCCAGCTGTCGGCTTGCTTTCAAGGGGCTAACGGGCCACAATCACATAAGCATCTCATTCAGCCCCTTGGATGGTACAATATAAATAGGAGAAATCTTTCTCGTCAGCCAGGGGCTCAAGCAGAAGCAGGAACGGCTCACGGCTGATTTTTCCCCCCCAGCACTTATTCATGAGAACTCTGCCACCAGCTGTACTCCGCTCCCCTCCCACAGGGGTGGCTCCACTTCTACTTGTTATAAGAGCAAGAAATAAAAGCCGGTGGGGAAAACCCACGCAAGGGACATCCCTGCTCAGATTAACGAGCTCTCACGAAGAGTAGCTGGGTTCATCCCCGGGCTGGTTTGACGGAACTCTGCAGAGCGCCATCCACTCCGAGGCTGCCTCCTTGCCTGGCGTCCTGGACCGCTCCGCCCCGTCCCCTGGGCTGAGGTCCTGGGTCAGACTGCTCACTCCCCTCTGGCCACTAGCACATAAGTACTCATTTCCAGAGACGTACGGGTTTCTGTTGGCCTCGGAAGCCCTTTTCAAAACAAGGTTTCTGCAGGGAATTTTACTCCAAGTTCCGAAAAGCTCATTTAAAGGCGGAGTAAAACCCAATCTGTTTCTAGTCCGGGAGCTGCCAGGCCCTGGAGTGGGGGCTGAGTATAATCTCTGCTTCCTAGAGAAATTAGGGAAGAAAGAGGTTGGGAGGAGGGATGCCCCACAGCATGGAGGGGTTTACCCTGTGGACACCAGGCACACCAGGTCCATACAGAGCTTGGTGGGTGTTACAGTACAGTCCCCTTTCCATCTGCAACGCTGACGTTTCGGACTCAAAGCTATTTGTGGGCCGGAACGCAGCATTCTGTAGCTTCCCGCCCCGTACACGCAGGTATTTAATGTACAGTCTGGGGACAGGGTGCACGTTTGTCACTCACCATGTGTGAGCTCTGGGCAGCTTGTCGGGACTCCCCCATTGCTCTATTGTAAACAGCTGAGGACCGTTGGAACCTGGACAAAAAGGAGAAAGGTGAATGCTGACGGAGCTCTAGGGAGCGTGTGACTTCAGACGCTGTCTGGGGCTGCGGAGTCGTCTTGGCTATTCACCTGGGGGACGCCCGTGAGGTCTGTCCAACCTCACTGCGTGGACCCCTGCATCACCTGCCGAAGGGAGCTGAGCCAAGGTTGACAGACACCACACACACGGAAGCCCAGGCTGCTGCGGCCCTCCGGCCGAGCCTTGGGAGGTTCAATTTACAACTACTTTGCAGAGGGGAAAGGGAGATTAAAGGTGACACTGAATATACGAAGTAGAAAGATGACTTTAAAAAATCTGTAGCATAAGCACTGAAGCATTCCGATTCTTGGCGGTGAGGAGTCCTTGAAATGTTTGGTTGATAACCACAGGGGTGATTTTGCCAAAATTTAGGTTTTAAAGATAGACCGAAAAAGAAAGAAAGAAAGAGAGAGAAGAGAGAACGCATCCTGCTCACCGTAAAGTTCAGCAAATCCATTCATAGGTACTCGGGACGTCCCGGTGACAAACTGCAGTAACCGGATCCGCTTCTCGGCATCCATCAGCAGCACAGCCTAGGAACAGAGGCCGAGGTCACCGCACCCCCAATGCGCTGTGGGGCACACGCTCACGTAACGCACGCAGGCGCCCCGAACCGTAATTACCGGCCAGTGTAAGGCCTAGACGGTTGACGGGGAAAACTGTTCTTTCTGCATTTTTATCATTTTCTAAATGGCCACCCCCATACTGGCACCTCTGCCTTGGACAGCGAGAGAGGACGGTGTCGCTTTCTTCCTCTGCAGTTAAGTCAAAATAAACGACACGAAAACACAAACTCTTTGAGGGCTCTCAGCTCAAGTTTTGGCCAGTTTCCCCAAAAGCCAATTATAACCAAAAACGGCATCTTGGGAAAGTCAGGCTCTAAGCAAGTCTCGCCGCTGAGAAGCCTCTCAATTCTTATTCACGCTCTGGAGGACTCCTTCCAGTTCTTGCATCCAGGTTCCTCCCTTTTAGCATCCTCCCGCTCAGGGGGGTCCTCGAACAGGAGCCACTTTGATCTGGTGGTTAAGGAAGGGCAGCTGCCCCTGGAGTTGGTCACCCAAGGGCTGCTTTCAGCTCAGGTTTGCCATTTCTCGTTCCCAACAGCCCACGTACTAGCAGAATCCAGCGCCCAGCAACCGGGCCCAAGCCAGACCGCAGGGCCTGGCCCAGGGGGCGGAGCGGGGTGGGGCCCCGGGCCCTGCCTTACCTTCCAGAACCACTGAATGACAGGGTGGTTGGGGCAGTAGCCATTCTTGTAGATGGTATGCTGCCTCCAGTCATTTACGTCCACGTCACCGAGGCCGCACATGAGCAACTAGACGGGAGGGAGACCAGGTGTCAATGGGGCAGGACCGGAACGCCGAAGAAATCACACTGGGAAGCTGGCCTTGCTCAGGGCCAGCAGGTGCTCCTGCGCCAGGAGGGCACCCCGGCAACTCACTCATCACAACTCACTCATCGCAACGAATCCAGGGAATACACGTTCCCAATTTTACGAGCCACCGCAGACCACAGGGACAGCGTGGGCACCAAAGGGGACCCGAGTCTAATGCCTGCACAGACCACAGCATTTCACAACGGAAGCAGAAACTCCAGGTCCATCGTCTTTCTTCCCTCCCTCCCTAATCTGAGCACAGGGCTCATAGATTTTCTTCTGCTCTGTTTCTATCACGTGACCCTTGCTGTTTGTTTCCGATCGTTATTTGTCTCAACATTTAAATATCTCTCCCCAGCCATGAACGAATTAGTGGGCGATGCCAGCAAGAGCTCATCTCCTCCAGACCTGCCAACCCAGGGGAGGGCGGCTCCCCCACCTGCCCAGTGACCGTGGACGCAGACCTGTACCACCATGGGCACCTGTTCGCTGCCTTGGCCGTCAGCCAGGGCTGCTTTTCTCAGTCTAACCCTCCCACGGGACGGGTCCCTCGCACCATGAGCAGGGCCTTCCCGCAGAGGTGCCAACATGGAAAGAAAAGGACTGAGCCAGGCACCTGAACACGGAGTCCCAGGCCTAACTCCACGGACACCTTATTGGGGAAAGCGGTGAAGTCACTAATGTCTCACATCATCTACAACTTTCCATTTTCCGATGAAAGACCAGACAGCCACAAGCAACACTTCTTTGGATGTGGCTTGGACGAATGGCTAGCTAAGTCCCATCCCCAGCTTGTGAGTGGACACAGCCTGCCTGTCAACGTAAAAAGGGTGACAGAATCCTTTGCTTTTTAAATGGCTCTCAGCTACCTCAGCAGAAGCAGCTGGACCAACTGGGTATTAAAGGACCTTCCAATGTTTCTCCTTACTGGACACAGACCTCTGCAAGTTCAGAGACACCTGCCTGTCAGCCCCTGCAGGTGCCTCACCCACCTCCTGCCCAGACCCGCATCGGCTGCTGGGGGTGGGGGTGTGCACAGGAGGTGTGGCCAGGCCTTTGGGAACAGGGCGCTGCCACCCCACCTGGTGCTGCCACCTTGGTCCTATTAGAAGCACTAATTTTCCTCACCTGGGCACAGGCCACATTCACCACTCAGCCCGGTGGGCCTCTACTGTCCCCTGTGTCCCAGAACTGTCTTTTCCAGGGTGAGGAACCTGCAGGAGACTGCTGGTGCTGTTCCCTTGCTCCCCCATTGGCAACCAAACGAGCCTCCTAACAGACATGGAGTAGAATTCACTTCTACTGCTGACTCCCCAGGACATTATGGACCAAAGAACACTAAAATATTGTTTCACCCTGGCTGGGTAGCTCAGTTGCTTAGAATGTCACCCTGATATGCCGGAGTTGTAGGTTCGATCCCTGGTCAGGGCATATGCAAGAATCCACCAATGAACGCATGAATGACTGGAAAAACAAATTAATGTCTCCCCCCCCCCCCCAACTTCCCCTCTAAGAATCAATTTTAAAAAATCATTTATGAAATGGTGAGAAACTTGAAAATGTCTATTTACACTAAATGTTTGTAATACAAACCTCCAGTTCATTTTCATCAAAAATTTTAATCAAATCAATAGGAAGCAGTTCTGTGAATCCCTGCAAGAAAACAAGAAAACAAAACAATCACCCTAAATACCTTTTTCCTTGAAAGAGGCAAATTGTACAGGAAAACCCAACTTTTTTTGGGGGTGGGGGGTGTAGCCAGGAAAAATATATTCATTACTAATGAATGACTTATGCATCTGCAATAGTACCTCCAGTTGCAATTCTATTAAAACAGCCTCGTTGTAATATAAAAGTTTTGGGAAAAGAGTAGGCTAGAAGGGTGAGGTTCTTGAGGAATTTTTCAAGCCCTGTGAGAACATGGGTGACGGTGGGCAGGCGGGTGGCAAAGCTCATTCATAATGCAGCGCAGGGAGACAGGGTGTCCTGAAACACGTCACACATGGGCCAGAGAACACGTTTAAAAACCGGGTACTGAAATATGGGCAGCAAAGAGAATGCGAAGCCAGCAGGCTGAAAGGGTGGCTCCGTGGTGGCTGCACCATTCTGCACGTGTCCCCATTCCGGGAGGGATGCCGTCCACTCTCCAGCTGTGACCAAGGGCGTAGGCAGACCACCCCAGCGGGCACACTTACCTCCAAGAAGGCGTTCATCTGCTTCTGCACCCTGTTCACGAACCTCCACTGGATGACTAGGCTGCGGGGGAAAACGGAACAGAGTTTAGGCACCTGCGCCATCACCTGTGTGCGCGTCATCCTTCACACCGTGGCCCGCAGCTCCTCAGATGGGGAGGGAAACTCCTACACGGGCACAGGAAGACGGGGGTCCGGGCTGAGGCTTACGTTGTTCGCTCATGAATTCTTTCGAGATTTACCAAGACACGTGTGAAAAACTAAAACCTCACTGGGGATTTGAAAGGAGTACTAGATTTCCTACTCCCTGATCCCTGCCCTGGGCAAGGCCGGGTTTATCTAAATTGCTTTATAAGTGTGATTACATGGAGAAGAGGGGAAAGGTTACAGGGTATGAATATATATATATGTGTGTGTGTGTGTGTATGTGCAGAAATACGTGTATACATACAAACTCACACATATACACACCCACTTATGTATACACATGTACATGCATTTTTGAAGGGAGCACCAGCACATATATTTTACCAAATGATATTTCATTCTAGGATGCACCATATTGATTTTCAACAATGACGTACAGTTTATCAGCAAAATGACTTACACGAATACTTAAATCTGGAGGAGTAATGGTAAGACCCCTTATGTTGACAAAGCCCCTGAAACCATCTGCCCTGTGGTAACGGCTGGCTGCGGCAGAATTTAGGGCCAGGTGCATCAGCTTTAGAGACCGTCTAGGGTGTTTTGTTGTGAAGCAGCACAAGAACCTGTCATGCTGTCCGCGGCTCTCACGGATGAGGTGGCACTATGACCGTGGCCCTGGAGGACCAGCCTGTGCAGGCCCGCGGAGCTGCATGCAGCCTCTGGCCCAGAGAAATGCAGGCGTCAGGGGACAAGTGGAGGGTCTCAGAGAAGGGAGCTGGGTTCTGCCCAATCTCACACCTACTTAATCTGAAACCTCGGAGTTCACCGCAAGGAATGACATACGACACACAGCACAGTGTCTGAATCCTCTGATTTCTGCTCCGGTCACCTGGGCACAGGGTTTTAAAATCCCTTCAACCTGTACTTTCCGAATGAGACAACTGTGTCTACCAGGGTGCTTGCTGTCTGCTTGCTGAGACAGTCCAAGCGCCAATTAACGTGAACAGGGAGGAAGGGTAGCCTCTTCCTCCTACTTATTTTATGAAGCCTGGAAAGCTTGCAACTTGTGAGTGGAGAAGGAGTCTGCTTCACATCAGCCCATGCTGCCAGGGTCTCCAAGTACAGACTAACACTTCAAGGTTTTTCTTTGCTGATTATGCTAAAAGATGCCAAGACCCTGGGCTGATTCTCCAAATTGACTCCTCCTGACCAAGTATGTCCGGACAGGAGGAGGGGGCCCAGCTTGCTGAAAAGGAGCCCTGAGTGCAAACCAGGAGCTCAGGCCAAGGGCGGAAACCAGGGTCCTGGGGCTGGCTGCCCAGACCACATCTCTGCTCCAGGGTAGCGAGGGCAACCGGGCAATCCTTGGAAGACCCCAGAACTGTGTGCCCGAACCATACACACACACCAAAGAGAAAAATGAAACATGCCCAATGGAGAAAGATCTTCTGCCTCATATAAATGCCCCTGCGTTGCTTAGTATTTGTACTTCCCAAGGGCTCCACATTTGTGTTCCACCAGCCAAGGCTGGGGCTAGGTTAAGATAACTACAAATATCAGGAACAATTTATTACGTTTGCACGTGCTGCATTTTCCCTATCCATTTTCACTACATTTCCCTACATTTCCATCATGGAAAAGAAGTCAGGGGAGAGAGGAAACATTTCGTCTTTGGTTGTGCCTCACTTCACCAATGGTCATGGCTGTTGTCAACTGGAGACTAGATACACACCTGCTCCCAAAGAGTTTTGTCACACGACTCAATACCGTCCACCACTCCCTCCACTGGTCCCTTACACGGCAGCTCCCAGAAGTCACGGTCCACGTCAAACGTCCCACCCCCTAACTCAACATCCTGCTAGCCCACCAGAGAAGAACTCAGACTGTTGAAAACGTGTCCATTACATGCGTGAACCGTTCTTAAAAGGCAGGGGGGTGGTGGGCAATCTAATAAGCGGTTTGATTTACTGAAAGGATGTAAAATATGCATATACGTACTCAATATATTCCCTTTTGTTCTCATTTGTAACCATGATTTCGGACCCGTTGGGCTTCAGATCCACTTGATATGTCTGTAATTACAAAGATAAAGCAACGGTTACCATTATGAAGTTATTCAGTGTATTATTACTGAGCGATCATATCTTACTATACAAGGAAGATAAGCAAAATTTATTCTGAAATCTTTTTTCAGAAAGCAGGCTTTATCTACAAGAGGATGATGTCTAATGAGGTTTTTAAGTTGTTAGGATGTTACACGTTTAAAGATGTGATATCATTAAAGGCAAATTATTGGATGGTTATCTATGAGTTTTAATTATTTTTCATACATTAGCAACAATGGAGAAGAGCACTATTTTTCTTCTGCTATCTATTTATCAAGAGATTAATTATGTTAAAAGACAGGGTATGTCCATGGAGACTACAGAGATCTGAATCCTAATGTAGTTTGTTCCTGAAAATTGGATTTGACAGTTCTAAAGTCTTTCAAAGAGGCAAAATCACGGGGACTTGAGAAAACAAAGACACTTATGACACGAGGTGTGCCCGGTCTCAAACAGCAAAGTAGCCGAAACCAAGTATGACCTCTCCCTGTGCTCTGGGCCTGGGGTTTTGTATCAGCGTGACACCCAATGACCTGCAGACGCGAGTGAGGGTGAGGCCAACCGTTTTACAAACAAAATGTTTATTCTCACAGAAACTTGGGGGGAAACAAGGAATAAAATGCCACTCATAGCTCTCCTGGTCAAAGATAACCTCATCAGCGCGGTGGTGGGATTCCTTCCAGTCTTTTCCTATACCCAGCCAGCTACACTGACGGGGTCCCACACACAGATCTTTCCAAGATGCCTTATGCTGCATGCCTGAGGGGTCCGCTGGGAAGCTGGTCACAATGACTGCTCCCGGTGGCCTTGGGGACAGTAAGGTGTGGTCCTCCACCATTGCTGGTGCTGCCCAAACCCTGCGGGCCAGGCCTTCCTCAGACCCCAGCTCTTCTCCCGGCAGATGGAGAGCCCACGATTGCACGGGAGGATCGTGGGCCCCGCTGCCCACCTTCCTGTCCCCCAACATCACCTCTGAGAGCCCACTTAGAAGGCTACGTGTCTGGTTCTTCCCTGCTTCTGCCAGGACCTTGTTCTGTCCCTCCTTTTCTCCTCCAATTTCCAGGTTGTTTTTTTGCTCGGTCCCTTTCCCCAAACCAGTGCTTCTCAGCCTTTCCTCACCCACACCCCTGAAGAGGTTTTTCAGATTCCCTCTTTTCTCCCATGAAGTCTCCATGGTCCACCTGGGCCAAGCACTCTGGCCCTTGGCAGGACCACAAGGCACTGCAATGGCTGAGACATTTCTGCCCCCTTGGGATGATGCCACCCCACTGAGAATATGCACCTTAACCAGGTGCATGTCTGGTCTGAAGGCTTTACCTCTGGACTGCTGTCCATCCTCCTCCCCCGCCCCCAGCACAGCTCTTAGAGGCCACACTCCCAGCGCCTCTGCAACATCACCAACGCAGATGTTGCTCTGCTGAGCTTGCAATGAGGATTTCCACTTAGTCTGACTCTACCAGGGTGTAGAGTGTGTGTGGGTGCCCGGCCCATGCTTTCTGCTTGGTGCATAATGGCTGTTCAAGTCCTTTGTTTTAAATACTCCTAGCGGGTCCCAGAACCAGCAGCTCCACATCATCAACCAGAAAGGAAACAAAGCGGAAAATCATGCAACAGCTGTAGTTTCATTACATGAAATGACGACAGTTCCTACCCCTTCATGGTCTGATCTAATTGTGGGAAAAAAAGAATAGGTGCCCCATCTGAAAGCACCGACGAAGGTCAAGGGCACAGGCATTTCACATCTGTGCTCACGTCACTCCACGTAAGAAATGACTTCCGTCTGGCACAACAGAGGCCCAGGCTTCCTTTTGGGTTAGAATAAGCTGCACGGTAAAGTCCACAGTTCTGCAGGGGGCTGAGGGGCGAGGCCCCCAGGTGCTGCTCTATGCCCATGTTTTTGGTTCAGTGACTCCATTTGGGTGCCTTTCCCAACAGCTGACCCCCATCACCGACACTGAGCCTGGTGGGAGAGGCTGATGCTAAACACAGTCTTACAAATACATGCTAAGTCACCCACGGTGTATGCCACAGGGAGATGCAAGCGATGCTCTGAAGTATTGTGGCTTGGGGTCTGACCAGAGGGTGGAGAGTGTATGCTCTCAAGAGAGGAAACAGCATGAGCAAAGGTCCTGAGGTGAGAAGGAACTTGAGACCAGACCCAGAAAGCAGGGGGTGGCGGGCAGGCAGTGCAGGACACCATGGGGCAAATGAAGGGTTTCTTCATTTCTTCCTCTCCTGGGCCGTGGGGCTCTATGAATGTTTCTGGCAGAGGAATGTCATGACTATTTCCACATTCTGCAAAGACACGCTACCATGGTGGGAGGCCAGGGCGGACATAAAGCGGTCAGTTAGGAGTCTGGGGGAGGAGGTAGCAGCTTAGAGTTGGGTGTTGCTGGTGGACCAGAGAGGACGAGAAGACAGATATGAGATATATTTGGGAGCTAAAATGAACAGGGCTGGGTGACAGACGGAAGGTGGGAGATGAGACCAGTATGTGGCCGCTTCTTTCCCTCTAAATCTTTTCCTAAATTCAAAATAGATACATTAGCTCCCTCTTAATCAGGGAAGGAAGGCAGGCAGCCAAGTAACAAACAGGGCACCTGGTCATCTCATGGGCCTGGCCTGATGGCTGCATTACTCTCCCTGGTTCAACCCAGAAGTCAAAAGAATTCACAGCATTAAGTGATAAGATATTAATGAATAATTAACAGGAACTATACTTACTGATAGACTATTAGCAGTCTACATAAAAATCCAAGTATCTTGTGCTTGTTTTTCATTTATTGGGTGGAGATTGTTACATTTAACTGTCAACTGAGGAAGGTTTTGCAGATTACTGCTCTGCCTTTGGCATTGTTTATGTCGTGTGAACTGTCACATGGTTTTCTGTAAGTGGACAAAGGGCCTCCCCTCCACCCCCCACTTTTTTTTTTTTTTGCATTTGACATACAAGATTAATTGTAAGTCTACCTTGGTGCTTTATTTCTACTCCTACTTCCATGTGTTAAAATGGAAAGAAAGACTTAGGTCCAGGATGATTATCCACATATTACCCTTTGCAATTTGGCAGGTAAGACCCTTACGTAGGTCCAGCTTAAAGCAGTTAAAAGTCACTGAAATTCAAAGTGTTTTCTCACACTTGCAGCTTCTACCAACGTTGTGACGTTAACACCGGAGGGCTAGAAGACCTCCAGGGGCTCCCAGAACATGGGAAACAGGGACAGTTAGAGGACAGTGAGATAACTTGTGGGAGAGAGAATGACAATGTGCAGGCATGGATCAGGCGTGGCCCAGCAGTGACACCACACGGAAGCATCTCTGGGGACTCTGGTCCAGGCACACCATGGCGAAGGTGACGGGAATGCACCTAAAAAGCTAACGGTGGGCAGTGCCGGGTCCCAAATCAGACTAAAAAGGTTCAATCTACACTGAAGGTTACAGATGGCCAAAGAGGAACTTGTTTAAGTGGAAGAATGACATGAACTATGGCAGGTGGAGCACACAGGTCGGGTGTTAGAGAAGGGACTGGGGGTGGGGCGGGGGAGGATACAGGAACCAGGGAGCCTGACAGGACTTAGCAAGGAGACCGAGTCAACAGGATGGGTGACCAGCTGGATGCAATGAGGAGGGAGGATCTGGTGTGGAGGGAATGGTGGTACCACAGATTCGACCAGAGTGGGGGTGTGGGCAGGAGAGCGAACCGGCTTTCGTTCGGGAACCTGTGGGCTTTCAGGGGGTGGTCAGGCCCACGGGATTTGGAGGCTGGGGGAGAGGTGTGGACTGGAGAGGAGGGGGTAGTGAGCAGCACAGAGGTGGGTACAGTTGGAGCCACAGGTGTGGCTGGGCCACCCAGCTGGCTGAGGAACATCTGTATCTTGAGCCACAGACGCAGCACGTCCTTTAAGGGGACGGAAAACAAAGTGGCCAGAATCATGGGAGGAGGAGGGAAGGGTGAATGCATGGGGACCGCGGCCACGGCAAGGGGACAGGGAGCCATCAGCCTCACGTGCAGCAGGGATTGGTGGGCTTAGTCCTGGGGAGGTCACTGGTAACCCGAGGGGACAACTTCTGGATGGCGGGGTGGGGGCTGGAAAAGATTTCCCTCCCCTGAGCCCAAGACAAGACTCCCACTGAGGCCAGCACTCTGCATTTGTCTGTGAAGATTTTTAGGCAAAAAGCACAATACAGGACAAATGACAATTTTGCATGTCAGCCTTGCGCAGGAGCCATGCTGATCTCTGTACCGTTCCAATTTTTAGTATACGTGCTGCTGAAGCGAGCACTGGACAAATGAGTTTTTCTGGGCTCTGACCATTTGCATGACGTTACAGGTGCCTCTCATCTCGGGTGCAGGACGTTCTAGGAATCCCACCAACCAAGCCAGAAGGAAACCCCAGATTCCCCGAGTCCCACCCACGGCAAGGACCCCCCACCAGTGATTGCTTCCCGGCTCAAGCAGGCTGACAAATAATAACTACATAGGTATCCATGTCATCATTTGTTTGCTCAACGACTCTTGTCCCCAGCTGTCATGAACTCCTGTGTATCTAGGAGCATCAGCTCCTTTTCCCCAAGGCTGTGAACCCAAGGGGGCAGCAGCCTGATTTCCCAGCTCCGCCTATAAAACTGAGTGCAGCATTGTGACGTGACAGAGGCCCTCAACTCATTTTCTAACAGTGGAATCAATGTTTAGTCATCTATTTCACTTTCCATGAGGCAGTCTCTAAAATCGGCTCCAAGATCCCATTACGGCCAAGGCCACGTGGACCTGGTGTAGGAGGTGAAGGATACCTACGATTTTGTGGAAGGACAGGTACCGGGGTTGGAGGGCCCCTGGAGAAGGCCTCCCGGGAAGTATCGTTATCATGGGTTGGCACAAATGGATCAGAGGTGTCAGGCTAAAGACAAACATATCCCACAGAACTTGTGGGTGATGAGGAAAATCCCAAGCAGGTGACTATCTTTGACCTTGACCTTTCTGATGAAGTCAGGTTTAGTGACAGTTTGGGCACAAAGCAAGGAGGAAGGTAGAGAAACCTGAGCCCGCTGAGCCCCAGAAGACAAATTTCAACATGACCACAGAATCATTAAGCGGAGGAAAACACCCGAAGCCCCCTACACATCACCTCCGCCAGGTCATGTGTTCCTTTCAGTAAGTAAACACACTATTTTTTGTATTTGTGACGATTTTTAGGCATGAAGCACAATATAGGATAAAAAGTGGGGGGTGGAGGGGAGGCGAAATGAGACCTTTAATGGACTCTAATCATGTCATGACTTAATGTGTTGTTAACATACTACATACTACATTCTAAAACCTAGGCACAAACATTTACATCTAGATTTACTTTAGATGAGAAGCAAGTGCCAGTTCACGCCATAGGATTTGTGTGACTTTGCTGGAATTGAGGCTCCGTTTCCTGGCACAAGAATAAGGTGCTGATACATTGGGATGTTGATTACCATCTAAAGCTCCCTGTGGAGGTTTTTAATTGTCCAGAAAAGTTGTGGTACAACCTGGGCAAAAGCAGACACATTCTGAAAATGAGAGAGGAGCGGCTGGGTAGGCTGTACCTACCTGCCCAAAGTTTTCTTCATCGATACAGAACATGAGGTCCAGTTCAGTGGGATCATTCTCGAGGATCCACTTCAAGGAGTTGTAATATTCGCTATCCTGTAGAAACGGCACAGACATTACAATCAGGCCTTTTCTTTTCAAAATACAAACATGTCTGACTTTCAGTAATTAATTCCTCCTCATTCCATTTACATTGCTCAGCCGTTCCATTAGTCACCAATACAATGTCTTCCGTTCCTCCCCAAACCTACTCTAACCATTTAGTTTAAAATATAAGCCTAATAATGTTTTAGTAGCAACAGAGGTTTGTAGCTGAATTTTGTCCCAGGAGAAGTGGAGAGAAAGTAAGCTGCAGTGGATGGAGGTTATCAAATGATACCTTTGAACATGGAAGATTAACATACCTCCTATCTTCTAATAGTGAGTGTATCAAAGACCAACAGGGAGAATGGAACATTCTAGTTATGTATCAATGTTTTCAGTTCTGCCTCTTCCTGGGCTTTTCCTGTTCTCTGCCAGTGAGTGTCAGCACGCAGTGGGGACCTGGGCATGGCGCCGGGGCTGGCCTGCCCCCTCTCAGGGTCACCACTGCTGGGATGCAGGCTGAGAAGGCCCAGCGAATGTGTTTGCCCTCTCCCAACTTGTGGCACAGAATTAACCTAGACTTTCAGAGACAGGTCTATGGTCCTTGATTCCTCATTCTACTATGATAAAAGCATAAATCGCAAGTCAACGGTGAAAGCTGAAAAGAACTTTGAGACTGGTCCTGGGCTGTGCCTAGCAGCCCTCCCATGGAAATGTCAGTAAGTGGGCTCCAGGTCACAGCCAGCCTCCTCTCCCCTTTCACACGTGGACACTGCCCCGGAACAGCGACCAGTGATGGTCAGGGGATAGAATATGGGCTCACAGGCCCAACCACAGTCTTGCTGTGATGAGACACAGTCTCCATCACAGCAAGGCCAAGGAGCTTCCTGACTCAAGTGACAAGTGACGGGACATGAGGGCAGAGCTACAAAGACTCCAAAGGATAATGATGCTTCTCGATGGCCCTGAGTGTACTGGGGTTTGGGCCAACACCCCCATACTCAGAGGGAGGCAGTGGGGGTGCAGAAAAATGAAAAGAAAAACAGAAGGGAAAAGCAGATTATGAAAAGCGCACCCATTTCTGTTTCTACTGAAAATCCTTTCAGCTCTAAAGGGGCCAGCCGACGTAAAATGAGTCAAACGCAGCATGGAAACCTAGAATCACTTGGCACCGAAGTTTGCATTTTCTAACCGGGTTACGCATTCACCCATCCACGTGTATTCTCTTCCCTTTATCCACCGTTATGGCCTGTGACCTCATCACTTGCTGAGGTCAGGCAACAGGGACTAGCTGAGGAATCTCTAAACGTTCAGTATTAGCAGTTTTCGATGGAAAACAGGGGCTGCCCCAAGGTCTCCAGGGGACCCTTGGGTTGACTTTGGTGACACCCATCCTGGAGAAGCATATACAACTCAGGAACCATGCTTCTAGTTAGCGGGAAGATCGATGACATTCTTGAATAATGAAAGTATTTCTATTCTTGAATAATTAAAGTTTCCTATTTTTCACACTGAAATGGAAGCCCCCATAAAACTGACTATGATGGCAACACAGTCACAGCTGCTTTTCTGTAAGGTGCAAGTGGCCCGGATCCGGTGGGCAGACCTGGACGGACTCACCACAGATTCCATGTCATTCAGGGTTATCTGCTTTCCCAGCATCATTTTGTAAAACGGCCGAATGAAGAACCCTAAAATATGATGAAAACGGGATTAGTTTCAGGTCGTTGATACTACAATGCATCAGAAATGAAATACAAGGTGAACCTGCCTTCAATTTGAATGAGAAGGCAGAACAGTCCAAGACCTTTGATGTAAGTGGTGATCAAGCAGACGAGGGCCTTCCTTTTTTTCTTGGAGGAGGGCCAGTTAGTAAGGAGGGCAGTTACTCTAACAGGGATGGTATAGAGATCAAAAGGCTCCTGGGAGTGACAAACAGGCCTCCCAGCACCGCACGGTTTTGCAGTGCCAACAGGGCATGGGAACAGGGGACCGAGGGCACTCCAGGCAGGGGGACAAGAGTGGGGCTTGCCAGCGTTTGTCAGGGTGGAAGCACAGGGGGGCCTGGGGGACAGACCGGAGGAGGGACTGGGGGTGTGGGCTTGCACAGGCCACCTCACCGAGGGCAACGGAAAGTGTCCGAAAGGCCAGGTGGAAATTCCTCCTGCACTTGAGGCAGGGGACAAGGACATGAGGGAGACCAGCCAGAAGACTATGCGATCTTCCAGGGGAGGAACGATGAAGGCCTGAGCAAGGTGGTGGCGGTGAGGACGATCCCTCTAGCACACAGAGTCCCCCAGTCCACCCTGTCCCTGGGAGCAATGGAACCTCAGCCCCACCCCCTCTGATGGGTCACCAGCCCTCTGCAGCAGATTCCTATCTGCACTGGCTCAGGGTGGCCCCATGGCTGTGTGGTGGCACTTATGAGAAACAGGATGCTGCCGACCACACACACCTGTGGCCATTTGGGCTCTCGCTGCTGCAAAGCCTGGTGGCCACTGGCACCTCCTTCTGTGGCTGTCTCTGTGCCTCCCTCCGCCAGCCTCGACTCAGCCAGCCCTTGCTTTCCTGAAGTGGTCCCAGCTTCTAAATGCTCCAGTCCCACCCCCCGGCAAAGGTGTGCCTGATCATAACATGTTCCCGACCCTCCCGTCAAACCAGGGTCTCCCTGGAGGACCCCGCACTCCCTCCCGCTGGGCCCCACCACCGTGCGTCTTCCGGGTTTTATCTTCCCTCTAGATTACAAGTCCACTGAGGTCAGGATCATACCTGACCTTTCTCTGTATATCCCCACAGTCCCTAAGAATGTCTTGCCACTTGGCAGAAGGTACATAGGCTGAGCTTCTAAGGAAAAGTTGACGTGAACTTGAGCAGCTGAAATAATCTATGGCATAGCTTCAACAGAGCACATGAAAATACATGCATGCAATATATGTATATAGAAGAGTGAATGTAGTTTCTTTCGAACGAAAAGAGGTATCTTATTTTCCCAGCTGAACGTAAAACACCGAACTCAGAGGATCAACATCAGCGTGAGAGTAACGATAGCTATGTACTGAGAGATCAAGAAGAAAGGGGACATTAGTTCTTTACTGAACTAGCTTGGCTCCATAGAGGCTATTATAGTCTCTGCAGTGTTGACCTCGGATCTTCCCTGTCTTCTATCCTCAACCATTTCACCCCCAAATCCTTTGAAAATATTTCTGATTCTCCTTCCTCAGTGATGATTTCTGTAGTGCCCCCTTAAGGGGCAGTACTTTGGAAAGGACCAAAATCAGTAGTCCCTATCATAAGTCTGCAGCTACAGCCAGGAAGGGGGTCTGGTGCCAACTTCCAAGAGACCCTGAAGTCCTTCCACGGTAGAAACACTTGACATAGGAATGAGATTCATCTGTGCCATCTGTGGAGCATGATCCTGGGGTCAAGGTCAAAGCTGAGTGGTAACATTGCTTTGACATTATTTACAGTCTCTTCACGGTCAAATAAAGAGAGTCATTTGGAGATAAATGACACAAGGACAGGATAAGGGATGAATCAGATCATCCTGATGAACTTTTCGATTAGTGTTTCCTGCTGTCATCAAACCTAGCTCTTACTGAAAAAAAAATAGTTATTCTTAAAGGCAGAAAACGCACCATCACAGAATGTTCCCTGCTCCATGCTAGTTTTTTTTGTAAGAAAATTTAAAATTGTGGGTCAACACTCTTTTCGGTGCTCAGGTCAAGGTGACAGTAGGGAGCAGCACCTCCATTATGGGCAAAACATAACAAAAATTCACTGAATTACACAGGACCAGGGGAGCGTTTGCGGAACATCTATGATGTGAAAGAGAAGACACCTAATAAGGAACCACAAACAGCCCTATCTGATTTATATTACTTCAAGTCTTTTTAATAACTTACCATCTAAAAGTTTCCCATGAAATACTGCCAGACCAGCAACTCTTCCAATAAAAGTGAAGTAGGACAAATGGTCTTCATTACAGAGGCCTGAGTTGGGATTGATCTGAAGTGTGTAGTTGTCCCTTGGGGAGGGAAGAGAGAGAAAAAGCCCACTCAGATTTTTAAAGAAGAGATGCCAGGATTTACAATTTCCTTTGCCACCTGTCATGAGCTTTCATGGGGCTACGGCTTTTCCAAGACCTTCTGCTCTTGATAGAGGAAGGTGTCAGCTATAGGATGCAACTTGGCACTTAGCCTCTTTCTGTCACCAACCACCACGGAGGTCCTCTACAGCTGGTGCATGTGCCCTTTGTAAGTTAAACTATCAGAACGTGTTGCTAGTGGACTATTTTTGACCTGCAAAAATGTCACGTTTATGTGTTTCAGCCAAATACCTTGGGAAGATGCAGACAACCACATAACAAAGGGACTGTTGGCAAACGAACCCGCAATGACTTCAGGTTCTCCGAGGGGGAGGCGGCTGCATTCCTGTGAGAGGCCTGAGGCTTGGAGACACGGTTTTTCTTACGGGCCCAACATTTGGTCTGACCACCAGGGATGGGGCCCCGGGAGGCCCCAAAGGGCACTGATAACAGCTCGCAGCTGCCTTAATGCAAAACACACACATGTCCCCATGCTTGTCTTTGGTCTCAACGTCATGAGGATTGGTGGTATGCAAGTTGGGCTCCACAGATTCTTCCTGGGGACCACTGGGGATGCAAGTGAGAGGTGAGGATCCTGCCCTCCATCCTGCCTGCCTTTTTAATGGTTTGGATCGATTTTACACAGCAAGCTTTCTCCTAAGAAACGAACAAGTGAGGCCGTTCCTAGCTGGAGCCAGTGGGCAGGACCCTGAGGCTGCCTTCCAAAAGAGCCCCCAGGAGACTGGCACTAGGTAGACAATGTGAGAGGACCCATGTCCCGAGAGTGGAGGCTGCCTTCCAGCAAGGTCAACTACTCTACAAGGTACTCGGCTCCACTGCCCGGAGCAGAAATGGCTGGTTTTGTAAGCAGCCAATGCTTGATTCCCAAGAGCACCTGAATCTTAGTTTCTGTGCCTGCCAATGATGAGATCCTAACACCTGGGGGCGAGGGGATGGGAGTGAAGGGAGATCTGGTTCTCCGACAGGATTAGGACATGGTCCTTCAGACCCCGAAAAAGGGTCTTCCTCAAAGTCACCATAATTTGCCTTAAACTAGAGTAACTTCAGAAACTATCTTCGTCCATGAGACCAGGACGCTCTCTGAATTCTGACATGGACAAATTCTCCGGAATTAACATAGCATTACGAATGACGATTGCTTCTTGTTCCTTCGCCTAAGTGCCCAGCACATTTTCAGTTTCAATGACAGGCACTAACAGACCAAAAAAAAAAAAAAAAAAAATCACTTTGAGGTGTTTACAGCATATATTATTTTGCCAGGTTCAGGCAGAACGTATTCAAGACTCATAATAGGGGTGTGAGGACTGAAATCAGCAGCGTTAATTCATTTCAGAAGAGTGAGCTGCTCATTCTGTCATTAAGTTGGAATTTAAGGATAAAACTGTTTCCATGGGGACACATTCTGAATTCCCTCCGTGTACTTACGTGGCAGAGTACTCGAAGAGACCGTAGTACGGGTTGAACATCTCTTTGGACAGTAAGAAAAACCATTCTCTGGCCACGCCCCCGTAGTCCAGGCCTTTCTCCGATTCAAATTCAATCCACAGTCTAGCTTTTAGGACATCTGGTCTTTTCACAGACATGATTCTCCGATAGGACTCTTCAAAAATGTTATTTCTGTGAAGTTTCATTTCGAACCTATTTGGAATATCAGCCTACACAAAAGGGAAAAAAAAAAAAGCAGCACATCATCCTCCAGTAAATCTACACCTTCAAAAAGCAGAAAGGATGGCGGTCTTCAAAACAACATGCAATGACAAATGGTTCCAGCTGAGCTTCCCTCCTGTGTGGCATTTTCTGCACACTCGGAAAGCCTCACCGTCAGGACCCACATGGCAGCCCCCGCAGAAGGAGCTCTGTGGAGTAGGACACGGCCATCCTGCCCCCTTTTATAAATGTGGGCCACCCACTAGCAACGGAAACATGGTCAACTCTATCTACTCTTTTTGTTGAAGAAAGTGGCTTCGGTCCATGTCCTCAAAATCCCCAACAATTCCCAACTGGCCAGGATGGGCATTTTCTCAACTACGCATAGTAGGGGCTGCAGCTGGTCCATGTGGTCCATGATGCCTACAGGCCGATTCCGTTGCCATGGGGAGGGCCCTGAGGATCATGCCAGGGTGTGGGAAAGTATCTCAAAGGCCACAGGGATTAAATAGGAAAATCAAGAAGCACCTGACAAGCTGTAACTGCTTCCTGGAAAAATAAGGGATGGAGCAACCTTGCCATGAACATGGATTTGTGGCATCAGTGAGTGAAAGTGCCACAGTGAGACAGAGGGAAGTCCACAAAGTCATCTCCTATTCCCAGGGGGTAACGCAGGTGACTCATGAAGAAACTTTGTGAGGATTTTATGGGTTCAAATTTGAGTCATTTCAAAAGCAGTTATCCAAGAGCCACTTGAATCAGGACGTTGGCAGAGAGAACAGAGCCCAGAAGTGGGCGCTCCGAGGGTGGGGCTGCCCCTTGTGCATCCTGTACCAGCAGCGCTCCAAACACAGCAGAGCCCAGGCAGTGGGGCCCCAGCTGCGGAGAGCAGGAGCTGGGGGGCACAGAGTGGGGGGAGGGGCGAACACACTCCTTCCTCCAATGGGAAAATACCAAACAGACAAAACACCTTCAAACCCAAAACACACGCTAATTGTGCATATTGAGGAGAAAACTGATAAAATCTCTATCAGAGAAATGAAATGACAAAAGAAAACAGAAGCCAAAATGCTGTAAAATTTGGGGCAATGAGTCAGTAGAAAATATTCTAACTTTTAAAACCCTGCCTGTAAAAACATTATATGAATTCTCAGATTTGTAGACATTATATGGGTTTCCCAGTGAGAATTTTAATCTGAAAATGACTTGGTCTGAATATGCCAAATACTATAATTGTACATTATAAATTTGTTATAGATATAATTAAAATTGTACTTCTGAATTTAAATGGAAGGACATGACCACTTTTCTAAGTAGGATCTAGGTTTTATAACATAAGCAATTGCACAAGGCGTCTCTGAATTTTTTGACTATGCCCTGAATTATTTTATTTCCCATAAAATCATTTCTATCTTTTTATGTATTACAGGTTATTTGCTATGTAATACTAGTTAATCTTCACTTACCATTTCTGTTAAAAAGAAAATTCATATTGAAGATCCAGGTGGATCAAAGTGCAGTGGAAAAAGGAAGGTAACATTTTTTGTTTACATAGAAAAGAAAAACAAATTGTTCTTGCTGAAGTAACTTTGGTAACTTACAATGGACTAAAACAGCATTTTTAGAAGCATGTTACTCACAGGTTTCTTTAATTTCTTCCTAAAGTAGTCATATTTCTGCTTAAATTCTCTGGAGTACGGAACCGCCTAGAAGATAAATTTACAAATATAAACAATATGCTCAAGATTTCATGCAAATTGAGACACCAATTAAGTGAACTTCATGAATCATAAACCTTAAAATTCTCATTCTCCACATTATAATGATATTTACATGTCTGCAGAGCGCATGGAAAAGTATGCAAATCAGCACTGAATAGGACTTCACCTCTGAAAACAACTATATTGCTATTTGAGAAATCATTTAGGGATAAGCTACATAAAATACACTTTCTAATACAAATTTCGTCTGAATATGAGTGAGGGTATGATTTTTTTGCTGTCATTGAGATACGAGTTATTGTCTATGCTACTTTATATACAACCCCAAAGTGACCCATACTGTCCTTTTGAAAACACTGATGCTTCTTTTAAAAACCTTTGGGAAGAAACAGAATGAGCAGAAAGGCAACTGAACTGATGGTCTTATCGAGGACTGGAAGATCAGGTAAGCCAGCGCTCTGGGCAGGCCCCCCCTCCAGGGGTCAGGTTGGCCCCTTTCTATTCAGTAAGTGGTCTTGGGCAGGATTTCTGTCTGTCTTCAGGCCTTACCTTCGAAGCAGAGTGATGGCACCACAGGAGTGGGCTCAGCAACTGAGCTAACCATCATTCCGCATGGAACCTCTTGGGCAAAGTAATAACATTTAAATCTTTACTTGCCAAGTTGTAAGTAGCGTACAAGAGCCAGAGACCTGACTTCAGGCTGCTGAAAAGGTGTATGTTACCCATATATTTAACGCAGCAGAAAGGACTGGCTTTGGTGTACACATGGACATAACTGTCCTAGACCCATATCCAAATGCCTCATGGCTTTTTGGCAAAGAGGGTGCATTTGGGCAAGAATAGTTCTGGTGATATCTTTTTGGGCCAAGTTAATAAAATATACAGATCCTTGGTCAAGTGTCTCCAGACTCCACACCTCATACCTTCACCTCGCTTATTCCTGACCTGAAAGAGGAGCAATGACCAACGTAAGCCTTCCTCCTTCACACTGTTTTTAAGACAATCACACACATTATTGAGCCAAAACAAAGATGACCACTCTTATAGCGAACAATGATCATGTCAGTGTTTCACTTTGTAATTCAAGAGCAGTAAAGCCATCATGTTAATCTATCTTAGGACAATTTATACTACTTAGGGTTCTTTCTCAGTTTTTAATCCACTAATTTGCTGTTCCACCGAATCCCGGGTTTGACCACATATATTTATTCTGGACAGTGTTTAGCCTGTGAAATCATGAAAGAGTCCTTACTCTAGGAAAGGTAGATATTTTGTCCGTACCTGGACAATCACCAGCATAAGGAGAAAGATACACTGTTCTGACTTAGGCCAACCGAGACATTATCATGTTTTTTGCTCTACCAATCTTATATCCCATAACAAACTAAGGTTTTCTATCTAGTTTAGTCATTCTTTGGTGGTTCATTCACTGCCTCTTTCCTCAGGTACTTCTTGAGCACCTGCTGTGCCAGGCATTTTAGGGAAATAATGGTACATTAACCAAAGGGTTCTTTCCCTGTTCTCTCCTGGAGCTTATGAGCTATTGTGAGCAAGAGGTAATAATAAGAAACAAAGGAATAAATAGTGGGAAATGTGGAAAGCGATGAGTTCCTGGGAGGCTATTTTATAGGTGGTCAGGGGAGGGAAGGAGGGTAGCCCTAAGAAAGGGACACATGAGCAGTGATGGGAAGGGACACATTATGATGGGGACAGGGAGTCCAAAGCCTTGAGAAGGCCAACCATTTGCCATTCTTAGCTGTGATTAGCTGGGAAAGAGGGAAATAAACCTAAAACATTTTATTTCCTTGTATTATGCCATGCCTGCTTTAGAAATGCTGACTTTTACAGCAGACACCTGCCAGCCAGGTTTGGGAGGATGGCTCCCCAGATAAGCAGCAGGACTGCACTAGATGAACTTGAAGGCAGTTCCATTTCCAAAAATTTGATTCCCAGTTATTTTTTTTAGTTCCCCCCCTGAAAATGTTGAGAAAAGGCTTAAACATTCATCATTATGAAGTTTAATGGCCTCAAATGAAAACTTTTCCCCAGAATACACCATAAAACGTTGTCCCCAGCCCATGACATCTGTTCCCATGTCTAACTTATAACATGGTAGATGCTGGCTACATGTGGGTGGAAATAAGAGGCTGGGATATTTCTGGTTTTTATGCTTCTGTGGAACGATGCATGAGTGCTGAAAAATCATTATCCTCCTCCAGAACTTATTTCTTCTCTCAAGAGGTAGTTCTTATAATGGAACGAGTAGGTTTTTATGCTCTCCTCCTGAAAAGATCCCACAATGCAGCAGGACAAAGGCGTCCATGAGTGCGGCCTCTGAACTGAATTAGGTGTGTCGCATGCTTCCTGTTTTGGCCAAATTATTTATTGTCTCTTGAATATCTGCCATTGTATTTCCTTCCATGCAATTTAACTTGTAAGAGAAGCCTATTTAAAAAATTACACGTCTGTTGATGAAAGCCCTCTTGCTCTGCATTACACATGCTTTTTCTCCTGAGCAAAATGAAAACCTGACTTCTTGTGCAAGATGGCTTGGAATGTTTTCCCATCGTTGCTATTGGGTTGGCACCGGAGCTCTTTAGCATCAGGATGCTGGGGAGGCAACCAGCCCACCTGGGGTGCTCATCCCAATTCTGACACTTGATGCCATTTTGGCCACAAAATTAGCTTTCTGGTCTTCTGACAAATCAGGACTAATAACATCTTCCCTCCCTTCCAGAGGGGACTGCTGGCAGTGTCAAAGCTGCTGATTATCAAGTTCTTGGCAAAGTACAAAGTGTCACACAAGCATGATAGTACTCATAAGAGCAGCAAGCACAGAGAACACTGTACAAAAGCTGTTAATGGTGACATTTGTCATACAGATAGCATATTGACTTACGGTAACGCTGCGCTGGGCTGACACAGAAAGGGTCCCCTCTCCCCTAATACATACTTTTAAAACTGGGGAAAAAGAGAAACTCTAGGTACCAGATAAGCAGAAAGACTCAACACAGAGAAACAAGTGGGCACTGGACCTAGACGTAGGGTTCTGGGCTTGGGCTTCCGTCCTCACGCGGGGACACAGAACTTGGCCGACAGTCTGTATGACCCAGGGAGCCGGAACCGAGTTCCCTGCTCAAAAGTTACATCTGAAAAAGGGACAAGAAAACTCTACCCACTGGCCCAGGAAAGTTGCAAGGAAGCTTACCTTCTGTCCAGGACCATAAATGGAAGAAAAAGAAAAAGAAACAGACCTGTAATAAATTCATACTCCAAGGCTACACCAAAGTGGGTATGAAATCCAGTTATGCTCAGTGGGGGTGGGTGAACCCAAGCTAGTGATTAACAGTAAATACAGGCCAGAACTTGTGAAAAAAATGAGGATGAGCACACACACAAATTATAAACTGAACTAGGCAATAAACTACAACTGAGGAGTCTATAGACATAACAAGTGGAAATGTTTTATCTTCCTGGAACCAGAGAGATAGTACTCTGGATAAGGTAATAAAAGAGGCTATTTTAAGAATGGTTATAAGCTGGTAGTATAAATTTAAAAAAAAAATAAAAGGAGAGAACAGGACAGAAAAATAGCTAAAACAACCAAGCAAATTAAAAGAGTGAAGGGAACTCTGAGCAATTAAACAGTCACTGAAATAACAGATAAAATAAACGGATTATATAAAAAGCTTAAGAAAAAATGAACCGAAAGAGCCCACCATATATAGCAACAAAAGAGATGGAAATATGGAAGCTAAGAGATAAGGAAGATAACTGTGAAAGTGAATCAATGACCCGGATATTTTGGAAGAATGGGGAAGATGCAACATGTGAAGAAATAGTAGCTGAGACTTTTCTAGAAAGTCATTATCTCAAAGATATGATGGAAGAGTCACAGTTAAGTCCAAAGCAGAATCAAGTTTTTAAAATCCATACTGAGAGTATGTTAAGATGGTAGAACATTAAAGACACAAAGAGAGAGTCACCTATGAAAAAAGATAATTAGATGGACAACTTCCCATCATCAGTTAAGGAGCCCAGAAGACACGGAAGACTATTTCCAACGTACTTAAGACAAATAACTGTTAACCAAGAATTCTACACTGAACTAAACTATCATTTCACAGAGAGGTCCAGGAAGTCCCTTCGGACTCCACTGGTTTCCCCGTCAGGTTGCCCCTGAAACTGCAGCTGAAGCAGTGGTTCTCACACTCGAGGGAAAGGCGGGATCCCCGGGAGGGTTTGCTGGGCCCACTCCCCAAGCGGCTGGCTTTCAGTAGGTCTGGGAAGGGGCCCCACATCTGCCTTTCTACCGAGTTTCTGGACTTTACTGATGCTTCTGATTTGTAGACCACACTTTGGGAACTACACACTAGAGGCTACATGTAATTAAGAACAGAACTTAACCCCCTCCCCGCAATATGCAAGGATCATTGGTGGGCAAAGGAATCTGCTTACATCTCAGTAA
Source organism: Noctilio leporinus (assembly GCA_004026585.1). Taxonomy (NCBI): domain Eukaryota; kingdom Metazoa; phylum Chordata; class Mammalia; order Chiroptera; family Noctilionidae; genus Noctilio; species Noctilio leporinus. Next base: position 147,047 of record PVIW01000236.1, on the reverse strand, counting down.
ACTTGGGTAAGCATTGAATGTTTAAAAATATATAAAATACTAATGATAATTTGGAAAGTTTGAAAACAAGGTAGTTTTAAAACTCTCCTGAACAATGGAAAACAGGGGCGGGGCAGGGAACGGCACTAATGTTGCCTAAAGTACTGTATTATCCAGGAGGAGAGGGGAGAATGGTTCATTTCGACACTAAGCCCAAGCACGTTGGTTAAAACTTTTCATGTGAGTACTAAGGGAACAGAAATAGAAAATACGACTTCCAAGGAAGTATAAAAAATTGAGAGAAAATTAAGAGTACTCTATCAATCAACCAGAAGGTCAAAGAAAACAGCAAGAGACAGAAAGGATATCCTAGGCAAATACTAACGAAGAGAAAATGAGTGTAATACTTGATAAAGCCAGTCACCATGGGTGTCTGACAGCTGCCTTGGTGAGAGAAAACAGCCAGGAAAAACAGAGAAATGGATATGAATCATTTGAACACCACGGGCTTGATCTAATGGTATACATATAAAGAACACTTCTATACCCAAGGGAGACAGAATACACATTCTTTTCAAACACAAAAGAACATTTACAAAAAATGGCCAAGCCTCCAAAGAAGTTTCAAATATCTGATAATCAATATTCCATATTCAACAGTCTCTGACCACAATGGAATAAAATTAGAAATCAGTAAGAAGCAGGCAAAAAATTCTCCCATAGTCTTAGAAACTAAAAAGCACATTCTAAGTAATTTATAAGCCAAGGAGAAAAATCTCGTGGAAATTACCAAATATTTGGAACTGAATGACAACAAAGACCAGATGTCTACACTAAGTTGATAATTACCTAAATACACATATTCTTACTGAAAGAAACACTACTACTACTAATAAGAGTAAACCGAGCTCTTTAAAGAAAAACAAAGAAATGGAGAACTCTTTTGGGGGCAAATCTACCTGGATTTATGATGCTCAACAATTTTCAGTTGTAAAAGACTATGCGCTTGAGTGAATATAGATGATCCATAAACCATAACAAAGACTTGAAAAAGATTGAGAAATATGGCATCAAAAGTATTCCACCAGTTGGAAACAGCTTTGTTTCTTGAATTTACCTGTTTTTTCATGATGGAGAAGAGGAAATGGGATTCTAGCAACTTATTGTGATTGTGAATAAAATAAAAAAAAAGCCATGGTAAGATGGCAGGTATTCATTAAGCTACACAGAGGAAAAGTGGTGGGCTGTTTTAACCCAAGAATTGCTGGGTACTTTGCAAATGTTACTAAAGCAGCAGAACAAAATCGAATAAACAGACCCAACAGGTGACTAAAGGGATGTCCGGTATCAAGGTGCATTTGCATTGTAATAGCATTTAAGTGTCCAAATAGACTTACCTTCACCATTCAAAACACAATTTGAACTCACTCAGATTAAAACCACGAAGTTAGTATTTTAAATAAACCCACTAGCTTCTTAGCTCAGCACGCAATACAATAAATTTAACTTCCTTGTGCTCCTCCAGCTTTTAGGAGAATCCCAAATTTCAAACTTCTCCCAGTACCTTTCCTATCATCCCAAATCACCTCCTTGTGTGGTTACAGCCACTGACAGGAGGGGCGGGTGCTCTCCCTTCCTGAGCTTGTGGTCCGTTGCACAGCCGCGCAGCCGGCACGCGTGCCGCTGACTACATAGAACCCTGTGTGGTGTATTTTAAGAAGGCAGCACCACACCGAACGCAGAACAGGTTCCCTTCCCCCTGGCGTACTGGAGGGGACGGACTTTGAGAAAGTGGGTCAGTGGGGACAGAGATTTGTATCTGCCAGCTCCACAGGTTAGCGACAACCTCACCCAAACGTTTCCAGGTTTTCAGCACTGGAAGAGATTCAGAATACAGCTTAGATGTGTTAGCACACGTGAACTGCCCTGGACCTAAGGACAGGACAACACCCTGCAGATACAGGGCCGGCTTTGTCTCATATAGAAAGGGAGGGAGGACCATTTGATTGTTACATGTACAAGCCACCCTTTTTTTTTTCTTTTTAAAGATTTTATTATTTTTGGAGAGAGGGGAAAGAAAGGCAGAGAGGGAGAGAGACATCAATGTATGGTTGCCTTTCACCTGCCTCCAGCTACGGACCTGGCTGGAGACCTGGCTTGCAACCTGGTTTCGCGCCCTGGCTGGGAATCGAACCAATGACCTCCTGGTTCGCAGGCTGGCGCCCCATCCACTGTGCCACCAGCCAGGGCCCAAGCCACCCTTTTATAATGGAGAAAAGAAAATGTTTGATTTTGCTACCATTATCATACCATTTTCTCTTCTTTTATAATGAAAGCCATATGAAAAGGCAAATGCACCCGTCCCTCACCCAAAATTCCCCTAAGAAGGCAATGGGAGTAAAGTCAAACTACTCGGTTCCACCAAGGTGCACCGTCATATACAAGAACTGTGTGTTTTGATGCAACCAAAATAAGATGCTGACCATTCAGAACTTGAGAATACTGACCGGGCCAGTGATGGCTGGGTTCTGAAGTCTTGGGTCTTCCCACTGAGTTATTTTGCTATCTGAAAATAAATATTAAAAGAAAATCAGCGTATTAATGCAAATCTATTTTACGTCAAAAAATATTTTAGAAATAATGACTTCTGGGTTTCCCAAAGCCGTCTAGTCCCCCAACGTGGCCCCCAAAGATAAGAACTTAGTATTTCAGGGTTAGAAGAGAGCATTGCTCTCTATGGCAAACTTCCTACACACTGTTTAGTTAAAAACACTCGATCAAAAATGCACTACAGTACAACCATCTAGTTACACTGCTTTCGGCAAGCAATCTGCTGCAATTTTAATTATAAACCCCTGTTTTTTCAAGGATTTATAACTTGATCTTGATTTCCATTTAATTGGAAAAAAAAAAAAAAGGCACAAAAAGTCTTAGTCCACCAAAAGTTAACAAACACACATGAGTTTTTCTCATTTCAAATACTTTGGTCTGTGCTCATGATATTGAAAAACTGCTTTCAATGAAAGAAGCCTACATTGAACAAATGAGTAATTCGTAAGGTGGTCCGAAAAATGAGACTTAGTGCAGACAAGTTGCCCAGAGAAATGGCTCCCTTTTGGTCAAGCTGGTGAGAAGTGGTCTTCTTTCTTCCCCGAGAGTCAGGGTGAACAAGATTGTCCAAAGCCACCTCCACCTTTACACAACAGCTACCCCTGATCACATGGAATCTGTGACTGTGCATAAAGACTTCATGGATTACTGTGTGTGTGTGTGTGTGTGTGTGGTCGGGGACAGGGCGGAAAACACAAGAAAGACAATGGGGAGGACAGATAGGGGGAGAAGGAGTTCTCTCTGGAGTTTCAGAAAATTATGTTGGTTTAAAAAAATGGGAAAGCATTTGAGAAAAACATTGATTCTAATTATTTCCTGTAAATTCTGTCAGTGACTGGTTAAGAACAACTAATAAATTTGGTTTCAATGACCATGCCAGTAATTTTCCAGAGTCTGGTATTACAATTATTTTCATACAAAGCAGAGGTACAGTTTTAAAATAAAGTTACCACAGCACAGGAGGATTCTAGATTTGGGCATGCTGGAAGGGAATCTACATGAAGTGTTTTAACCATTGTAGAGAATCTTAAAATGGGGCCAAAGGCATTTCTCTCAAAAACAGAAGACTTTGGGAAGAAAAGGTTGCTGCTACTGTGGTGGAGAATGATAGAAAAGAAAAGGAAATAATGGCAGGATAGAGCGGAGTAGTAAGTGCCTTGGTCTATAACCGTAAGGACTGGGTATTGTCATCCAAGTGGAAAATTAATGATGACGACAACTCCCAAACCTTCCGTCCAGACCTGAACTTCAAGCCCCACCCTTGACAGCTACACCTGGATGTTCAACGCAACTCTATAAAAATTGGACCCATAATCTTCCCCCACCAAAGCTGTTCACGGAACCCTGGATTCCACTGAACTGCGTCACGGTCCGTTCATTGTTTAAACCTGGAATCTGGACACATCCTTTTTCCTCCCTTGCCATTTACCTCTGCTGGTCATCAGCCTGTCCCCACCTCGCCGTCATAAGGCCACCTTCTGAGCGCTCATCTTTCACCTGGACCATTCCCTACACTTCCCTGGTGTCAGTCTTATCCCCGTTCAGAACTCCTGTCATAGCTTGCCAAAAGCATCCTTCTAAAGAGTAAGGCTGACCATTATCACTCCCGCTGGAAAACCCTGCAGGAGCCCCCTTTTGCCCGAAGAAGGGTCCGAGTCCCCATACCTGGCTGACGCCCCCTGACTTCACTTGGCCAGGGCCACCTTGCCTGTGCACTGTCTTGGGCAAGCTGCCGCAAGGCACCATCTGTGCCCACACGTGTCTTCTCCCCGCAGGGAGCACTTCTCAGTGGGCATGCCTGGCTAATCTTTCTCATCACTTGGGATCATCTGAAAAGGAATTTGTTCAATACGGAAGGTCCTCCTGCAGCCCTCCCACCCCCGGCCACGTCACAAGCAGGTGCACTCTGCCTCTCCTGCCTTTACGTTAATGTGGGGTTCTCCACCCCGATGCAGCACTTCCAACACTCCCTGCTGGCACGCAAGGCCCTGGGGAACAGGGACTGTGTGTCATCCCTCCCCTGCAGCCTCCTCCCCACCACTTCCCGCATTTCCTAGCATGCAACAGGAGCCTAGTATGTTATTGTTTAAAATGACCGAATGAAACCAATGGTGAAAACATAGTTCCTCTAAAATCGCCTGAGGTTCCGGAACTAGACAATGTTCTAGTTCAAAATTCAAAGATGAATTTTGCAGCTGAGTACTGTCAATGTATGAACCCTGTGATGTGGCTAGTTACCCATTTTTCCTCCTCAAATTTTTTATTCCAAATCTGCTTTGTGTCTTTGAGGCATTTGTCAAATAAAGGTACAAGAATGAAGTAAAAGAATGGGAAGTCAGTCAATGTAGTGACTGTTAACGGGTTGGGTCCAGCTGTGGGCTGAACGCACAACAGGATTTACAGCACCAATGAAATGTAACGTCCTCTCCTCGCTTTTCGTAGAAGATACCCGGGGCCAGCTACTTAGCTGCTGGGCATATCTGGTTTTTAAGAAGATGACATGGTTCCTACCGGAGGGACAGATTCAGTTCAACATCCTCACTTCACCCTTTGCACATACAAGCTATTCAATAAATGTCAACCCAATGAATCAAGGCATCGGAGAAGATTAGTACTGAGCAGTATCTCATCTGGGATGAAATCTTTAAGGTGCTTGAAATGATTAACCTTGAAAATGTCCAACTTCTCCAGAATCTAGGGAGTGGGAAATAAACTAATTACTTAAGTAATCAGATAAGTGCGTTGCTGTCTTTGTCATTCCCAGGGCAGTCACCTGCCGTAGAGATGTTGGAAGATAGGGTGGCTGAAAAACTCACAACATAATTGCTTTCACAGTAAAATGGCTGGTTTCTGTTCTGCAACAGCAAAATGAGATGCTGGGGAATTCTGCCAGAAATCAGATGCGGGGAAACTGGGAGGTTCATTAGGAAGGTAGAAAAATTCCTAAATGTCACCACCAGGTAATTCAACCCATAATGGGGTGTCCCTATCACCCTGAAGAAGCTGCTTAAAAAGACAAGCATCCTGCCCTTTTCATAAACTGGATTTTGGGGAAAAGGCCTATGAATTGAATTCTGTTTCGTTGACAGGTGCCTCTTCATCCATCGCCTTCCACTGAGTACACCTTGGCAAATTTTGAGAAATGGCAGAAATGTATTAATAGCTAATGAGGTTCTTGTAACCAGACCTTTTTCTTACATTGTTTCCGGTCCAATTTACACTCTACCTGGTTAAAGGAACCTTTCAGTGTGGTTAAGCAAAGGCAAATATAATCTCTGGAAATCGGAGCCTCCATGTGCTCCTAGCAGGAGAAACGAGGAACGCAGGGGGGCCTGGTGGGCTGACTGGGATTAAGGAACTGCCCAGGCATTCAGTGACTTACCTGCCCGCCTGCCCCCAGCGCACAGCTGGGAAGCGAGCCTGAGGGTACAGGTGCTGCTGCTTCTCAGCCAATTCTCTCCCCCTTCATCAACTTCCTAACAACGTCACCAAGGGCCTTTCACGAATCCCCTTCAAGCTGTTTTCCACAACACCTACTTACTACATATTATATTAGTCCTACGCACACCACTAGAAAAATACGTCTATGATTTCACTAGTTCTAATATACACTACGATGGCTGTTTGCAATATAGCGTTTCTCCTGTCTTTGGGTCCTCGCAGTACGTTAGGAACATTTGTAATGTTTTCTTTTGCAGGCTGACCTGAAGATCACCAGCCAGGACACAGACGCAGTGTTTTGTGAAATACTGTGGGTTGCAGGTCAAAGGCACATTATTGGCCGAGAATGCAATGAAATCATTATTCTTTGTACCTATCTTTGAAAACCAAAATTGTAAGGTACAGAAAAGCTGAAAATAACCTGTGTTTTGGTTTTAATTGACAAAAGGGATATGAACCCCCTACTCTTTTAGCAAATGATGCTAAGAAAATGGTAAATAGTATACTAAAGAAACACACCTATTTTAAGGTATTTATGGTGACAATTTTATGCTTCTTGTAAAATTCCAGAAAGTAGATAAACCATATGTGTGCTGGTCAAAGACAAAACTAGGCCTCTGTACCTTGACAATCTAACTTAAACCAAAGGGTAGCCCACACCCCTAAATACACTGAGGACTTCTATTTTTGGGTCATTCTGAATTGTTGGGCTCCTTGCTTAATTCAATTTGTAATAACCCCTCAATCTTCTGTCCCAGGAAGAGAAGGTCTGGCGGCAATGCACTTGATGGCCAGGAACACGTGGAAGAGGTGCCAAGTCTGAGACAGTGACAAGCCCCATCCTCATAGCCAGACTTCCCAGCGAATGGCTTACCAACGTGCTTCATTAATCAACGTGATGAGTTAGACAATGGGAAGCTGGGGAAATCCGGTGCAGACTTACTGCTTATGAACCAAATCGCAACGAAAAGCAAAAGATCATCCACTGTGCGCATGATCTGAACTCCAACTCTATTTAAAGATGTCTTTTAAATACACATTTTCAGAAGTTGTAAGGTATGTATAAATACGGAGAATGTGTCACTTCAAGAAAGAAAGAAAGAAAGAAAAAAAAACACCCACTGCCTAAAAGCAAACCTTTACTAGTTTAACTTTTAGTTGAAATGAGAAACCACACGATTGTTCATGGGTGCTGGGGCGAATGCCCACAGCAAATCGACCACGATTTCGAGAAAGGAACTGCATGTATATTAGTGTGCTGGGTGCCAGGGAACATGCTGTGAATAGAAAATAAGTCAGAGTGGGCCCCTCGTCCCGACCCCGTGGGGCAGCGTTGAAATCACTCGATGCTGTGCTGAACATTGCGCACACAGACTGCGGCCTCGGCTGGCCCTTCTAACCTTATTTTCTATTACCAGAGTGTATTTATTAAAAGCGCAAAAGTCAAGGGGTCATCAACCAAAAAAAGGAGCTCTTAAATTAAAAAAAAAAAAAAGTTAATAGGTCACAAGATCAAATTGGGTAGAAGCTACACGGGCTACTGGACAGCAAACGCCGGGGAAGGGCGTGCAGTACCGTGCGAGGGCACTGATTCTCGGGGGTCATTCTCTCCACACAACACCTGGCTACCTGGACGGAGGGTAAAGAACAAAGCTTTCACTCTCATCTTTGAAATCCCCTCCCTTTACCTGTGTGTCCACACCAGCATCTACTTACTGTGATCAATGTAAAACGTTCGGCCATCCACGTGAATTCTTTCTTCCCAACCAGGCTGGGGTCAGGGGAAAAAGAGGCAGAAGACGAAAATGAGCGCGCCATGACAAAATCAAATGCGTGACTAAGACACTCTAGGACTTTCTGACTCTTTCCTGCTCAGGTACATTTTGACATTAGGAATAAACTACAAGCATTTCAAGTGAACCCTTGACAACACCTAGGAACACACTTGAATCGCATGCTCTACAATATTGGCTGCATTCACTGTACCAACAGGAAACAGGTTGCTATTTCAAAAGCTTCAAAGGGAAACCAGCATACCACGGATCAGTTGAGTTGGGGGCTGAATATCTCATTTAATTAGATATTGACTGAGTACCAAGGTGAGGAGGAAGGTTAACAGGAAAATGTTAAGAGACAGCTGCTTCATTCATGCCATCGCTGGTTGCAGAATCTAATGCGTTACATCTCTGTTGTTCAAACTCGGGAACCAGATAGACATGGGCCATGTTTTTAGGAGAGAATGATCTGAACTGTGCCTACTTGCTGCGTGAAACTCAGAAACCTAGCAGGTCAAGCACACATGCAATCACTTCCTTTTGATCCTCACTCTCCAGACACATTTGGGCTCTTTTCATTTAAAACGAGGAGCTGAGCCGATGTGAAGAGCAAGGGAGGTCTGCATAACCTAACAAATAAAAGACTGAACCCCAACCCCTCTAGCCTCAAATTTTGCTATAATACACCACCAACCAGGCAACAGAAAAGCATCTTACACTTGGGGAAAAAACAACCAAAAGTTTTCCACTGCCCTTCCATTGAAAAATAGTCTTATGGTCCCTCTACAGGCCCTGCTTCATAAGGCTTTTAAAGAACAGGGGTGTGCTGGGGAGGATGCATGCGAAAGTTTCATTCAAAATCCAAATTGGAGTAAATCACTCCATCCCATTCAGGCTCCCAAAGACAACAAGTTGATTACAAAAATTAGACTTATAAGCTGTTACCAACCAGGGAGGAAAACTTAAAACAGGCTAAAAGGCTTATAAAAACCTTCTGTGGTTACCTATGCCTTTTTCTCCCACTGTTGTTAATATTTTTAGTATTCCTGCTGACTAAGTCGGCGCTACGGGCGGAACTTAGAGTTGCTACGTTACCAAGTAATGTGTGCTGCTTAAATGATCACCTGTGAAGAAGGCCTCTTACATCCTAGTTACACGGTCTACCTTCCGTTAGCAGCCAGCAATCCAGAAACCTCTTTCACATGTACTGGCTGCTGTGGAACTGTCCGCATTACTAGACTTCAGCCATGTATCCCACTCTATGAAGACATTCGAGACCATCGGGACCCCGAAAGTCTGGGGAGAATGACTCAACATTTCCCGACTTGTCCGGGTGTCTGCAGTGTACTCACAGGAAGAGGTCCAAGGTCATTGGGGTTTAAAGGTGCCTTTGACCGCATATGTACTGGAAATTTCAGGCGTGGATCTTCCTGCAAGAAAAATGTAAAAGGCAGAAGGTGTTATGAGTGCGGGGCTGTGTGCTACCGCTGGCTCCTCCCTAGCGTGCCGCGCGGCGGGCAGGGTGTGCGTGCGTGGATCCACACACCCGCCGGCCTGGGGACGCACGCCCCCCATCTTTGAGCAGGAAGCCTGGCTGCCCATCTCTCAGAAAAAGCCTCCGCTCTTCCTCCTTGTCCTTGGTGAAAGAAGGAAAGTAAGACTATTTAAACGAAAGGTTAACCGTTTTCCCAAGATGAAGAAAGTGAATAGGAAGATGGTTCCAGCAATAATGTTACCATGGAAACCAGAATAAAGGGTGCCAGCCAAGAGGAGGCCGGATTACACGGGAGAAGGGGTGACGCCCTAGTGTGTAAACCTGCCCAGGGATCTGGAGCTTCACCGGCGTAAAAGGAGGAGCCCCTCCATCAGCACTCGGGTTTCCTGTTCCTCCCTCCCACTCTATCCTGAAGGAAAGCGAGGATCTGAATTTGGTCTGTCCAGCCACGTGCTACTCCAGACAGAGTTCATGTCATAGTCTCATTCCTACTATACAGCTTTACTGAGGTCTTCAAATTCTGTAGATTGGATTCTCACGTATGTCTTCATACTTAAACATTGGCCAAGGGTTGTTTTCTCAAGGGATATGCTTCTAAAGGTACCATAGAGAAGAACCAAGGAAAGCGAAATCCATAGTGTGACATCTTTGGTCAGATTTTTCTAATTGACAAAGTACAGTCAGACGTGTGATCTTGCAACCATGCCATTAGGAGGTTGGGTATGTGATTTCTTTTCTTTAGATGAAATGGAGTTTCAGAAACTCCAAAAGCAAGAGAATTTGCCCTGAGTTCCTGACCCAGAGCCTGGGAGTTGCCTCTCACTTACGTAGACCCAGTGAAAACGCAAGGTGACTAAGAGAACTCATATTTTAAACTCAGAAGGTTAGAAAACAAGCAATAAAACTCATAATAATGCCAACCAACGAAGCCTAAAATGTAAAAAACCCTCTAAAAATAACTATTTCAATTAAAGCCTTTATTACTGTCAACCTAGCAGAAGATGCTCTGCCTCAGCATTTTCCCATATGACCCAGAAAAAAATTGGTATAAACCTTGGAAAATAATAAAATTTACTTGGTAACTACAAATGGGTATGGGGTTTCCTTTGGGGGTGATGAGCATGTTCTAAAATTGATTATGGCGATGGCTGCTCATCTTTGTTCAATTGTATATTTTAAATGGGTGAATTGTTTGGTATGTGGATTGTATTTAAATAGAGCTGTTAAAAGTTTAACAGTTTAAACCATTAGTATTACTGGAGTATAACAAAGTGATAGAGTTTTGAAATTGATAAAAATAAAAATCACAAAACATAAAATTAACCTTTGCATTCTGTTAGCGATGGCAAACTTTTAATTGATCAAATTAATCATGTTGAGTGGTTTATGATGGATATTGACCCTGAAGCTCACCAATATGCTTTTAAAAAGAATAAGGTATTACATAGGTCCAGAATTCTGTAGTATATTGGAACACATACAATGTCAACAGATATATTACACAGATTAAGGATTTTGAAAGTTTGAACAGCTGATATTCTGGAAAACATCTGTGATGGGTTAATTGTGACAGAGGAAAATTTTACGAGCTTGGGGCTTCATAAAAGCTATCCACTCAGAGCTGACTCTGAGGTGAGACAGCTAAAATCACAATGGCAGGGGACCCTTGGGGAACACAGCCTTCTACTATGCAGGTGTGAAGGAAGCCAGAGGCCATTATGACACAAAAGGGCTTCCGGGTATGATGTGCACGGCCAGCCATGCCTTGGAATCAGGCATGCAAGCTCCTATGAAAGACAACCAGCTCTTTTGGTTAAAAGCTGGTGATTTAAGAAAGGGGGAATCCCTGAAATTAAAGTACCAGTGAGTGAATGCCGGGAGCAGAGGAGCACAAAGGATAACACACATTCAATTTCACAGGTCTGCTATCATGGCCTGGCATGTCAGCATTTCCCCATTGCTTCCCTCCATACAGCTGAAAGTTAGAAACAGAACGCAAAGAACACTTTTTTTAAAAACCAAAAAGGTTTCCCAGCAGAATCATTAACACACAGACAGGCACGCGTACACGTGTGCACACATATACATGACAAAGGAATGCTCACTGGTTCAGAAAAACAGCCTTTTCTCCCTCCATCCTGGAAGAGAGTGATCAGCGGCCGTATCTTGGCAACCGTGAGTTTCCTAAGTTTGGGTCAGGTAGGAAGCAAACCTGAAACTTCATTAAGGTATACCTTTTCCCGCTGCCCAACAAGCCAGCGTTCCCTGCATTGCCTATAAGCATATGAGGCCTGTCCTGAAAAGCACTGGCCCCACAAACTGTTTTAATCACGTTGACATTGGCTCCATACTTTGGGGACAGACCTCGCACACTTGCGTACATGCTTGCTAGCAGAAGGAATGGACAAACCTAAGGCCTCCAGCCATCTCTCCTCAGTCACCTGGTGCCTCTGGCAGGCATTCGCAACTCGCCCCAGGTGGGGACAAGGGAGCCAGCTTCTAGAAACCTGACCACAAGGAACCCTCACACGGACAGTGCCTGTCGGTAACTCACAGACGCAGTGCCTCTCCTAAGTGGTACCAAGGGACCGACATGGGGAGACCCTTGTTGCAGGGCACGGGGTCTCCGTCGCTGTTTGGCGTGCACCGGGGGCACACTGCTTCCGTGTAAAGTCCTTCCTCAGAAACAGGCTTCAGGCCTGACTCTGTTCCCGCTCACGCCGTGCAGGAGCCAAGGGTGTGCAGGCCAACAGGGGCGCGGGCAGTTACCACCGCTCCTTTCTCTCCCCAAGGCGCACACCTAAGAAAAGCTGTGCTGGCCTCTCATTTGTTCTCTCTCTCTCTAAATAATGGCTAAGCGCAAAGCAACTCAGGAAAGCTTTTAGGTGGAAAATTATCTTTCCAGTGCCCTCTCCCCGTCCATTTTCTGTGTGACTCCACAGCAGGAGTGTGAGAAGAAGGGAAATGACCGGTGGTGGTGGTCAGGGGGTCCCAGCTATTACCTTGAGGGTTTCCAACAATGGCAGCGGCAGCAAAATGTTGTTTTAATGAAAGAAAAGCTTAAACCCGCCCATCAGTCAATAACAAGCATCTGGGTAGAAAGGGGCAACTGGAAATTCCAGCCAGGTTTTGCTCGGCAGCGATGCCGGAGCGCAGGTGCTGCGGACCGTGAGGCCTGCCTAGCGGCGGCTGCGACACAGGACACCCAACGGTTAGGGGAGTCTGATTACTCCGTTCAAGTGACTAAAATCGCTTAGGCTGGCAAGCCACTGTGGCTCCATTCTCTAATCCAGCTACTTTCGCTCTCTTTACCCCCCATTTCTGGAGCTCCCACTTCTGGCTGAGGATTTGGAGAAAGGGGGACTCTAGCAGGACAGCCACAGGTTCCGTGTCAACGAGGGGGAAATAAAGACGTAAGATCCCATTTGCCCTGGCTGGGTGGGTGGCTCAGCTGGTTGGAGCATCATCCCATATGCCAACAGGCTGCGGGTTGGATTCCTGGTCAGGCCACAAACCTGGACTGTGGGTTTGATCCCTGACCTGGGTGCTTACGAGAGGTAACTCAAGGATGTTTTCTCTCACAGCAACGTTTGTCTGTCTCTCCCTAAAATCAATAACAACAACAATAGGACATCTCCTTTGGTGAGGATTAAAAATAAAACAAAACACCAATCTCCATGAGTACATTTTCCCCAAAGTGGCCTATCTCTTCCTCTCATCTTGGCGACATACCTGTAACATGATATGCAGACTCACAGGTGAGTCAAACAGAGCTACATGTTATTATATGCCTTAGAGGTAGTTAAGTGTTTAATGCATATCACCACAATCTAAATGATAAGTTCTCTTGGCAGGCTATACTTTAAAATAGGAAGAACTTTTAGACTGGTTCTCACTACGGGGCGTTTGCCAATACGTGGTAACATTTTTTCGTTATCACTATGGTGTGGGAAAGAGGGAGAAGTGAGGGTTGTTCAGCGACAGGAACCATGGATGTTCAGTGTTCTATGATAAGGCACGTCCCAGTCCTGCCCCACATGCCAAGAATGTCCTCATGGAGACATGTGGTATGCACAGAATATGAGGGAGAGAGGGCTGTCTGGCCCAGTTCTCAGGGGACTGGTTACCATCACACCATGGGCCTCTTCAGGGACACAATACTAGCAACTGGACAGACTCAGGGTCTCCTCTGGAAATGGGCACTTAAAGCATGAACTCACTGCTGACCCAAGACCAAAGAGCTCAGGCCAACAACCATCCCGAAACTCAGCCAGCTCTCACATTCGTCCTGGGCAAGCAGCACCGATGCTATCAGGACCGAGTTAAACTGTACCCAGATCATTAGTGCAGAACCTAAGGGACAGGAAGAAAAACAAACCTCCTGCAGCATCCGAAATCGTCAGACGCAAGGGAACCAAATTTCAGTTCAATTACAGGTCTGTGGGTTATAAAGTAGAAAAAAAAAATACTGACCCTTAAAGAAACTATATGCTGTATTAAATAAGCCACCATGGATTAAGATTTAAAAAATGGGGGAATATAAAGATATGCCCATTCACTTTCAATTAATCCCATCTTGTCCAAGTTAACACAACCCAGAGGTTCTTTCTCATGTACAACTCAGGGGCACATGAAAAGAGCAGCGTTGAGAAGAAGAGTCAAGTTTGACGAGAAGTTCACAGAAAGGAGCCTCAAATATCCAACCCAAGTCCAGTACACCTCCCGCTCCCCAATGAAAGGTGTTAGATGCGGTGCGGAAACGTAAAATAGTAATCTGAGGTGAACCGCACAAACTCAAGGGACAGATCAAAGATGGGTCACGTTAATAAAAATGCAAAATGAAACTGAAGAAGAAAAGTTATTTTTGGAAAGATGAGAATGCCCACCACACCAGCATGAGATGTGAAACAATAACACCCATATCCTAGCAACACAGAGCACTGCTTTGCCCCCCCCGAATTCGATAAACTGCCAGAGCGACAGCTTTCCAGGAGTGCTACAGAGCAAAGGCGCCAACCCGGCACCGACAGCCGGCCCTGCAGCTGCGCCCCCATGTCACCCGCTCGCATGTCACAGGCTGAGCAAACCCTCCGGAGACAAGCGTTGGAGTCGGCGAAGTTTCCCCACGAGAAGCATGAATACGGAGGAAATGACGGCGTCAATGCCAGACCTCACGATGGACATGGAGCCGAAGGAAAGCAGCGACCTTACCCACGTTGTAGTCTTTGTGTTATGGTCAATGAAGAAGGGCCGGCCGTTCGGCGCGATCCTCATTTCCCAGCCGGGTGGCAGGAAGCTCTGTGTGCCTTTGTGTTGTGGTTTGGGGGAGTTGTAAGGAGACGGCTGTGGGGACTGTGGATTGGAAAGGGTATCTTTCACAGCCCGGCGTATGGGAGAGTCCTTGGCGCCCTGAGGAATAACAAGGAGCGTTAGAACACAGCATGCTGCTGTGGCAGGTGTGACAAAATGTACCTGGGTGTCAGGCATGCTCCCAGGGGGAGCTCCCCCAAAACCTGTTTCTGTCATTGCCTTACTTTTCAACCACTCTGACTTTCAAGTTTTTCTGTTGGTTCACACACAACATTAACTACTTTCAACCACCATCCTTTGACAGCTCCTGGGCCTGTAACAAAAATACGTCTCTCTACTGGGAATGGCGGATGGAGATTTTACAGAGGGTGGAGAAAAAGGAGCCCCTGCTCTTAATGAGCTCATTCTGTGTTGCACAGAACGAAGCCTTTGTATCATCAAAGACAGCCACCTGGACTTGCATGGTTACCCGTGACATTTCTATCACAGCTTGGAAGAGAGCTACCATCCATTCCCTTCCGTTGGCATCTTAAGCCCAGGATGCAGAGAATCCCACTGCTATCTCTAGGACTCAGCCACGTTTAGAACTTGCTCTGGCTTCTGACGTGGTGATGTTAAGGGGAGGCACCAAAACCACTCAGAAAGGACAGCACATGCAGACAGATGCCCGGCAAAGACTTAAGAGATGCAACTACGCATTGGAAACACCTGCACCCACACAATGACAGACCCTGCAGTCGAAAAGAAATGATCAAAGCCACGGCTAGGACTTAAATCTTAATATGAGCATTGGTACTTGAGAAAGCATTTGCATGTCTAATGAGAGAACAGGAAAGAAGGACCAAACAACAAGAATGGAGAAGGTTCTGAAGAGGGGCCTGTAGGCCCGGAATGAGCCACAGGTGAGAAGAGGGTCAGAGGAGAGCCCAGGGATGTGAGCGGGGCAGGACAGAGAGGCAGGCAGTCCAGAAGAGAACACCCTTCACCACGAACACATCGAGTGATGACACAGGAAGCTGGCTGCACAACTGACGTCCAGGTGAAGAGAGAGGAGAGAAGGAGAAGTCGCAGCAGAGGCGTGACCCCAGTTAAACGAGCAGCCTTCTCACCTCCAGGGGAGCAGACAATGTTACTGTTGGTGAACTGAGGCTACGAGGCCGGCGGATCTGAGGCTCGATTAGGTGGTTGTTACTGCTGGTGGATCCAGACGCACCATCTTCCGCGAGCTACGTTGGAGGCAAACACAGGTTAGCGTCACGTGAGCATCTGTGTGTGTGTGTGCGTGTGTGTGTGGTTGGGAGTCTGGCCCCAAACAACATAGCCAGCAGTAATGAGAGGTCTGGCCTATTAAAAGCATGGAGGAAATGATTAAACATAATAATGGGGGAGGGGGTGAGGAAACATTCAAGGGAAATAAAAATGAATCACTAATCCCAGCATGAAAATGAGCTTCAGAAGAAAGAGGGGTGGGGATTGGGGGAGACCAAAGGCTCTTCCTTTGAATAATATCTTTCACATGGCATTTAAATATATAGCTAGGGATAGACTGATCCGGGGACCACATTTTTCCTTAGGCATAAGGCATTTTCTTAGTGGAAAAACAATTTTCTAAAACATGGGTCCTCTGAGACAATATATAAATAAACATCGGCAACAAGGAACTCAGGACAATACATAGACATCAGCAATGAGGAGGCTGGGGCACATTTCAGCCCCAGCTACCTGCAATCATTAGTTAGCGATCTGCATACCTGCATGATAGGCCGAGTCCAAGTTGTGGTTCGATTGTTATGATTGACATAGTATGTGCGTCCCTTAGCATCTTTCCTTTCTTCCCAGCCTGAAGGTAGGCCCGGCGTGGTGTGTACATAGGCCACTGATGGCTGTTTGTGTAAGAAATCATCATTATTCCATGCACTTGTATTCTGATCAGTTTAATAAAGTTATGTAAACCCAGAGAACTATTTCTTGTCGACCAAGTAAGTGAATTCTATCGGTACCCAAAATAGCAGTGGTTGGAAAACAGCGGCAGACTTCCGGTACCTTCAAACCTACTATGACAGGAATGCCTACGGAGTCCAACATCTTACCACACTCAGTTCTAATGCCATGAAGTCTTTAACACAAAGGTCGCTGCTCATGAGCTAGGCAAAGAGGAAAATACAACAAGCTGCTTCAGATACTGAGTTTTGCTGTCAAGCTCCGTGGAGCTTCAAGGTATTTCAAACGGTCAAATGCCACCATGACAAGAACAGTCTGGATTGTCTTCCCTGGAAGGACCCGCCACAGGGTCGCTCTCCCAGCTCATGCCTGAACTCGCCATCAGCTGAGAACCCTTACATTACATCTTTCAGCGGTCCGACGCCACTCCAGAAGCCTGGGGTCCAGAGGACGGGCCAGGACACCCCAAGTGTCCCGGCTCGGGCAGCCCCCTGGCATCGTGAGGTCAGAGAGTTCCAGAAAGTGTCACAACGGAGGCTGCATTTACCCCTGACGGCAGAGCTTGTCGCTTAAAGGGTGGAGGAAGCACACGCGGTCAAAGCCATGTCCAGGCTGGAGTGACTACATTTAGACAGTCCGAATTAGGTCAAAACGGGCTCCCTGAGACACTCTTGCTTGTAAGCAGCAGTCGGGGAGGAGCACTGTGGACTAGCAAGGACGTCTCAGTGACGCGGGGCAGCAGCGGATGGGCACTGCCGTCAGTGCTGTCCCAGGAGGAAGGTCTACATGCATGTGGCATCCTAGACCTAGAACTGGGAAAGGGGTGCTATTCCAAGGTGCGTGCGGGGGGCTAGGAAACACACAGCCAAACCATGGCTGGCAAGGCTCCCAGGAAAAGGTAAAAAAAAGCAAGAGGCCAAACAAAGGAAGCCACTTCTTTCTGGGCACCTTGTTCCCTAATGTCTTACCGGCTGCTGTTTTCTTGGTATTATGCTGAGGATATAACGTGTTGGCTAAAAAGTCCGTTAGCAACTTTTCCATAAGATGGCTCTGGTAGCACTTAGTTGTCTTTAATGTCATTGGAAACAATTTTGTTAGATTATATGGCGACAGCTGTTGCATCAGCGTGCATTAAAGAAAACATCAAAACTGGTCAATTTCTGAGTATCCACTTTGATATTGAAGATGGAAGAAGATACGCAACATTTCTGGCGCATTACCCTTTATGGTTTCAAGAAAGGTAAAAAGGCAACTGAACCACAGAAACAGATTTGTGCAGGGTATGGAGAAGGTACTGGGACTGACCGAATGTGTCGAAAGTGGTTTGCGAAGTGTCTTGGTACTGCCAACGTTCCGGCCTAAGAATTCTTTGCTGGGAGGCTGTCCTAGGCACTGGAAGATGTTAAGCAGCACCCCTGGCTGGCCTCTACCCACGGGAAACCAATAGCAGGAGATGGCTGGCACACTCAAAATATCCAAATCAATAAAGTTACTGGTGAAATGGAAGAATGTGCCTTTCATGGAAAAAAATGTAACCGACTTCTTGGCCAGCCCAATAAATCTCTGAGTCCTGCTTCTGCCTGTGCTCCTCCAATCTTTTGTGTTCTCTACTGACAATGTGGCCTGGTAGAGAGGGTCCCACCAGAGGGTCTCCAGTCGTCCACGGCAGGGCTCCGAATGAGTGTGATTAAGGATGCTATCATGGAACTTGGGGACTTCCATTAATGAGGCTCAATATTCTACCTCATGAGCTCAGCAGCATGTCCCAGGGAAAACTGGAGGCCGTGGAGCAGCTGCCTCAATGGTTATTTCTAAAACATGCGTAACAGGCAAGGCAAGATTATCTGCAAAAGACCTTGCTGCTAAAAATAGAGCAAGTACTTCCTTGATATTTTTCCAGATAAGGTCCCAGAGGCCCCATGATGGTTAATCCCAAGGCTGATCGTACAGCGTCCTGGATCTAGGTGTGGGGATCAATGTGCAGGCTTGATCCTTCAGTATTTAAGGCAGATGAATCTGCCTGCACCCTGAAATGTTTCCCTCCCTCCTCCTTTAGCTGTGGCACTAACAGAAAAGAGCGACTGCCAATCCACTTTTTATCTGTGTGCTACAAAAAAATGACCCGGCCCGACCAAGTGAGAACCCAAGCTGTACTCCAAGCTAGTGCCAATTATTCTCGTGACGAGTATGAGCTATCAAGCTAGGACCTACTATTGTTTACAGGATGACCAAAAATGCTTTGGCTAAATGAAATACCAGAAGGAATCTGCTGCTTTTCTTGCTCCTTGTGGAGTTATTTTGGGGGACAGGCAATTAGGCTCTTAGAAGACTCTGTTCTGGAAACCTTAGGGATCAATTTACAGTTCTAACATCCCTGGGTAGGGGATTTATGAGGAACCTGATAAACTAAGAGAGCTCGGCTGAGTTGTGGGTAATCTCAGAATTGAGTTCTGAAGCCGCATGACTTCCGGCACAGTGTTCCAGCGACCTGGTGCTTTTTGTAATAGGACTAATCGGATCACAGAAAATTAGCACTGTAGTAGAGAACATTGAATTTGATTAAAATGTTCATTCTACCTTCTACAGAGAACTGAATCGGTAACCCATAATATAGCTCCCTTCATGTGCAATGGTGTTATTAAAATGTTCCTTTATAGATTCCTGTCCAAATGACCATGGAGAACAGCCTGTACTGATGGTTCCCACCTGGAGTTCTAAACACTGCCTCCCACCACACTCGGCGAGGGAGCGGGCAGCACTCAGCTCTGCAGACAGACCATGGCAGGGGCCGGCCCTGGAGCCACCATCACACTTCCGCTGTGTGTGTACACACTCACTCACGGGCATGCCATTCTACCTTCAGAAATAAGTTTATTTGTCACGAGACGAGCGAACACTGCTAGGACACTTAACTGGACATTTCTCAGCTTCTCATCTGAATATGCTATTTTGTTTCCCAATGCCAAAAAGCCATTTCACTACAGTTTCCTAATGGCTGCATTTATTTCATGAGAATGAGGAACTCAATTATGTTTGCACCATACAAGTTCCAATATCCTTCTACAGATGATAACCGTATGTTCTGAGATTCACTCAAATGCTGCCATTCCTGTCTCCTCGGTCTATTTTAGGGCGAAGGCCACAAGGACTGTGCTGTCCCCCTTGTTTTATCTCAGAGGGCTGGAGCTTAGCTGGCTGGGAAGGGTCCTGACTGGTGGTGAATCCAAGGGCTGTGTTCTGCAGGTGAGAATCGGTTTGTTATGCTATAGAAATAAAAGCGCTGCTGAGGGAAGGCAGATGTATCAGGGCGGTTAATGCAACACGGTGTGTAGGACCAAGTGAGTGGGCAGAACGCTCATCCTCGTGGGAAAATGGTGTCAACTGGTACATTCACATCATTGAATATAGCATACTTGTTAACATGGCCCAGAGGAATGACCGTAAGTGAAAAACATCAAGTTGCCAAGTAATATGTACGTGAGATCCCACTGGAGTGTGTGTGCGTGTTTGAGGGGAAAACACAGGTCCGGCATACGAGTGCACACTTTGGCGTGGGGCTGACGTGGAGAGGGGCGGGGAGCAGAGTAAGAGGGAGATACCACGGTGGACAGAGAATTGGAAGAGAGAAAGTTAAAGGGCATTGGTGACAAGAGAAAGTACCTGCGGAAAAGAAACAGATGTGATACTTTCAGACCCACTGAAACTTCCCACGGGGCCATAAAATAAGTAGGTTTGTTGCAGCCAAGAGGACCAGGGGCACAGGGAGCATGAGAATAGGTAAAACCTTTAGGAACTATTCCTATGGCCAGGCCTTAGAAATAAAAAAGGAAAACGAACTCGTATTTTTGACTCATTGGTGGAGGAGGGGACAGTCCTAGCAAGAACAGGGCCAGAGCGATAGTCACTGGGACCCTGTTCAGAGGGTCACTTTGTCTCGCCAGGAAGCTCCTGCCCTGAAGCCCAGCTCTCTCACCACTTATCTATCTTGTTCCTTCGTATCTCAGCTACCACGACACTCCAATACGAACAGCAGGTTCCATGGCCAATAAAATGCAAAAGCAGGTGAGAAATGATGCTCATTAGCACCGAATTCTAAAATTATTTCTTGAAATGATCTCGTCCACCTTGCAGCTCCACTGTCATGAAATTTCCAGTGAACAGTAGGAAGTGTGCTGGTTCAGCGGGAAGTGTGTAGCTCCTTTGGTGGACGGAGCCTGCCCCACCCAAAGCAGGACTTGCACAGAAAAGACTGTGGCTCAATAGCTTAAATGAGGCTGATTTTTGCTGATTGTCCATTTGACCTGCCTGGGTACAATATTGAGCATTAAATTCTAACCGTGTAACTAAATGGTTCCTTGATCATCAACATCCTGCAGCAAATTAGCACTTGTGTATGTAGTTAAAAGTACCCTCAAATAATGAGCAGTTATGACAAACACAACAAGGGTAAGACAATAAGGAAAATTCTTCAAATAGCTATGGCAGCTCAAAGCATAAACCATCTGCTAGCCTGTCTTTAGGAATCAAACAGAAAATGGGCCATGAACCTACATGGTCAAATCCATTATTTAAAATAACGAATAATAACAATACCAGATACTTGGCTTAAACACCATTTTTTCAAGACCTTTCAAATGTCTTAAAATTCTTCCTCCTCCCTGGCTGTAGATGACACTTGTTTATTCCTGTGAGGAGAGTCCCTGGTAGCAGAAAAAGGTCACTGGTTCAAGCTCAAGATGCAGAAAGTTGAGCTCAGGACTTAAAATGTGGGTGGAAGCCCTGGCTGCTGGCACAGTGGATAAGGCGCTGGCCTGAGAACCCAAAGGTCGCTGGTTCGATTCCCAACCAGGGCACATAACCAGGTTGCAAGCCAGGTCTCTCTCCCTCTCTCCCTACTCCTCTCTCTAAAAATAATAAAGTCTTTAAAAAAAGGTGGTGGAGAAAACACAGAACAGACAGCTCTGTGCACACCCCAAAATCCACCTGTACAGCTGCATTCAGTTCCTGTGGCCTCCCTGTCTTCTGACCCAATCCATCTACCCAACGGTCAAATGAAATGCACTTAACTGAAGTCTGACAATGTTCCTAATAAAAAAAACTGCCTGAGACTAAATATGGTTCAGTTTTACCCAGCATCTTCAAACAGTGAAAGTGAGAGGTTTAAAAGAAGAACCGAGTGCCTCTCCATGGCACAAGGAAAGCTGATGTCATCCTCCCAAAAGGAGGGGAAAAGAGCGTGTCCACCAGCACACACATCTTCCCACCAACCCGCAGCTCTGCCCGCCCGCGCCGGTCAAGGGTGGCATTACCGTTGGCTCCTCACCGCCCGTGACAGTTGACGAGCGCGCTCTCCTAGCGGGGGCGCTGGGCTGTTAAACAATAATTTACATCGGTGAAATGCACTTATGTATTTCGTAAGTTGACTGAATCAGGAGTCACCGCTGTGTCGCAGACAGGAAGCAGGGGGCGTGAACCAGGATCCCTGAAAAGCCATCCTGTCCAAGGCAAGCTGAGCAATCACTGACGACCAGCAGAGAAAGGGTCCCCATTGACCTCCCCACCTGAAGAAGCCTCAGGGTGCAGCCTGGATGTGGGCGTCCCATGAAGTGACGCCCTCTGAAAGAACAATGTGAGGTGTCTTATTCGCAAAAAGTTGTTTTGAAAACCGCCATGGCTTTGCACCCACTGGGGAAGAATTAGGTTCTCAAATCTGTCCACTCCAACTTAAAGCGGGAGGCCACTGGTGATCAGTGAGTTCTCAGCTTCCCAGCACGAGGAAAGAGGGGTTCACCGGTGCCCAGGACAATGAGTTCTTTGGCAGGTAAAATCGATGTGGATGTTGAAAAGGAGAGAAGGTGCCGTTCATTCATCAAGGAGAATCACAGAATCATTAGGCTGAGCCCCAGCAGTCCGTCACAGCTGATTGCTATTTGGGGAGGAGGCCTGGACTGAGACCCTCCCGGAAAGGATGCTCAGGTCAAAGCTACTTGCACACCAGCATTTGAGAGAAGGCGCAAATGGATGCATTATTCTGACTACTCATTTGACTAGCGTACTCATCCATTCATTCTGTAAACATAAAAGACTATACAACCTAGGCAAAAATATCCTTGAGTTGTGCAAAGGAGTACATGGTAGGGAAGACACTGTAATTTCAGAGTCTGTAAATGTCTCTTTCCCCCCGACACACAAAATAAAGTATCGGTGCTAACAGTGATTGAGGATTTGTAGTCATAAAAATATTGAGGATGGCCAAACATCTGCCTGCACATACTAAAACCACATCTTTTCTCCCCAATAAAAACAACCAAGTTTACGTAACATTTCTCATCTTTAATGCATAGCCAGGCAGTTCTGGTCTGTCTTCCAATTGGAATATTCATTTTTTATATACGTCCTATTTGAACACCCACCACTCTTCCATATTTGCCGCTAGCTATAAAAATTGTGAAGAGTGGGAACAAATGGTAGGTAATTCTTTAGTCAGCACAGCTGCCTTTAAAGGGAAGGTACAGAGGCTGAGTGGGGGTAAGAGTTTGGGCCATTAATCACAGACAGCCAGCCTTGTCCCCAACCCAGAAGAGTTCTTCCTGTTTAAAAGGTTTCAGTATGTTCTGAAAATATAGGTCAATGGAGCACAACTTTAGTAACTAAGTTAATTTTTAAAAAATTATCATTGATGATTATTGACATGATCAAATTATCATTGATAATTGAAATGGACGCTTTCAATTAAGTAGTTGGAGTCAAGGGAACACAATATAATTGGTATTAATTGGAGTGAAACACTAAGCAGTGATGTTTCTACCTTCAGAGACTGGTGGGGAAAACAACTCTTTGTATTGGAAACCTACTCTCCGTGGGCAATTGGCTAGGAAATTTGAATGTCGCACTGAGACAGCAAATGGAGTTGCACAGGAAAAACTCTTCCTCAGTAGCCCCGATGATTTTAGAGAAAAGCCGAAAGAGCCAACAGAGGACGGGAAAGGAATGGGTTACCGGTGGTAGATGAGTCTGCTCTGCGACCACCTCCGTGACACTGCACGACCTCAACCTCGAGGAGGGCTCCCTCTGCTGGAGGGGGAAGGACATGAAGCATCAAGGAAACATCTTAGAAAAACAAGTTGCATTGGCTTAAAGAATACCCCGTTCAATCCTATTCACCGCTCTCTACGATCATGGAAGATAATTGAAGGATGCACCATCTTTTCACAGTAACAAGGTTACCTGCAATTTTCATTCTCAGTGTTCTAAGCAGACTGCAGTTTGATCGGTCCATAGTTAAAAATAATAGCAGAAATAAGAGAATGAGGACAAAACATGAAAGGGGACTCAGCAGGCCATTGTAACACTCTAGGGTTGCCCTAAAAATGGAAATAGGAAGCTGGAATTCTTCTAAGCTGCTCTGGGAGGCAACTGCTAGGTAAATTCTAGTGTGCTATGAGTAGAGGGAGGATACTAGTATGTGATTATTGACACTTATTGACTATCATCACTGACAAAGAACCAACTGGACTCTATGTCCAGAGAAACTCAAAAATAATTTTGTGCTACTTCTGGAGGGTCAGGTATTTACAATGGTAGCTCCGCAATGGAGCTGAAGCTGTACAGATAAGGAATGAGGAAAAACAGTGAGGTTCACTTCATAACTCTAACGTGTAATGTATAATGTTCTTCTCACTTGTGTGCATTCATCTGTGTAGGTTATCTTTTTTTAAAGCCTAACAGATCCAATCAGAGGACACAGCAGGTGACACACACAACAGCCAGGGGCCTACTCAGTAAACAGGTTCATCCATGGGACAAGTATGTGGCATTGACTCATTTTTGATATTTTTGCAATGATGACTAAAATGGCAGAAGGTCCAAGAAAGGCAATGGGACAGTGACGGAGGTGGGGGACTATGATGTCTTCTCACAACTGTTGCCTTGAAGGATTCATTCTTTAGTCTAAGTTCATGCTGATGTTCTGGACCAGAGGGACCCTGAGATGACCCAAAGAGTCCCATACTCTCCCCTTTCTCAGGCAGTCTTATTTAACAGTTAAACCAGACTCAACACAACCTTAAAATAATCCTGACATTTGCACTTGGATGTTAAAGATATTTTATACAGCTTTAAGAGATAAATGCAGGAGCTCTTACACAAATCATTAGAGAGGCTAATTTAATACTAATGTTGGAGAAGACTATGATTTTTCACTTGGTGGACCAAAGGTGTGTAATTGCTAAAATTATTGTAGTGCTTAATTCCTTCTATGGGTTTTAAATATATGGCTTCATGGCTTACATAGTTTCCCTAGCAACAGTTTTACCAATTCAAATATTCCACTTATGCAAGCTCTTTTTCTTCCTGCCCCTTCAGTACTAAATTTTCATTTCCGTGGTATTTTCCTTTTGAAAACAGTCATAGAATTTTAATATAAAGCCGCATTAAGTAATCACTGCAACTCACCCAAAATGGACCAATGGTGTCTTTTTTTTTTTTTTTTAATTCAATGGTGTCTTTTTAAAGACAAGCACCAAAACTGAAGGAGTGACAATTTTATGAGTGTTTACTTGATTTTTCATTTTATGTAGTCCTATCCATTTACATTTTCTGATTGTAGGAGTGCCTATTTTTCTAGGATGCCACTTTCAGTGACCTCACTGCCGTTTTTACCATAGAACATCTTTAAGTCCCATTTCTCTAGCAGCTGAGGCTGCACTTGTTCTTAATTTAAGGCATAAGCAGGAGTTTTCTATGGGTACAGCTGTACAGCTTTGTACTGTCAAACACAGAGGTCTTTGAGGCTTTTCTGTACAGCTTTGTACTGTCAAACACAGAGGTCTTTGAGGCTGATTCTGTTGCTTCTCATTGGGGCTGAGCTCCACCTGAAGCTTCTAGAAACTGACGTCAAATGCCACACTGACGTCAATGTTCCAATTCCACAATCCTTCTCAAGAACTGGTTTTCTGGGGCTTAGGCGGTCGCTTCTGCTTTCGTCATAGATGGGTCACTTAAACACTATGCCTTCATCTGTGAAATGAGGATGATGAATCTGCAGATCATGACTTAGGAGGACTGATTAGGAGGTCCAACCCCTCCTACGCCCCAATGCAATTGCCACCTTTGGGAGAAGACACGCTACAAGGTTAAAGCTGCTAATTAGAGGAGCCAGGAACTCCTATTCTCTTGCATTCATTTCAAATCAAGATGGGGTCTCACCCGCTTTGGCTAACTTAGCTCTTGCTCTGCTTCTCCTGGGTTAGGGGGAACTCTGGAAAATGGCCGAGTTATCGGGGAGCTGGAAGACCCCCTTAAAGCAACAAAAAAAAAAATGACAAAACATTGGCTTGACTTCTCATTTGAACAGGACGCTTACTTACAATCAAAGAACCGAACTGCTCCCCATTGGAGTCCGGAGTGACCTGGAGTCTCCGGCTCAGTTCCTCGGACAGCTCTTGCGTGCTGGCCCGAGAGCCCGGGGAGGAGGGTGGTGGGAGCAGCGCCAGGCTGAGGGAGTCGCCGGTGATGGTCACCTCTTCCGAAATGGTCTCCCAAGGCTGTCAAGGAATGAGACGCCCAGTTAAATGCTAGGAACAAGGACTCCTTTCGTCCCTTCCCCAGCAGTAACCATTATCGTACGTATAATTAGCATTTACCGAGCACTTAAAAGGCAGGCCATCTTAATAATCATGACAGAGATATGATGACTACCCTAATTAACAGATGAGGAAACTGAGGCACTGAGGGCGACTCGCCCAAGGTAACAGAGTTAGGAAGTGGCAGGACAAGGTCTCAAACTGAGGAAGCCTGGTTCCAGGAGCTGTTTTTTTTTTTTTTGTTAATTTTATTTTTGTTGTATTACGTCCATCCCCTTTTTGCTCCAGGAGCTGTTCTTTTAACCACTTTGTAATCCCGCCTCTTTAAACTGTGACCTACGTCTAGGACTTGTTACTAAATGCACTGAGATTATTAAAAAAATAATCTCAGGAACTCAGTGATGATTTCCAAGGATTGTCTTTTATTCTAGCTGCTGAGGATTCAGGCTGAAAACAGCAGAGATGCGATAATCTGCAATGAAACACTGGGATAAAGTACCCTTCAGCAAGTATTTTCTGAAACCATTCATTTTGCTCTGCCAGTTCTGATCGCTGGAGTATTTTGTAAACAATCGTCTTCCGAACACAATGTTTTAAATGGATTTCTGGTAAGTAAACAGAGTTGTTAGGGCAGCATGGGTGTTATAACTGTCCATTTGTTCTTCAATTCATAACTGTCCCCTCCAGTAATTTACCATAAACATTTCAGGGGCAAGTCCCATGCATCTGTATTTACCCACATTTGCATTTGCTTGGTAAGACATCTCTTTCGTGATGTCAGTAAAAAGAGCTTGTACTTGGTACCCAAACAAGTTATAGGGCTCAAGCGCTCAAATGTGCCATTTAATGAGACATGGCGAGGGTCTGGGGAAAACATTCTAGAGTGAAAACATATTCAGATTCCCATACACAAAATGCCATTCCCTTTTGTGATGCTAGAGATACACGGCTTCATCGAACATGGCTCGTATTAAGCACTTCCTAAATTAATCCGCGATGGCTGTCAGTTAGCCATGCGGCCATGAACATTCTCTTCTAGGCTGCTTTTGTGGGGAAAAGAAGTCACAACACAGAAACACACTAGGGACATGGGGGGTGCAGGGAGTGGCAGGTACCTCGCCCTCTCCGCCCTCCGAGGGCTCAGGCTCCAGGTCCTCACTGATGTGCCGGCGGGAGCGGAAGCGCCGGTGCGCTGCCTCCTGGTTGATCTGCCGGATGTTGCTGTCCGCCTCGGAGGACGCATCCCTGAGGGGACAGAGACAGGAGACCGGTGTTGGTAAGTCAACCTTCCACAAGGTCCAGCGCTCCCCGGAGCCTGACACCTACTACAATGCCAGTGCTCTAATGTCAACTGACTGACAATGAGTCTTCTTCCACCTTATTTTGGCCCAAATATAGTTCTAGGTTTATTTCCATCAAACAAATACAGCTTTTAAATGCATCCATCGCAACATTTGGGCATTTTTCAGGCACACGTATCAAAGTGCACTGTCATCTTTAAGAAAGATGAGAAATCATGGCCCCGGTGATGTCAGGCCTAAGGAGGGCACGTCAGCCACTTCTGGTCGTTAATGATGATGCGTAGGGTGTGCAGTACAAGTTCAAAGCTGGGATGTGCAGGGTTAGTGCTCTTACCCAGCACGAATTGTTTCAGTGCTTCTGTCACTTGGACAGAAGCTTCAAACTCGGGACATTGCCTTTCTCAGCCATCAACTACTTTCACACATTCAACCATCAGGCAAAAACCTCCCAAATCAACTGAGATCTGAAGAATACCGATACTTCAGACTCTAGTTTTCTTTTATTTTGTCATACAACTAGCTCGTCTGAAAGGGTTGACTTTTCCTTGAAATGTTTTGCAGAAAATTTCAGGCCATCATCCTTTGGGAGAAAAACTACTTGGAGGCTTTTAGAGTGGAAGTTTAAATATCAAAATGTTTTCCAGAGAAAACTCGCACAGACTCATTCGGTAAGGTAATATATTCAGTTCATAAAAAGTGGTGTCATAAGTCAATATTTCAAAATATTTGAGAACATTATGGCTGGTTAATTGAAATATAATATTTATTAAGGTGCCTTGTTTGTTACAGATTTTTCCTAAAATACAGGTTTCAAAATTCGAATACAGTCTCAAACGAATAACTCCATCCTAATAAAGAGGCTGCTGGGCCTCTCAACAGTGGGAATAGTTTGCAACTAGCAGCAATGTATGCAAATCAACGGGTGAGTCTTTAATGCCAGTTTCTGAGATGGTTTAAGTCTGTCCAACAGACATTTTCACATGATTAACTTTACTGGTAAACGGCGTAGCATAAAGGTTAGCTTTCATTTAATCCATAGTAAACTGGTAATTCTTCATTATGAAATTCCAAATTACTATTTACTGTATCTGCATACCCAATATATAAACTTTTCAACTGGAACAGAAATAAATATCCTACATATTTTAGAGCAATATTAAAGTACAACTAGACTAAAAATAATACACTAAATAAGATATCTTAAGAAAAATTAATAATTATGGCCATATAAAAAACAAGTAAAATCAAGGAATACACAAGGATACTTACTAATAAAATTTCTAACACCACCCAAATGGTAAAAGGTGACACTACTGGATATAGTAGAAGATTAATAGTTATTTGTGATTTTATGTTGTTGGTCATTTTTATATGACATTGATTTCTTAAGCACACAATGACTATAAAAATTATAAGGTATTATAAAACTCACAAAAATTAGAAGACCAGAATGGTCAAATTCTCTAAGATATGTAAAATATTTCAGTAATATCTAAGAAGGCAAAGGAAATTTTACATTATCCTGTTTTACTTTTTAAGAAAAAATATTTTATTATTTCTAGAGAGAGGAGAAGGAAGAGAGTTAGAGAGACATCATTGTATGGTTGCCTTTCACCTGCTTCCAGCTACAAACCTGGCTTGCAACCTGGTTATGTGCCCTGGTTGGAAAATTGAACCAGTGACCTTTGGGTTCACACACCGGCACCTTATCCACTGTGCTACCAGCCAGGGCTGTTTCACTTTTTATTGAGGATGAAAGCAATATCACTGTATAATGACTAGCTTTACTTGAAAATATTTTATATATTAAAGAGTTCCACTGAAATTTTAAATCTTCACTTGAAATATCAGTCCTCATTAATTCAACGCTGAGTGCCTAGTATTTGCACACTGGCTATGTGCCGGGTCTAACACATACTTGGATTGTTAAGGGATGTCTGATTGAAAAAAAATAAGGTTTCCATATTACTGTGTCTGCATTTTATGTTTCTCAGAAGTATACGTACAAGATTCCATTATTTTGGAAGAACTCATTTTTTTAAGGGGGTATTTAAATTCAACATGCTCAAATGTTTAGTAAGTTGTGTGAACCAGAAACCATTAAATAGCATGAAGAAACAAGATACCTCTGAGTCTGAATTCCAAACAGGATTTTATGGCTTCTAGTGATGAAATGAAAATGTTCACACCATGGAGGGCTTTTGTATTTAATTAAGCAACTGAGTAAGAGTATTTGAAAGGTAAGTTGTTGAAAGTGACTGCAAGTTTACAGAGTCACTAATAGGAAGAGGAACATGTAAAACTATTTCTAATCTGACAAATTAAAACAAAAATGGTTTTATACAGAGCAAGAAAAAGATTTAAGAAATGGCCTTTTCACTTTTCTTCAGTCACTGATTTCACATAGGTATTCATTCTTCATTGGACTTTCATGGGCAAGAAAAAACACCAATTTATCAAGATCAGCATATCACGTCCTTCACATTCAAGTCCATTAGTGACTATAATGATGGCTGGAATTTCCTAGATATGACTGAATTACTGCTAAGGCAGGGGAAGATAAACAAAAGGTTTTAGAGAGTTTAAAAAAGAAGAGAGTGAAAATAAGTGAGTTAGACAAGTTCATCTTCATTCACAGTCTTAATGTAATAATTTCCCACTGTTTAAAAGTATATAGTTTTTATAGTGAAAAAGAAGTGTACTGTTAATGTTTAAATAGGAAAAAAGGCAAATCTAAACTTAGGGGTGTTTTCAAAGCCACCGTCAGACTTGAGGGGGTGGGGTATCTATCTTCCAGGGTCCCCCTGCTCTGAAGTATCCATCCAGGCCTAACTTTGCCCTAAGACGTCTCAGGGAGCCCTGTGCCTCTTGCTTTCAGAAGAAGGTCACTTGCAGCCATTCCTTTAGTGAATGGCACCATGGGGCACAGGGTGGATGGATGTCTAACAAGGCCTAGGCCTAGCTTCCCGGGGACTTGGCACACTCCGTACACCAGGGCTATGACTGGGGAGGCAGAATGCCGTAAGGGATGGCCACGGAGCAGGCAGGGGCTCCCAGAGGAAGGCGTATTAGGCTGCCAGTACCCAGGAAGGGGCAGGTTCCTGTCGTTGTGTGCTTTTGGGTGGGGGAGCGGGGAGCCAGCGCAACCATAGAGCCAAGGAGAGAAAGGAATGACAGCGGCTCATGTGACACCACTTTGGTGCTCCACCGGGCATGACTTGGGGAGGGGACAGGGGTGGGAGACAAGCCTGGAAGAGACAGGGTGGGAAAGGATGTTGTAAGATTAAGACCAGCCTGAGGGCACGTGGTTTTTCAGGGGGCTGAGGTCCACGCGGAAGCCTGTGGCAGGCTGACTGGGTAGGAACTGAGGGTCTCCAGGACCCTCCAGGAGTAGCACAAGGGAATCAGTAATCACTGTGTGAGTCCCTCACATACAGCCTTTTAATAGCACTTCTTGGTATCAGTCGTCCTCCAAAGAGTACTGTAGTGTTATTCTGTGGAAACTGAACTATGAACACCATTCCTTTTGAATCAAAACAGTTCTCGAATTCGGGAAGGCTTCGGGGCAAGCCGAGCGAAGGAGAGTGAACCCCAGGTTCTCCAACAGTTCAGGTGAGATGGAGAGGCGGCTGTGGCAGCCCATTCTCTCCTTGTCTAACAACTCCATCACTTCCCAGAGGTTACGCCTGCTGGAAAGGGGCCACTCCTGGAATTCCACGAGCTCCGCTCAGGGTTCAGCTGACGTCCTTCCTGGCTTCGCCTGTCCTTTGAGCGTGGCTGCCTTTACTCATGGGGACAGTCATGTCCCTGACTTCTCTCTCAACTACATGTGAACCTGAACTTGGATGAGGAGCCGCATTTTTCCCATGTTGCTTCTGGACTACTGATTTGCCAGCATGACACAAGTGACATCTTCTGTTTTGGTTCAGTTCTTTAAGACACTGCCACCAAAATGGGACGGTGAGAAAATCATAGGATGTGTTTTCTCAGCAATTCCCTCATTTGTTTCACAACTGTATAAGGGAGAGAAAGTTTATCCCCCAGATATGGACCTCAGTTTACGTGACAATTATTAACGAAGGTAAAGATTTTCCACATGTGTATTGCTCATGTAGTTTTTCCTCCTTTGTGAGTCGATAGTGGTCACTTTTTCACAGAGGCCACATGACACGCTGGTCCCCACGGAGTGCTATGTTTTAAGGTACTTTATTCTGATGTTTAGCACAGGTGGATTATGGTGTTTTGCTTAGGGTATTGCTACCATGGTGCTTCTGTTCACTATGTGTAACCAAATTCAAGGTGAGCCCATTCCTTGTTTTAACAACAAATAGTTAAGAGTAGTCACTGGCTATGATAGTTTTAATACCATACCTATTCATCAAAGGGAAAGAGTAAAAAGTAAAACAAAATAAAAATAAAGAAAAAGAAAAAATCACTTTGGCTGGCGTGGCTCAGTGGACTGAGCACCGGCCTGCAAACCCAAGGATCGCTGGTTCGATTCCCAGCCAGGGCACATTTCTGGGTTGCAAGCCAGGTCTCCAGCCAGGTCCGTAGCGGGAGGCAGGTGAAAGGCAACCATACATGGATGCTTCTCTCCCTCTCTGCCTCTCTCCCTTCCCCTCTCTCTAAAAATAATGAATAAAATCTTTAAAAAAAAAATCACTCAATCATTTCCATGGGAAAAAATTATAGCAATGAAGAGATCAGCATCCCCACAGCGCTCAAGTATTCATGCTGTCCGGGAAGCAGTGAGTTGCTGTCCATGCTGGGCAGTCAATGCTGACTGAGGGGAGGTGACACTCACGAGAGCCCACTTGGGGGCTTCAGAACAATTGGCTGTTCATTGCCGCAGAGCCTGCAAGCCCTAAATCAGCAGAACCCAGACCAACCAAATTTCTTGGCCACATGCCCTACCCCGAGTCATACGCAGAATATCTTCGCCGTTTCTAAAGAGAAAAGGGTTATCAACACCACCATCCATCACCCTAATACCACTTGTTTCAAAAATATCGTGAGTGAACTTCCTCCGGAGTCTGGGTGAAGGGGAAAAGTTTTCCACCTGATACACTTGGTTTCCAGTACTGCCTGTTACAGAATTCACTGATAATTACCTCCTTCTCTAGGCTGCTGGGGAACTCGTGATGGCTAGAGTAATTCTTTTGTTTTCTTTCTTACCTTTTATGGCGTATTAATAGCTTTAGGTCTTGCTGTATATGCACTGTGATTTAAAAACAAGCTAGTTCAAATCCTTTCGTATAGTGGCTGAGGTTTAACGAGTGTTTATTTCCCATCATCAAACCAAAAACTGCCAAGCAAACAAAACAGTAATCAGTGTGCATTGCATCCTTGAGTCTGGGGAGGGAGGAGCATAAACAGTAATTACTAACTTCGAGTTTGCAACTCTCCCATGTGCTCCTAATTGTATCAAGGGGGCGACACAGACATCTCCCCAAAAGGGAAGCCAAAATTTTTTGAGAGGGTTTCTTCTTCAAATAATTAAAAGGACTGAGCATCCAAAACCTTTCGGAAGGCAAGTTGCATCCTGGGCGGGTGAGAAGAGGATGCTGAAGAAGAGGGAAAGGATGCAGCCACCACACACAAGACAGATGCAGCCAATGCAACCTCCGCTTCATAGGTCATGAATCCATCCAAAGAAGACACACAAAATACGTCAGTTCACAGAACAGCAGAACATGGTAAAAGGCAAGCGCTTCCTTATCGCTGATCCCGGCGGGCTGCCACGCTCCTGGGCTCAGCGGGGAGCAGCCCAGCAACACGGCAAAGCCACCTGCTTGCCTGGACCCAAGACTCCCTTCCCAGCTTTGCCCAGAAGAGCCACCTCGCCTGGCCCAGCTGCGGCGTGCGCGCCCCGTGTGCGCCCCACCCTTGCTCCGTACTCACATTAAGCTCGGTCGGTGCCACTGAGTGGTCCGGTTGTTGTGGTTGACGTAGTACGTCCGACCTAAATTGTCCACTTTTTCTTCCCAGCCTGGGGGCAGCGGAGGGGGAGGCAGCTCCTCCTGGTGCTGAGAAGCTGGGTCGTTGGAGTCCACAACTTCCCACCCGTGCTGTGGAGTGAATCAGACGGGAGGCCATGAGGCAGGTTCTTCAGGCGGGAGGGAGGACGCAGGGACAGCGCTGTGGCTCTGCTGCACCCTGGTTCGTACAGTGGCTTCACGTGCCACCTTTGAAGAAGAAATGCCCAGAAAGGGGCGAGAAGACCTATTCTAGAGGAGTCTTAAAAATGGTTTGCACAATGGACAACTCACTGTTGTGCTACAAGGAACGACAGACAGTTGGGTAGGTAGTTTGCTGCGGTGCTTAGTCACATGCTCCTTTGCTATTTCGTGTTTGTTCTATGGACCTAAAGGCCTCCAGGCCTGTACAGAGCCATGGCGGTGACGAGGGTCATGTGATGGTGACGGTCCTCCCAATCCCTCCCTAAGGGAGCAGAGCGCTGGGAAGAGAAGCCAGACTGCCCATGCTCCACCAGAAATCACAGACGGAGTAACCAGCAGGCCCAGGGCTCCAGCGATCCCCAGGGACACTGGCTTTCGGGGGTGCAGCTCCCACTCTGCATCTAGTACCACCACGGGAGCCACAAGAAGTGTGGGTGCTGTGGCTTGCTACTTAGAGACTCCCCACTTGCTGGGGCCACAGAAACAGGCTTTAGGGCGCCTGAGAGAGAGTTCCACTTTTGCAACACATATTTTAGGCATTAAGTATTCCTTCCTCACACCCCCTAGTAAAGTCCCTGGAAAATTAAGTAATTCACGGGTTGCTGCAGTTGGAAGGCTGGAAGAGTGTAAAAAAATGGTTGGATGTGAAATAATCTGTTGGTGTGTTTGTGAAACCTTGACATTCACAACCCACTCCCTCCTCCTCACGGTCTGGAAACCCGGACCTCTTGGTCTGAGGGAGCTTCAGCTGACCTGCCCATAACACATATTCATGCCGCATGTACATGCAACAGCTGCACACAGATGTGCCAATCAGCCACAGAGAGGCCTTGTTTCACAGACGTTTTCAGGGCAAGATAAGAATTGAACCCAATGGCGAAGGGTGTGCGGAGAAGGTACACAGGGACCCATGGTACAAGTACATGACTAGAAAGTTAAAAGGCAGCGAGGTCAGGAGAGAAAAAAAAGAAAATTCCCCTGGACAGCTAATTCCAAAATGGCATTTCCAGAGGAAGGCTCCCCTAATTCATGCTAACTATCACCTGTGAGCCAAATGAGCAGGAACCTGGAAAGGATTTTCCAAATCCTTTTATCCACTTTGAAGCCATTCCAAGCGCTAAAAGGAATTTACCAAGAGCTGAAAGTCCAAAGCAATCTGAGAATGAAATACGTGAGCAGAATTTAGCATCGGTTTGGGGCTATTAATAAAATAGAGGTCAAGCATTTTAGAAAGAGAAACCTCTACAACTATTAGTGTCGTAACATAAGAAGTTGATCTTTTTCTTTCTTTTTCTCATTGTTTTCTTTTCACTAAAAATAAACACACTGGCAGGTTATCAAATACAGGTTCGTGGTACTCTGACGTCTTTTCACATCTAAGCTTAGTCAACTTTTATTTCCCTTGATAATAAAGTCTTAGGATGGCGGGCAGGGCGGAGAGCGCGAGGCCCGGGGCAGCTGCTCACCTCTGCGTCGCCCCGCTGCTCCCCGTTCTCTTCGTCCTGACCTCCGTTTTTCGGCATGTAGGCCATTTTTAGTCGCAAAAATCCCTTCACGCGAGATTTATGGCTGCACAAGAGAAGAAAATTGGCTGTCAGGGCTATGGTTTGGTTACATCTTTCATTGTTGACGATGGCCTTTGAAAGAGATGAGTCAGGAAAAGTTGCTGAACCTTCCCCAGAGAGAATCAATAACCAAGGCGTAACACCCCCTCCCTCCACAGGCTTCATTCACCTTCTTGGTCTGAGAAGAAAGTCCTTAAATGTGTAGGGTCGCTCCATGGTTGGGTCTTCTGTCTACAGGAAGAAAAAATAAGGGTTAATACTCCTAAGAGGTTGTATTTTTGGGATACACCGAACTGGATTCTAGAGAGCACATGTTTGTTTCAAAAGATGGGAAGGGGCGGAACCTCAGCCAACCCTTGACAATGAAACATTTTATAGGTCACAGAACTTGACCCGCTTAAGGTCCACTAGATGTCACTATCGACACCCGCTTTCAGGAGCCAACCCCAGGCTTCGGTAAATGATAAAATGTTAGGGGTCAATGCCAAGTGTAATTTCTTTTTTTTTTAAATTTAATTTTATTGTTGTTGTATTACATCCATCCCCTTTTTCCTTCCCTCTGTCCCCTTCCTCACCCACCACTCCCCCTCAAAGTGAATCCTACTTGTCCATGCCCATGGTTCTTCCATTCTAGTTCCTTGACTAAACTGCTCCCCTTCTTTGCCTCCTCCTCCCCCCCTCCTCCCACCGGTACTTTCTTGTTGCTGTCATTCAGGAAAACTCAAGATGGCCCTGGCTGGTGTGGCTCAGTGGATTGAGCCTTGGTGTGCGAACCAAAGGGTCTCCAGTCCAATTTCCAGCCAGGGCACATGCCTGGGTTGTGGGTCAGGTCCCCAGCTGGGGACATGCAAGAAGCAA
This sequence comes from Noctilio leporinus, assembly GCA_004026585.1. Classification (NCBI taxonomy): domain Eukaryota; kingdom Metazoa; phylum Chordata; class Mammalia; order Chiroptera; family Noctilionidae; genus Noctilio; species Noctilio leporinus. Next base: position 111,009 of record PVIW01000236.1, on the reverse strand, counting down.
ATACCTATTATTGATATTTCTCTCCCTCTATTTCTCCCTCCCTTTTCCTCTGTAAATCAGCAAACAAAATACAATAAATTAAAAATAAAAACACTCAAGATGGAGTTAACAAGAAAATATTCAAGATCTAATCTGTGAAGGTCGTTTCACCCTATATTTGACATTAAATATATCATGTCACCAGCCTAAGATCATCGAAACATTATTTCCTCCACAGACATTGTCCTACAGGGCCCCATCAATCTGCCTTTTGCTGGTGTTTATTTCATGAAGCTATGAATGCAACTGCAACATTTATCCATTTTTGAAAGAAATCAGAAGACTGTGCCAAATCAGTTGGTTAAAGCAAGCAGAAAATTAGAGAAATAAATGTTACCATTTCACTGATTTTTAAATACTAATCGTAGGAAAACCTCAAAAAACCTAGACTCTTTGCCCCAACTGGTGTGGCTCTGCAGGTTGGGTGTCCTCCCACAAAGATAACAGTCACTCGCTTGATTCCCAGTCCAGGCACTTGCCTGGGTTGCTGGTTCAGTCCCTGATCAGGGTGTCAAAGAGAAGCAACCAATTAATGGGAAAATAGAGTCTGAGGGCCAAGATATGAAAGTGAATCATGATTCAACAATGATTTTCTTTCCATTGGAAGCGTTTGGTAAGTATAAGGCTCACTGAGGAATCAATGAGCAAAATGGAAAAAGAAGTTTCTTTTCTTTCTCATTATCACTCTATTCTTTCCCGGTAGGGGACAATGACAGAGCTGACACTGGCCTCCTTCGACCACTGCAGTTAATAACTGAAGTAGTGACCCTTGAAACACGCAGAATGCCTCCCCCAACCAGGCTTCACACCATCCTCCCTGCCCCTACCTCTTCGTCTCCTGGAAGAGCTCCAACTGGGCTACCATAATGGCCCACAGGCCCATCGGGGCACATAACTAGTCCAGGGACCCAATACTGGCCAGGGAGCCCAGCCCATGAGGGTCCACGTACACCAGCTCTAAGAGGCTAAGGTACTTGTAACTTTGCAGTACCCGTTCACAAAGGGTTTGCTCCTAAACCAGTCCCTAGAGGTGTCAGGGTCTCTCTGACCCACTCATCTTCCCGGTAGGCTGCCTGGGGTCAGGGATTTTATAACTGAAGAATTTACAAGTAAGGTTTTCCATGGCAAACACCACTGTCCACTGGTGACTGCACCAATACACCTAGAGGAATCCAGCCAGGGAAGAAGGTTTATCAGCAAACATTATCACTAAGTTTAAAATATTCCTTTTTCAAACACACACACTCAAAAACCACAAAACAGAATGTTTAGTCTTAAAAACAATTCCCTAACAATCATGAGAGATTAAATTAAATCCAACTCTGCTGCCTTGCATTTTCTCCATCAGGCTCCTGATTTACAAAGCATCTTCATTCAAATGTTACCCTCTAAGATCAAGTCAAGGCAGGTAAATTTTCTTTTTAAGAAAAAAAGTTCATGGTATCTTGGGGCAATAAGAGAAAGCCTCGTTTCTGGTTTAAAATGCCTCATAATAAACAACTGGATATGTATGTCAACATGGAAGCATAGTTAACTATATTGCTAAAACCAGCTTTAAAAATAGCAGAACATTACTACTTTTTATCTTAGTATCTAGAATTCCAAGTGTCAGGGCCTTTTCTTACTTCCTAAAATAAATATTATCAATATATTAGATATGCATAACTACAGAGAAACAGCCACTAAATGAAAAGCACCAGGTAAAACTGGTGTGTTTGGAAATCCCTCCAACCCCTTGCCATTATAGGCAGATTTGTATGTGGACTGCCATTATGTTCAGGTTATACACTGAACATGACTTGAGCAAAAACTCAGTTCCTTCCAACAGCCAGAACCACACCTTTATGACCAAAGTTAGGTCTGATCCTAACATGCGCCATCCAGTATGGGAGTTGTTTGCCGTATGTGGCTTTTTAAATTTAGACTTTAATAAATGAAAGTGAAATAAAATGATAAATCCAGTCCCTCCATCACATGAATCATGTTTCAAATGGTCCGCTACCACACTGGTCTGCAATGTCAAGCTACCGGAGGGAGGGACTTGTTTCCCTGGACCCTTCCTCAGGCCAGAATCATGCCTATCAGCAAGTGTCTGCAGAAGGAATAAATCCTCTATTAGCTAATGAGGGGGTATGAAACTAATGAATGATCAACTGCCTAATCAGATTCCTTAAATCTTGGGCAAGGCCAGGGCAATGGCCGCTTTGACCCACATTACAATTCTCCATGGTCTTCTCTCGTTACTAATGAGATAGCTTACCTAACTTCTTTTGCCTACAATTTGATGATTTTGACAGATATTAAATCTACAGGCCACATATAATCTGCTTTGACCATGGTCATGCATCTATCAGGAAAGAGCAACTATTATCCACTCCACAAAATATATTCAAGTGCTAACTACCCATTTTACCTACCCACTCTTATGTTATTATACAAAATCTATAACAATAAGGTGCAACTGTCCCACAAGCATCCTATAGGTATGAACACACACACACACACACATGCAGCTCCAAGGCCATGTCCATTCAGCATATGCTGGCTGGGTTCCACCACCACTTCCAGGATAAGAATGCACCTTCTCCCCTGTCCTTTCGCTTGTCATCCCTTCCCAGCCTGCAGTGGACTCTGAAAAGCCAGCCAACTTGAAGTGTGACGATCACGGCACTCCAAGGGAAGCTCATCTTTTGGCAGAAGCAAAATGCAGAGGGTCCGGTATTCAGCGGGCTCAGCCAGTGTCAAAGTCCTCTGTAGGATTTGCTCTTTGACTCCCTTAACGGGCTGCTTTCAATCTCGCCCTGAGCCTGGGCGCCACCCCTACCTTCGAAGGCTCACTCTTGCCTTCCTCAAAGCCCTCTACTGACTTGAATAGTCTCCTTTTCCCCAGGCATCCTACACAAACCTTTCAAAACCAATCTGCACTCAATCACTCAAACAAGGCATTGTTAGAGCAAGGTGTTTATAAAGTTTTCACTTCCACCTCTTAGAGAATATTAGTCCATAAATCTGTCTTGACTGAGAGGTGATTTTTACATTATAAAAAAGGGTGGTTGGGGACATCCATGGAAGAGAGCTGGCCTACCAACTCCTATTATCTGAAAACCTGAGGACATTCCAGCTTCAGGCTGATGAGCAAAATCAGAAGGTCTCCTCATGGAGAAACACGTGGAGGGTTTCCCCCCACAAATGTTGAGCTCTCTGTGTCCTCTCTGTGTCCTCTCGATGTGACTTGAAAGGAAAATCAGGTTTCTGCTGGCTTATGGAATCGATCTCACAAACTCCCTCTGTGCACATTGTGGAACTTCAGGTTTTTATATAGAAACAAAAATATTTTAGTGGTATCACTGTCGCTTCCAGCTTCTAATCCTTTGGAAGGGAATGCACTTGAAACCTTTCTCCCTTAACGGTCCCCCTGAGTCAATGAGAATACATTGCTTCTATCACATTCCTGCACAACACATCTTCCACGCTTCCTGGTTAAGCTGCAGACAAGTCTTTCTTAGTATTTCATACATGGTAATAGCCACCGTGTCAATGCAGCAGTAGGCTTACCTTATAGTAACAAAAAGGCAGCAACATTGGACTTACCCTCTCTTGGCCTGTATTTCAATCACTTTGTGCTGTCCAGGGACCCAAGGGCCACAGGAGGGGGTAGAACAATGGGGAAATCTGGGATAGGAGGTGACCTACCTTTTACCATGTCCTCCAGGTCTTGTCTCCACAGTCTACCTACGATGTCTGTCCCGAAAGTATCGAGCCATATAATGTTTTAATTATACTGACATTGGCTTGATACTGTTGGGATAGACCTCGTACATCACTTTAGGAGCACCCCTGGCCTTGGCTAGCCATCAGCAGCTGCAAATGTCGTGCTGCTCATCTGCACGGAGAGAAATGGTAGCCACACCACACATGCTAGCTACAATTTCTGAAGCTGAGTGCCAAGTTCACTCAGAGCCAACAGCGTCTTCTGTCTGTGCTGACCCAGAAAGCCATGTAGCAACATCAGGGCAGAACAAGCTCGCACAGATGTGGCCCGCAAGAAACATCATGTGCAATTCTAGACACAGGGAACAGATGTTTGATTAGACCCTGCAGAGGAACTTGGAAGCCAAGACAGTCCAGGGGCAAGGAGGGGTTTGATGGAGGAAGGCAGCTGATTTGAATAATTTGACAAAAGAAGAGGGAAGAGCAGAAGAGCAACAAGCTGGTGACACCAACTGGCATTCTTGCAGATGCAGATACACTCGATCCTTCCTTATTGCCTTGAAAGGCCCACTTTCTAGAAAAGAATGAGGACCATAGAACACGCCCTGTACTACAGCCTTCTCTCTCCACTGTGCTGAGGAAGCATGACTCTGAACATACATCCCGCTGCAAGCAGTCACAGGTCATTGCTCATGACAGGCATGGAAAGCAGGTGACCGTCCTTACCGGGAGATGATTAAGGGGCACGTCCACCTGTCCCAGAAAGTCGTCTCGTGTCTGTTGAGAAGAGAGCAAAGAGTTAATGTTCCCATCAATTTCACAGAGTGTTGGCATTCTTAAAAATGTTTCTTTACAACTAGACACAAAGGTCCAGGGCCTGACACAGGAGGGCCATCGGGACTGGTCAAGGCAGATGGCCCAGATGAGGTACACACAGCTGTCACCTTGGAGACAGGTGAGCCCCAGGCCTCATATACCTGACCTTCAGCTGCCTAAGACTTTGTTGGGCATCCACTACCCAGGAGAACAGAAATAGGTCATCTGTTGGACCTGGAGAATATATGACTGTCAAGAAAGGGACACTCGGGGTGACAGAGGGCTTGGGGGCACAGATGAACCAACCTAAAGAAAGTAAAGGCAGGTTGGGAACATTTTATTGATAACATACACAGGGTAAGGCAATTTATGGTTGTTCATATGGAAATAATATAATAATTAGTGAATAATAATATAAGACTAAACTCTTGTGTTTCACGTACTCACACTGTAAGCCTACTTTTGCCCCATCCTGCATTTATTGATCAAGTGCTATAAATGAAAGAGGTCGCTGAGAGTCAAGGGAAAGAGTATAGTCTAATTATCATGAAATCTTATCAATTACTTATGAAAGTGGCCTCCAACTTTCAATCTAATAAGTATACTGCTTCAAAACGCAAGTTCATGGCTCAGTTAACTGGTTCAATGTTGGACACACCATGTTTCTTCCTCTCACTCCATCTACTAAATAGCACAGGCCTTTCTGATTTAAAACTGACCCAGATGGAATTCATTTGCAGAAGCTCTCACAAGTGCCCCTTCAGACTCCGGGAGTCACCTGGGAAGTCATACCTCAGGCTCCGGGGTCCTGGCCTGAACCATAGAGTGTCTGACAGGTCACATCTGCACTACGTCCTGCTCTTACAGTGCTTGTGCCATAGCCTCTGAGGTGCAAATCAGAACACAAGACTTCCGTGACCCTCACATAAACATAGGTAGTGGCACCTGCCACCTGTCACTGTCAAACATGCCTAAAATCTGACAAGTTCTTTAGGTATAATCAGACCTGTGCTATTGCTAGTGGGAGGGAAAACCTGAGAGAGAATCCTGACATTGCGGCTGCAAATCTGGGCTCTTTATTTTCACTCTTGGCTGGTTTATTGTGAAATTTTCTCATCTACAGCAACCACTCAAATGGACTTGGAAAACGTCTTTTGCATTTAAAAAGCAACAGCACATAACGATGAATGAGATTTAGTGAGGTGGTTCGCTCCAGGCTGAAGATTTCCTTTTAGGTAATTAAAAAAAGTGCAGCTAACGAGAAAGCTATTTATCACCTCCCAACTATGCGTGGAGAATGATGAAAGATCAAAGTTACTGCAGGCGGGTGTGCGGGAGGCATGAGATGAGCCCAGTCTTGCGGTGAGATTCTTGTTTCTTGCCTCAGCTGCTGTTGGTACAGCCCGCCCCCCTACAGCCTGCCCCCCTACAGCCCGCCCCGCTATAGCCCACCACCCTACAGCCCACCACGGGGACAACCCATCAGCCCAGGGCTACTTGGTGCCACTAAGCGCTGTGTATCTTGTAAGCAAAAGGCTCCAAAAAGGGAGCCACCTTCTTTGTCCCAGGCAAATGTTAGGGAACATTCTCATTCTCAGTCTGGCCGACTTATTTACAATTACAAAGCTAGTGTAAATATCAGTTAACTCTACGATAAAAAATAAAAAAATAAAAAACCCCCACAGAAGTCTGTTGACACTGACCATATATTACCTGTCTACCTCATTGTCACTTGTCCCGCTCCCTCCCCGCAGCAACTGGTGCTGATGCCGTGAAAGCAATGGACACAGATGCCGCTATCGGACCGTCCCTCTCAAAGCTCTGTTCACCTGATATTGTTAAAAGCTCCTCATCCATGATTGACCTCAGTGCACTGTGATGAAAACTCAACTAACATCTGCAAACCCATGTGGTTGTTCCAGGGGCACCGTCAGAGGTCTGAATTGACCACACAAACTCAGCTTTGTGCAGACACCAGAAGACAGGCTACTGCCACCATGGGCTGCAGCAGCAAGGGACGAGGCCATACCTCACCGCAGAGCAACCACAGGACGCAGGCGTTATGAGGCCTACTGTCCGGGTGGGGAGCCTAGCTGCTAGGGACCCGTGTGACCTGCTCCAGGCGCCTATGTGGGTTCCAGAGAAATGAACTAATCTTCTGTCTGCATCTCACTATCAGGCAGGAGCCCCTTACTGGGGTGGTGGCTCTAACGGTCCTGGATGAGACTCACACTTGGGCCACATTGTTAGCACGGCCTCCTGTCACTCCGTCCCTGCCCACTGACGACGCAGGTGATGGCTTCCCAGAGAAGCGGATTCCCACAGCGCACTGCTCCCTGAACAAGCCTTCTCAATGCGCTGAAAAAGCAATTTCTACAACAGCCAGACATGGAGCAACCTCACCATTCAAGGAACTACAAGATCTTATTTCTGCTTTGCATCAAGGACGGCTGAAATAAAATTCTGCTTTACAAATAAGATAGGGATCAAGTTTAGAATAGCCTATGGGCCAAAGGAACTGGCTGAAGCAAGCGTTTTGTCTGTCAGTGGAACACATCAGTGAGACCTCAGTTTTAAAACACTCCACTGTTGCCAAAAACGAAGACATCTGAGGTAATGTAAATACTTAGGCTAATGACACGGCACCAGCTTTACAACATGTCTTCAGTGCCACAGGAGAGTCTAGTAGGGGATCAGAGAGGCTCATGGTGACTTCAATGTCAAGCTGAGAAGCAGGAGTGCCTCGGGGACACCTGGCTCTGATTGTGACAAGCCAGGAACTGTGTGGTTTGCTGGGGTCCCCACCTGCAGCCCTAGACGGATGTTTGAGGCCATCACGGTATCCTTAGGTTATGACGCCACAGAATGACAGCTTACACCAAAGTACTACAAATACTTTAACCAAGTCCATTTGTAATAATTGCCATTACAAAATTAGTTCCACCAAGCTTCCTGTGAACTACCAGAGATTATAAGAAAACCAATTGGTTTTGACATATATACAGTGACTATTGGCATTTCTTGTGCTTATTTTTAAGTGGCAAATACTATCAAATTCAACCTCAATTACCTGTCCCGCTATTCTGGAGGCTGAAAATGTACAGGTTAGTACCAATTATAAATGTTCCCTTCTGACAAGCCATCCAATATTTCCCCAATGTCATGATGATGCAAAATACAGCCCTTGAAATGTGTCATAGAAGGTAAAAAAAAACAAATCTACATTCCACTGCAGGAAAAGTGAAATTAATATACCAAACACTATCTGTTTTAGAGCTTGCTCCCTAAATGATGATTAACTATATTCAGCACTGCCCTTCCCAGCTTTTAAAATACCTATTCCTTTTTAAATAAGAAGGGACACTGTGTACCATGACCATGATGGATGCTGCACCATGGTGAATGCCACCGGAACCCAATGCTGGGGACTCTTCCGGCAGTGCCAGTGAACCTAGTACGCCGCAGGGCATTTCCCAAGGCTTCCTGCATGCATGCTGGGACCAGAGCTGCCGGTGCCGAGTGGACACCAGGCTTAGCTGTCCTCACAAAGCGGACAAGACTCAATTTCGCCAAGAACACGTTCAAAAACAACAGTGACTTTCGATCCTGAGGTCAGAATGCACTTGAAGGATATGATCCAACTCTCACTACACACTGATGGCCACAGAGGTCCTGGCAAACAGGGACCACGTTGTGGGGAGCCCTGGAAGCAGGTGGGGGTGTTCAGGGGAGAGTGGGGGTCGGAACAGCTCATTAGGAAAGAATGACCCACATGTAGTCCTGGAGCTCTGTACCGATAGTGTTTCAACTATGAGTTGCAGACTCACTAGTAGTTCACAGAAGCATTTTTTAAAAGAATTCTCATCCAAGGATGTTTTTTCATTACTTTTAAAGAGAGAGGAAGGGGGCAGAAGAGAGAAACAGAGAGAAAGAAACATCAGTCGGTTGTTTTCTCATACACACCCTGGCTGGGGATGAAACCAGTACCTTAGCCTCCTTATGTGCCCTGACCATGAATTGAACCCATGACCTTTTGGTCAATGGGGCGATGTTTTAACAGACTGAACCATACTGGCCAGGGCACAAGGAACATTAAAAAAAAAAGAAATCAATGTAATGAGATAGAAAATAGTAGTGCCTTACATGAGATGTTGAGCAAATGCTGTTTCAAGAAACTTATTTCAGTTACATACATATATGGAATGCGTGTACTAAGCTGCAGTCTAAAATTATTGTTTTGTGTGTAATATCATCAAAAGTTTAAAAAGCAACTCAACTACAACAAAGGGAAACCAGCCAGTACCGCCAATTACCTGGAGTTTTATCCTAGAAATCATAATGTACAGACTTCCAAGAAAGTTATATTTAGAATAATATTTCTCAAGACTGACGGAATCAAGACATGAACTACAGAAAAAGAATTGAAGAGTAAAGCTCTACTATGATTTGATGCTTGTATCTTACAAATCAACAGAAACACCCCGATCTCTAACTTGAAGCCAGAAAAATAACCCCAAGGAGCTTCAAAGCAAATGCAACATCCCCAGACCTTGGTGCTGCTTACTTTCAAAGTACATGGCCCCACACGTGGCCACCAGGCGTGACTAGAGCAACGGGCTCTATTTTTAGGGGGATCGGAGGCATACTCTTGGAATTATCTAGACAATGAACAGCTTGAGAAATATTACAAACACAGGGACTCATCAACAGCTTACTGTCTGGAGAGGCACCTGGAGGTCAAGGTGTGTTCACTGGTAGGGGCTGTCTCCTTTCTCACTAACGTGTGAGATCAGCTTTATCATCGCACTCCAAAGGAAGGAAGAATCATGTTCCTCCTTTCCCTGGTGGTCCACGTCAGCCTCTGCGGCGCAGAGGCCCAGGGAGAAATGGAGCTAGTCTGGCCTCCCACGCCAGCCTGACACGGCGCCTCCGGCTTTCCGGGTGAGCTGTTTCAGTATAGCAGGTTGTCGATGTTGCCGGAATCAAACCGTCAAGTGACATTCTACTAAAAGTGACCAAAAAAGGCACAGTGCTGAAGACCCCTGAACGTGCATGCTCTTACCTAAATTCACTGCAGAAACACCAGAAAGCAAGAATCAAACGGACCTCAGCTCCTGTTCACCAAATCACACCCAGCTTTCCCTCTGCCGCCCTCTGTCCCCCCATTTAAGGACAAAACTCCCATTCACTAACGGTAGGACGTGTCCCGGAGACACTGGCTCTTCCAACAGGCAAGCCTGCCATGGCCACCGGATGTCAGGGCAAGCTCCCAGGGCTGCCACAGTCCCTAGAGCCATGCTGGGAAGGCGTGCGGAACTCAGCCACACTGACTGAATGTGTGACCATGAAGCCATCTATTTTAAGAGACACTTTGATACTTGGAAGACAAAACTGAAGGAGGAGACAGAGCAAAGGACCTGCATGCCATAGGAGCCTGGCTTCCCTCTGCAGCAGAGCTGGACCAGCACCAACGGGCCTGCAAGGAGCCCCTGCCCTGTGGACCCCGAGGGAGTCCTAGGGGTTCCAGGCACCCAGCAATCACATCAGGGCTGAGAGGTGCTTGATGGTGCTTGCGGTCCCCTCCCTGCTGCACACACACACACACACTCCAGGCCAGGGATCAATGGCAGGATCCAGAAATGTCAGCTTATTTGAATCTGAACGAAAGAGCCAATGAACTGCAGGGATGCAAACACTGGGAAAGAACTTCGGGAACCAGCTCCCAAAAGCGAGCAGGCTGCCGGCTCCACGGGGTCCGGCCCTCCAGGTGCAGAGCCCCGGTGCCCTTCCCGCCAGGGAGGGACGCTAACCGGTCCTGGGCCACCGGAACACCATTCGAGCCACAGGCAGGATTTGAAAACTTCTAAGCCTCATTTAAAACGTGAACATAAAACCGGTTGAAATGAATTCTAGCGATATAGTCTAGTTGACCCAGTATATCCAAAATACCATTTCAACGTGTTCATAGAAGGTGATGACTAACACATTTTACATTCTTCTTTTCACATCCCGTCTGTGAAACCTGATGCGGGTCTCCTGCTTACACTGAACCGCACGCCTCCATGCGGACGGTCCACAGGCAAGCGCCCTGCAGCCGCAGGGCCTCCGCGCTGTCCCCGGAGCACAGGGAGCTGGCCCACAGCAGAGGCGTGCGCAGACTGCGGCAGGAATACCACGGAGGAAGTGACTCACTCTGCCAAGAGGCAAGGACAGGCATGACTCTATGAAGGATGACCTGCAAACAGGGTCATGGAGTAGGAGTTCGCCAGGAGGATGGATGGGGGCGGAGAGGGAATGGCACGCAGGAAGGCTGGCCCAAAGCCATGAGGCCCCGGGGGTGGCGGCCAGGTGGAAGGTCTGCCCGGCTGGGGCTCGGGCCAGGGTGGGGAGGGAGGGGCTGGAGGAGAAGGTGAGGCCAGCTGCTGGGCCCCGGGTGGCCTGCTGAGATGACCGGGCAGCACCTTACAGGACGAGAAGATCCAGGGGGACATTCAGGGGCGAACAGCTGACAAGGGTTACATTTTAAAAGGACGCCCTGACAGCTGAGACTACTGGGGGGGAGACTCTGGAGAAAAGAGTGGTGGGGGGTTGCTGGGATGAGGGTCCGAGGCTTGGACCTCGCGGGAGAAGGGAAATCCCAGGGTCCCCTCAGAGGAGCTCCGCTCCTTTGTGCGAGCTGGGGCACCGAGCGAAGAGGGAGTAAGATTAGTCCTCCAGTCCTTACTGTCATGCTCCTCAGGAGTGCGAAGGAACTAATGTCACTCAATAAAGCGCAACGAGGACATCGAGTGGGCCGACTTGATAGGGACACAAAGCAGACTTGGGAGATGGTGAAGGAAAAGGCCACAGGAAGAGAAAGCAGTGGCCAGGGCGGGTGTCCCACCTGAACGAGGCAGAGAGGGTCCCTAGCCCGGCTGCGAGTCACTGCGACTTTCACCTCCTCCATTCTACTGCGTGTAAAGACAAGTCTTCCCCTTCAGCCAGACGTGCTCGGTGACGCAGACGAGGAGAACAGACTGTAATCCACAATGGTGAGTCTCTCAGGGGAAAGAAGGCCACCGCCTGTCACCCCACAGGGTCGGGGGCGCAGTCTGGCAACACTGGGGTCTCTGGGGGTCTGCTTCGGAGTTGCTTAGCTGCACAGACACTCCCGCCCATGTGACAGCGACAGTTTCTCATGAGGCTAACGTATCTTTGTGAAAAAATGCACATGTACACAAACCTTAGGCAGGACTGTCATTCCCCACGACAGGAATGCTCCCTTTATTTGCTGAATCAACTAAAATTGTATGCCAGCTGCTAAAAACAAGGTAAGCGTTCACATACATTTCACTTGTTACAGAGAAGTGGAGACTGAATTTTCAAGTTCGTTTAAAAGGAAGATGTGTCACTGAGTTCGTTTAACGACGCGGTGTTGTGCAATTCTGGGCTTCTGATTTTATCGTACAACTGTTTTAATTCCTCGAGATTTCAAGGTGATTTTTCCCAGGATAAGTGCCTCATTTCTTCTCAAGGGAAGTTTTAAAATTAAGTTTTCTGCAATCTTAAAATAACAAATTTAATGTATAAATTAAAAAACAAAAAAAGGCAAAGATACTTCTACATTCTGTACTTTCTCTCTGAACTTAGCTGCCAAAGGAGAGACCTCATTACCCTGAAATAATTCACAGCGACACCTTCAGTCACCAACGCGGCGACAAGGTATGGTTTGGATAACGGGGAAAAGGGAACCAAAGTGCAGGATAGGTTCAATATCGTTTGTGTGGTGAACGTATTTACTGTTAAAAGTTCTTCCTCGTACATCTCAGGGCATGTGCAGCTGGAGTCCAGCTCCCTGCCTGTCTGGGCAATAGTTTGGACCTGCGACCTGGTGTAACAAACACAGTCTGGTGCCACTTTTGGAATTTTAACGAGCTGCGGAGGTTGACACGAGGACACCGACTGACTCTTCACAAAGGTTCCATGAACACAGCCCGGCTACGTACGAGCTTTGGCATCCCAGGGAGATCCTGATTAGTCTCCTTCTCAAGGGCCAACCTCCGGCTGCCATCCCATCTCTGGCCAGGGCACCCACTCCATCAAAGCCTGCTGGGGGAAAAGCTCTCACTCCGCTCTGGTGAGAAATTCAAGGCCGCGAAGAATAATAAGCTGATGTGTAGCTCACCTGTCATGTGTCAGAAACAGTCATTAGCAGGTTAAAAAAAAAACTTGGCCAGAGTCGCTGAGCGGGTGAGTAGCAGCCGGAATGTGAACCCAGGCAGGCTGGCTCCAGAGTCCAGGCTCTCGGCACCAGGACACACGGCCTGTAAGCCACAGGCCAGCGGCTTAAGGAAAGACAGGCCGCCGCCCTCCCTCCCCCGGAAAACCCGAGTTTCACTCCGCAGCAGCGGCCTCTGCCAGATCCGGGTCCTGCAGTCTGGAAGCACGTAAGGCATGCGATCTTGGCGCTACTTCTCATGTGCCTATTGCTATGTGTATCCTTCTCTTTGTATTTTAATATAAACATGAAATGAGTGGAGTTGGAGAAAAGACGTGGAGCTGAATAATTTCTGTTCTTCTACTACCTGCCTCCCCCTCCCATGACTTCCCGAGCAGAGCTCTCCCAAGCGAAGGACACGACACACACTCATGTGGACATACGAAGACTTTCCAGGGGCGCTGGGTGAGAAAAGAAATCCTTTCCTAGATGCTTTCATGTTCTCTGAACCCGATCAGCTTGAGAACGGTGTCTGCTTCTGCTGCCTCTCCCTTCCTCAAGCATGACCTCTTTTCCTGCTTTCCAAAGAAAAATTGTGTCTTCCCTTCCCTGACTCTTGCTGGGTGCAGTTAGCTGGGTATAAAAACCTCTGGAGCCAAAAAAGGAAGGAAGTCTGAAAATGCCCAGCTCCTGATGGAGCAGAAAGAACAAGAAAACAGGAAAAAGATACTATCTTACTTCCCGTATGACAGACCCCTGGAGTGACCAGGCTTTACGTATTTACCATCCATCTGACTAACTTTCATGTTTATTTGATTTAAAAAATAAAGTCAGATTTTTTTAGCGACAGGAAATATGGCTGATATTATTTTTAACAACATGAACTGGTTCTATTTGATGGATGACAGTTTCTATACATTGAGCCATATCAACACTCCCAAAATGGGAAAAAAAGAAATCCAAAGTACTGGCTACATTATCAAATAAATTTAAAGCACCTCATAATCCTCAATACACTACAAGTGACATATATTTTGCAACTTCTGGATTAATAACTTACTGACTTACTGACAAATGATAGACATCCACTTAAAAAGTGTGTGAGAAAAAGAGTTCTTCAAAACTCTCCACAAGGTTCAGTAAGCAGAAACAGGGACTACACTGGGTTGTTATTTAAAAGTTTCCCTCAAAACTCATCAAGTGTTTGGCGCTTCCTCCTCTAGGGAAGCAGCAACGGAAAACTCTTCCTCTTTCTGTACACTGTTAGTGAGAGTAACAGTCTGGGAGGACAACTCCAAAGGTTTGTGAACAATGAAGCACATGGTTACATGGTACCTTAAGGAATCTGAAGGATGAGGAGACTTAACGTTAATTTAAGAATCTAGCAGGTGCGAATTTAAGACCAGGGTGTGGGCCTTAAATTCTTCCCCCAAATCTACTGAGAAACTAGGCCCAGCTCCTCCACCTCCTCTGTTCAGGCTCTTTGTGATGGAACAATGTCACCAGGTCCCCAACTGTTCTTGTGCAGAAGGGGCAGGACTGGGGTGTGGAGTCGGCCAGGGGCTCTCAGGAGCACAAGCCTCTCCCGGGACATTCTAAGAGCACCAGTACCAGGCTCACCCGAGACGATCCCTTCTGGTGCAGGGGCCCAGGCACAGGTGTGCTTCCAGGGGTCCCAGCTCGGTCCCACCGGTGGCCCTGGCTGCCAACCACTGAGCAAACCTGCCCGTTTCCCCGGTTCCCCATGGAGAAGCTGTGATTCTCTGTTAAACTGATGAGCAAATGGGTATCATGCTGCAATTTCCTTTTCTTTATCACTTCCGTCACATTTTATTTATTTTGTACTTTTTGTTGTTCTTGTATTACGCTTATCCCATGTTCCCCCCACTGCTCTCCCCTGCCCCCACCCTCCCTCTCCCCCCTCCCACAGTCAATCCCACGTTGTCCATGTCCATGGGTCATCCATGCTAGTTCCATGACTAACTTGTTCCCCTTTTTTGCCTCTTTCTCCCCCTCCGCTTCCCCTCTGCACACTGAAAGGCTGTTCCTTGTTTCCATGCCTCTGGTTCTATTTTCTTACTTGTTTGTTTTGTTCGTTAGTCTCCTGTACTGGGTGAGATCATGTGGTATCTGTCTTTCACTGACTGGCTTAGTTCACTCAGCGTAACACTCTTTAGTTCCATCCACACTGTCACTAAAGGTGCATACTGCCATTTCTTAGCAGCATCAAGTCCTCAGAAGTAGACTATACTCAGGCTTACCCCCTGCCCCGGGCTGTCCTCAGGGCTGGGGCTAGTTGAGCAGTCGATTGGGGGTTCACTGGTTACAGGGTCCTAGGGAGCCCAGCCCACATGCACCAAGTGTTTTCTCATTTCGGCTCCATTTTGCCTAGCAGAGGGCAGAGGGTGGGCTGGTCCGCCTCCTTCAACATTCTGCAGTGAAGCAGTGTGAGGCAGGAAAAAGAAGTGTCAAGTACCTCATTGCCAGCTCCCCTCATCTGGGCCTCTACTGTCCTCTCTCAGGAGAACTAGCTGGACCCATTTACACATGTTGGTAAAAATAACTGCCCGGAATGTGGGAGAGGTGGGGGAGGGGACGCACGCTTGGCTACCCCTCTGGAAGCCTAGCCCTCTGGCCTCACAGGGCTGGGATATTAATAGGCGAAGGCTCACAGGTGCACAGACAAAGCACAGGGATTTCGCTGGTCACGGCGGAGGGCTATCTGCCTGCCACTCTAATACTGGGGCTAAGAAAACAAATCCCATTTCAAAATAGAATCAGAGAATGTGATCCTGAGGAGGGACCGCAAGTCATTCAGCGGTAAGAAACATCTGAGACTCTTATCTCCGTTCATCCCTCTCGAGTGGTTGGCTCGCCCTGCCTGGTTCTGAATGTCATGGTGATGGGGAGCTCGCTGCCTACTGGGTCAGTGGAAAGGGAATAGGCTTTGGATGCCTAGTCACCTTTTAAAATCCCACGTCCTAACAAGTAGCTGAATAGCAAAGGCAAGTCACTCAATCACTACCAGCAGCCAGTCTTCTCATCTGTAAAATGGGCATAAAAACAACTCTTATCTTGCATGGTCACTGGACAGTCAACGGGGCGGTGAGATTCCGTGAACGCTGTTCCCAACTCAGGGTTTCTCAGCCATAGCACCACAGTCATTTTAGGCTAGAGAATTCTTTGTTGTGAGGGGCTGTCTATTCTATTCTTTGTAGGGTTTTTAGAAGTACCTCTGGCTTTTACTCATAATATGTTGTAGCAACTCCTGTCCTCACACAGCAACAACCAAAAATGTCACCAGATATTGCCTGGTGTATGTATATATGTATGTGTGTGTGTGTGTGTGTGTGTGTGTGTGTGTGTTTATGTGTGTGAGTATGTAGATGGGACAAAATGTGCCCCAGTTGAAAACCAGTGTCCAATTCTCTTGTACTTTCTTCCCCCGCATTCTGGAAGGTATCCCTGCCATCCTTGGGCACTTCTGTAAGACCCTTTTCTTTTTCTCCCATCCTCTTTGAAGCACCAGGGAAGAAGGAAAAGTAACTTAGTGCCTACAACTAGAAAGTGGCAAAGCTGGGATCTGAATCAGGGTCTCACTCGGACACTTACATTTGTTCCTACAAAATTGATTTCTTAGGGGCTAATCTCTGTGCACCGGGATGGGGCAGCTCAATCACTTATTTGAAGAAAGCTACCACGTCCTTATCCACCAGCTGGCTTCCTTCCACCCCGCAGAATATTTCTGAAAAATGAGAGAGTGAGAGGTCTCCAAGCAGAACTACAAGCAGCCAGTGATTTCCTACCTAAGGGTCAGAACAGGGCCCTGTCACTGTGGCTGCTGGAAATCCCTGGGATGCTGACACTGAGGGCTGAGCTCCTTGCCTGACTGAGCTGTGTTCAAAATCAACAGCAGACGCCACACAATGACCAGGAAGGAACTGAAGCTCTGGGCCAAACACGCTAAGAACAGAGAAGCGTGTTGTATAGGCAGGGCTCTGGCTGCCACCATCCATGAGGGCTGGTGTCAAGCCCAGGGAGGCCCAGACACACGGGAGACAAATTGGGAGTGTACTTTGGATAAAAATCACAGAGGGGAAAGATTTCAATGCCACACCCAAAGTCTACAACAATCAAACCGCCGCAGACAGAAGGAGCAGACAAGACACCAAACTTCAGGTCTTTACTGATGCCTCAAAATACAAGGTCAACCTGAGAGAACAGAATTGTGGCTTTTCCTAAGGGACCACCCCCTAAGAGCCCATGTGCTGTGCAAGCAGGGGCCGCATACCTGTGCCATCTGTAAGACCCCCCGGCTGGTGGCAGTGTTCCCTAAATCCTGAGCCCTGGGTGCCTTTCTTACCCCACCTTCACCATGGCTGCCTGGGTGCTCTGCACTAGCGACTCAGAGAGCATCGCAGCGCTGTCTTGAAGAAGGACAGAGCCTAGGTACACGTGTTCTTAGTTCTGGCGGTGAATCTGCAGTGTGCCCGGAAAAGAACCCTCAGAGGCCTGGAGGACAGACCGCTGGGTAGGAGTCTGGTTCAGGGGCTAAGTGGTTGGATGATCTTGGACAAAGCCTTCCCTGCACCAGGTTGCTCATCTGAAAAATAGGGCTACGACCGTCTGTACCTCCTGGTTCGTAAACTGGTACCCACTTCGACCGTCAGTGCCTGTGGAAGGCCTATGCAAGTCACTGTTGAATGTGATTAGCAAACAGGTAAAATCCAGAGTTGCATAACGTCCCTATCAATACTGGCCAACTGGGAAAGCAAATGGCTATTTTCAGAAAGCAGAAAGTCGGTGCTTTCATTGTTGTCACCAGTCTGGTCTCCAATCAAACACATTTCTTGCAGTGCCTAGAGCTCAGCATGTGTTTCAGAGACTCTGTTTTATCCTCTGAGGCCCAAATAGATAAAGAGCTTTAAAAGGAAATGAGTTATCATAAATGTAATTGTGCCTTAAGAAATAAATTCATGAAAATAAACTGTACTGTTGAGAACTAAGATGAGGCCCTGGCTGGTGGCACAGTGGATAAGGCACCAAAGGTCGCTGGTTCGATTCCCAGCCAGGGCACATAATGAAGCTGTAAGCCAGGTCTCCACCCAGGTCTGTGTCTGGAGGCAGGTAAAAGGCAACCATATATTGATGTCTCTCTCCCTCTCTGTTTCTCTCCCTAAGAATAAATAAAATCTTAAAAAAAAAAAAAAAAAAAAAACCCAACATGGAAAACTCAATCAGACTAAAAAACATGGTCTAAGCTTAGAAATGACCACTTTCTCTTCTTCTTTCTTTACCATATAAAGAAGTTACACATAAGAGCCCATTGATGCCTGTGTTGGTGGTCTGGAACGTTAAACAGGGAAATCTCTAGTAGCTGGGACATGAAGTAGCACTAACTGGGGACTTGATTACACTCTATCATCATACTAATTGGAACATCAACAGCAGCACACTATCAGCCCTCCAACTACATACACATCAGGGGCACCTCTATACGTCACTTGCAACAAACGGCAAGACACGGGGACAATGACTTGCACAGCAGAGGTGAGTCAACTCTGGATCTGGGTTTGGGGCCAGGGCAAAGTCCTCGGTCATCCTAAATGTCAATGAGAATTCTGCATTCAATCTGATGACTGATTTAAAAAAAAAAAAAAAAAAAAAAAAAAAGACCTTCACCTGAAGGTATGTTTATTGATTTTTCAGAGAGAGAAGAAAAGAGATAGGGAGGGAAAGGGAGGAGAGAGGGGAGAGGAGAGAAGAGAGGGGAGGAGGGGAGGGGGGAGGGAGAGAGAGAGACACACACACACACATACACACACACTGATCAGTTGTCCCCCAACCAGGGATGAAACCCGCAACCTAGGTATGTCCCCTGACCAGGAATAGAACCCGTGGCATTTTGATGCACTGGATGATGCTCCAACCAAATCCAACCAGCCAGGGCAACTCCATGGCTGATTTTGATATGGTTATGATTTTCCCACAAAAATCTGTAAGTAAAACTAAGGTTTCATGAATACACATCATGTTTCCACCTTCTGATTCACAGATGGAACTCTTAAGAGTCTCAAAGGGAGGGTAGTTGCATTTAATCCAATGCATTACTACTGGAATTGTGAAAACTAGAATAAGACATTGAATAAAGGAGTTGTCTGAAAACTAGGTTAAATTATTATCCTTCTACAGTGTACCTCCCCAGAAAGAGTCACAAACTGGAGACTGTCCTTGGAAGCTAGTCTATGTGTCCACAGCTGTGATCTGTAGAGAGGTCTGAACAAAAAGGGCCAAGAAGATTCCTAACCATCTCATTGGTCAAAGCATCCAGCATCATTAAAATTAACCTTCTAATGACTCTATTCAAGACTGGAACATGGAGGTGGGTGGGAGAGTGGGTGTCCAGTCTACAGCAATGGACCAGGAGTTCCATTGTTGTCGGTTAAACAAACAGACAGAGTCAAACACTTAAATGAGCTGCATGGAAACCATGGAAACTAAGGAGAATCACTTAACCTTTTTGTGCCTTGTGAACTCCATTGGCAAATACAGGGGTTAAGATTCAATAATCCTAAGGTTCTTCATGTGGGTACAGTCTCAGAACTTGGGAGATTAACTTTTCTACAATATCCATTTCTTTTGCTGTTAGTGTCAATAGCAGGCACTTAATATTTTATTTTAATAACAATAAATTATTATCAATAATATTAGGCACAGGGACTTAAAAGTTTCAAGACTAACCTGTAAGCCAAGCAATAAGCACCTACTTTCTATTTAGAGACGGAAAGAAGAGCCTAGCAAAGGAGACAGAGCTACGCACAGGGCAAACGTTACCACCAGACCACCCGGTGGAGCCCAGCCACCGGCAATTCAAGGACACTCACTGCACTGAACGAAGCAGGGACTGTTTTGACTATTATGTCCAAGAAGCACTACAGGCAGGAATTTTTACAGACCGAATTCCTTTCTTCTCACTCTTGCATGGCCTGAGGACCAAACCCCTGTGAATGGCAGCCTAGAGAGTGGCTCTATTGCTTACATTCTATTCAGGGCCCTACACCTTTTGAGATGATGACAACAACTTGATAAGGTTAATCTCTCTGAGCCTCAGTTTCCTCCTCTGCAACGTGGGGGTAAGCATCATGACACTGAGAGGGGGTTTTGAATATAAGCATGAACTTCTGTATGGAAAGGACTGGAGGGACCCTCAGATGCATTAGAGTCACTAGATGGAAGGTACAATTAAACCTGAAGCTATTTCTCAAGGGTACAAATGGCAGTAAAATTTTTTGGTAAGCTGGGGGTAGTGACCCCTCCTAAAGGTTTCCATGACACGATTCACTTGAAGCTGCAAACCAACGACAACAATAATTAGTATACAGGGGACACTGGGTCTGTGCCCAACACATTCTAAGTGCTTCTTAGAACTCATCTCCCTTAGGTCTCCTAGCAACCACATGGTAGATAAGAAGACTACAACTCCGGCAGATGAAGCAACTTGTTCAAGGTCAGAGCTGGTGAGGAGCACCCCCAAGATCTGAACTCTTAACCAGCACGTCCAATCCTTGAATAGTCACGCAGACTTGGATGCCTGCATTGAAAAATGAAACCCCCAATTCTCATGTTTCATTTTTGTCGGATAAAAATCTTACCCAGACGTTAACACATTCTTGCCTGTTCCTTCAGGAACTAGTTGTGGGACATGTGGCAGGTCATAAATGAATCATTTAATTATGTTTTGAGAATTACCCATTTGAGCCTTACCTTGGATGCCATCTTGAGAAAAACTGAGAATAGTTAATTATGAGACCCTTCAAATCTTATAACAGCACAGTCCGTCCTAAAACTCTCCATTACCCTAACCCCAACCCCAACCCACCTCTGAGAACAGCCACTAGAGGGAAGGAGATTGCTTCTCTGTTTATTCATAAAGTATCACCTAATTCTATCTGTAAAAGCTGCCAATGTGGGGTTAAATGGAGTCTACCCACTCAAAAGGAATATGTTAGGGCATTTTGAAGCTACAGTAATGAAGATGAGCTTCACAGTTAAATTTTCAGAAAAGAGCCAAATTACATTCAACTTATACAAAGGTGCAGAAACATGTTTTTGATTCATTAGTACATACTATACTTTTCTTTTGAAGGCATCAATTTGCCAAAAAAAGATGTTGGGGTCTAGTAGCCAAGAAATCTATCACGGTTATTCATTGCAGTTGAGCTCAGTCTGTCTCTCTCCCTGCAAAGGGAGCTGAAGACAAAAGATGACACCTGGACAAGGACACTGATGTGCCACCTTCCCCAGTCACTTATTATGCAGGATACACATGGTGTCCAAACGATTAGCAGCTTTGCGTGGAGGAAATCTTTTTACTCTTCAGACTCAAGAAAGAACTTAACATAGAACCCTATATTCCAGAACAGTTATTATTTGAACCAGACCAAACTACATTCACACATGCTTTCTTCCACCTTACCACATGAACTTAACCGTAAGTATATGACCTTAACACATGACTGATGTATCCATGTGCATACACACACACACACTCTAGTTTAGAAGCAACAGTACATGCAAACATTCACATGATTCAACTAAAGGTAATATTTAGAAGCAGCCTATCATCATTAAATGTCATGGGTACGTAATCCTCAGTCATGGTACAAATCATAATTCGCTCCACTCCGCAACTTAACCATTTATTTATTTCATTTTGAATTTGGCTGGAAGAACCATGCTACCCTGCAATTCAAGAAGTCCAGGGGACAAAAATACGTGGAGACATTGTCATATAAAAAGTGATTTAGAAGCCTGGTTTACATCCAAGGTGAAATGGTATCCCAGGACACTGAATCTGTCATCCCGCGCTTGTTAAAGGTGACCAGATAGGCAGTGCCACTAGGGCCAGGAGACTTGCCCAGTCCATAGACATTTTTTTTTTTTTTTAAGGAAGAAAAGGAGAAAGAGGGAAAGACAAACTTGAAGGCAACGTTCTGAACACTTTCTGTGTGTTACCTTTTTAATCATCCCATTAACCCTGAGGTAGGTACTATTGTTAGGCCTATTTTGAATATGAGGAAAGTGTGGTTTAGAAAAGTGAAGTGACCTGCTTAAGTTATCCAGGGAGCAAGCACAGCACGATCCAGGCAGTTATAGAGCAAGGGTTCCAGGTCAGGCTTGTCCCTCTTCCTTATTGTCACTGCAGACCAAGTTAGGATACCCAGGGTGGCAGAGACAAACCACACATCATGCAGTCCAGGACTCTTACCAATACCATGCATCACACCCCAGGGGAATTCAGGTTCCCTTGAAATATATACAGACAAACAATTATTTTCCTATTTAAAGGGATACTTCCATCATTCCAAGACACAAGGCACTCGTGGAGACAGGATAAATTCAAATTACCCAGAATGCTACGACTCGACATTGTAATACTGATTTTACTGTACATGCATTTCCTTGATTTCATTTATTATTCGACATCACTGAGTTACAGAAGTGATTTGATCCGTACTTGTTAGCACAGAGGCATTATTTTTGAATTGTCTTCCTTCAAGAGTCTGCGCTATTTTGCTGAAGAAAGAGAAACTGACTAAAGGACAATGTCATCCTCCAAGTATAAGAGGAAGGAGGGACATACACAGGAAGGGGCACTTGCTGGGAGCAGCCCTTGGGAAAAGAGCCAGCGATGGAGAAAGACAATGGGCTGGGAAACAGTCAAGCCGAGGGGGACATAATCATCCCCCAAATCTTGGGTAGAGCCAACGAGCCAGCACGTACGGCCATGCGCCACGTCCACAGGCTCAGGGCTCGGACATTTACCACGCGTCCCACTTGCTGGTTCCCAGGCTCTAACAGGACCTTTCTCTTCTGGTTCATTTCACAGGTGCATGTCTTCTCTTCTAGCAAAAACGCAAGCAGCCTTGGGGCAGGCATCATTGTAAGTGTCTGGGTCCCTCCCAGTGCTCAGTAACAGCAGACCTGACAAGTTCGCAACAATCCCTTGATTTAACGTCAGAGTCAATGACCCCTGTAGGGCAGAATGTGAATTCTCTGCCTCGCTCTGAATCCGGTCCCAGGTGTTGCAAATGAGATGCAACCTGAATCAGGACCAGCAAAGATATCAGGTCCTAATTCCTGGAACCTGTAAACGTCACCTTACATGGAAAGAGGTATTTGTGGATGTGACTAAATTAAGGATCTTGAGATGGGAAGAGTCTTCTGGATTATCCAAGTAGGACTTAAATAAAATCACAAGTGTCCTTATAAGAGAAATGCGGAGGGAGATTTGACACAGACAGACGAGGAGGAGAATCTGGAGTGATGTGGCCACAAGTTAAGGAAGGCCAGCAGCCACGAGAAGCTGCAGGACACACATAGGGGACAGATTTTCTCCCAGATCCTCTGGAGGGCTGCTGACACACTGATTTCAGCCCCCCAGTAAGTGATTTTGAAATTCTGCCCTCTAGAATTGTGAGAAAATAAAGCAACGAGATGTTTTGCAAACACTGGGTTGCATCATAAATAAGAAGTAGTTTATCATTATATGACCTTAACACATGACTGCTGTATTCTTAAAAAACAAGGGCTATGCTGTACACACCTAGGTTATTAAGATTACTGTACTTTTTCATGACATTGAAGCACATGACATTGACCTTATATATGAAGCAGGTGACATCTTGCTATTTCAAAGGGGGATTTATTACTATTTAAAAAGACCATCTAGCCATGGCTAGTGGCTCAGGTGGAATGATGCTGGCCTGAGAACCCAAAGGTCCCTGGTTTGATTCCCCAGCTAGGGCACATAACCAGGTTGCAAGCCAGGTCTCCAGCCAGGTCCTTGGCTGGAAGGCAGGTGAAAGGCAACCATACAATGATGTTTCTCTCCCTCTCTGCCTCCCTTCCTTCCCCTCTCTCTAAAAAATAATAAATAAAATCTTTAAAAAATGAAAGACTATTTGCATTAGCTACACCAGCACTGATTTTGCCAAGGACAGAGCAAGCCATTTCTCATCTTAGCGTTGTAAAGTAATTTTATTAAGAAACATGATCCAACAGTTAATGAAGAATTCAAAGATGCAATTATCCCTGAACCGAAAAGCAAATCCATGTACGGCATGTACCACGTAATAATCAACCCATTTTTCTCTGGTTAAGTGCAATTTTTCTTGTCTTATTCGACAAATTTCTCTGAACCATTGGTCTCAGATTCCTAAGCATCACCCAGTTGAAAGCAATAACACTGAGGAAAAATGATTCAAGAAAAAAAAATATTACTTCAGGTTCACTCTGTCCGAAAGCCATATTAATAATATAGTTTGGGCTCCTGATAAGTTAAATGTATCAAAGAGAGTAAAAATTACATGGGTGTCAGTTCATGTGTTTTCAAGATAAATATTCCATGCATCAGAAGACCTCACTTTCCAGGCTAACTACTATTTTACAAGCATTTATTTACTAAGTATACTGTACAAAATCTATGAATATTGGGGAGCAAACATTCCATAGTCTTATTTGTACTGAAGAGTAATGTACAAGTTCATTCATTATGTGATGAGCATTTATTCACATACAAAGCATTAAACTAGACAATAAGTATGAGACAATGCTTCAAACAATCCTCAACCTCATAAGAGCACAGGGAAAAGGATGGCAAAGGAGATGTATAGAGAAATATCCATAAATACTAGATGGAGTAAAGCTAAAGTAGATTAGCGAGGAGAGGGGAGACAGTGTGACTTGGGTGGGGACAGTCATCTGGGTCCCAGCAGCCACTCAGGACTGAAAGGGACTATACTGTTGAACTTTTCTGTGTGCTTTGGCAGTTCACGTTCACTGGTAGCCAGCCACTGGTCCCTCTTGTGAGCACCGGAAGGCATCCGTATCTAGGAGTTCAGGTCCCCACTCTCTTTTAGAGGTGAGAATTGATCGCCTCTTAGGAATCATCAGAGCTGGGTTCTTTCACATTACTTTTCACACTTTAGGTTATAGATAACTCATGACCAAGTAGCCTCTTTAATTTAGCTTCTTAAACTGGTTAAATCCCAGGCAAGAGAAGATAACTTGGGTTGCTTCTAAGTAAGCAGAGATGTGTAGGTGGGTGTGGGGGTGTGTGTGTAAGGGGATAGGGTGCTGTGGGTTGAAGGACAGGAGGGAGGGGTAATTAAATACTTTTTCTCTTGGCCACTATCAGCTGTTCACTGTCCCAGTGGAGGAAAAAGAATCCCTGAAAACTCCTGGGACAGTTAGTAGTGAATTTTTGGTCCTGGCTTAGTCTCACCCACTTATGGTTCAATTTAAAAATACTGATAGGAAGAACCTAGTATAAAGGAACCATGGACATGGACAACAGGTGGGATTGACTTTGGGGGGAATGGGTGGGTGGGGAGGGGGACAGAGGGGAGCAAAAAGGGGATGGATGTAATACAACAACAATAAAATTAAAAAAAAAATACTGATAGGACAGATTAGCTTTCTGGAAAAGACTGAACATAAAAATTAGCGCTGTCTTTCTTCAGCAAAGATTGTGCCCCAGGCCCAAATCCATTCATCGTGCGCCAGGCCCAGAGGGGAAACGAACCAGATCCAGTTATTCGCAGGACTCCGGGCAAACGAGTCCATTTAAAACTGAACCTATGGTGCTGGCTGCATCCCACACTCTGATTTTAACATAAAAGTTGCAAAACCTGCTCACTACGTCCCAGCCCTCCCTCCTCGCCGACACAGAGAAGGCCACACTTTCCGGCCCCCTAGCAGCCAGGCCTGGCCGTGTTTCTCGTCTGGGCCAATGTACTGACAAGAGGTGACAAGAGGGAGCAATGATGTCACCTCTGAGTTGAGGCCGTGCGAGCTCCCGTACAACCTGCAGTCAGTCTTGGTCTGTGTGACCATGTGGGTCACAATGCCTGTGGACTTGTGTGGGCACGTAGCATGAGG
This sequence comes from Noctilio leporinus, assembly GCA_004026585.1. Taxonomy (NCBI): domain Eukaryota; kingdom Metazoa; phylum Chordata; class Mammalia; order Chiroptera; family Noctilionidae; genus Noctilio; species Noctilio leporinus. The sequence goes on along the minus strand of PVIW01000236.1, from coordinate 85,304 downwards.
AAGAGCGCCATGGGGGGGAGGGGGGTTAAACCACTAAGATGTGGGCAGCTGAATACAACACCTCTCTCTTCAATGACCACCACCGGGGGCTTCTCAGCGGGCAGCCGGTGGACAGGCAGGGCGCCATTGGGTGCGCGAAGGACACGTCTCTATGAGACAGAATGTATGAATCATTTCTCATGAGAGAGAAACTGGTACAATTTTGGTCCTCACTCCAGCAGCGCTAATCCTGGACTTCAAAGTCACATTCGCGTATTGTGTCCTGCTGAATTGTAAAAGACAGGGCAGGGATTCATTCTCCTTCACCACGTCATTTCTAATAACGTGGCTTCATATAAACACTAGGTTCGTACGCAATAGGATAAGGGAATCACTTGTCTATTTTTAGATGCCCTAGCAGCCCTGAGCCTGGCCAGTGCTGTCTGTGTACATTTGGAGTTGCTGCTTCATGTTTGCTCGGACTGAGACTTGGGTAGTCGCGATGCATCATGCAGATGACAGGAAGGGTATCTGTCTTAGCTGGCATGTATGAGGTCCACAAACAATGGGCCTGGATCTGTTTTCCCAAGAAATACTTTGTGCTAATAAGATTAGCAGAAGAAACTTGGTGGCTGTACATCCCTATTGAACTTCCTGATTACTTAACCGTAGGATAAACGGTTGGTCTGTTAGTCATCTCTTTGGTTCCTCGTTTGTTCAACAAATATCTATTTAAGTGCCTGCTTTGTGCCAAGCACGTACTACGCTGCGAGTATCCAGAACCTAATGTGAATCTGCGGGTTTATAATACTATTAATTTATCAAAGCACCTGCCAGATCACCAAAGAGTTGGCAGTTAGGGGGATTCTTTTTTAGGGCAAAAAATTTATTTATTTTAAAAATATTTTATTCATTATTTAAAAAAAAAAAAAAAAAGGCAGGGAGGGAGGAAGAAAGGGAGAGAAACATCAATGTATGGTTGCCCTTCATCTGCCCCCAGTTAAAACGGAGTTGGCTGGAGACCTGGCTTGCAACCTGGTTATGTGCTCTGGCTGGGAATAGAACCAGTGACTTTTGGGTTTGCAGGCCAGTACCCATCCACTGAGCCACCAGTCAAGAGCAAGATTTTGCTTTAACAGTGCAAATGGATCAACGTTAAATACGTCAGTTTTTTTTTTTTTTTTTAAGATTTTATTTATTTTTAGAGAGGGGAAGGCAGAGGGGCAGAGAGGGAGAGAGACATCAATGTATGGTTGCCTTTCACCTGCCTCCAGCCCTGACCTGGCTGGGGATCTGGCTTGCAACCTGGTTATGTGCCCTGGCTGGGAATCAAATCAGTGACCTTTGGGTTCAAAGGCCGGCGCCTTATCCCCTGTGCCACCAGCCAGGACCCTAAATGTGTCACTTTTAATAGTTACATGGGAACGTGGCAGCCAAGGAATGAAGTTCCTGAATGCCAACTGAATTAATATTACAAAGGAACCATGATTACCGATGGTATCCAGAGGCAGGGTAAGACCTCAGGTTCATGATAGCGAATACGTAAATTTAAGATAGAATCTGAAAACTGGTAAGGAGCTGTACAGACAGTCACATTTAGCACATAGGGGTTTTATTAACTGTGGTATCCCCAAAGTCGGTAACGCTCCCAGAAGGCCTTCCCCGGTGCTAGGCTCAAAGCACTGCACAAATCCATGGCGGTGACGGGGTGTCAAGGAGAAGCTTCCTCCCCTCACTGCTGGAGGCGTCCCGCTGCCTCCAGCCCGCGGGTGCCGAGGAGCATGTGTGGAGGTGGCTGACTCATCGCCATGGGCACACTCTGCCCACTGCGTGCACAGCACACGCCTGCTCAGGCCTTATGTGAAAAGCACCTTAAAGACAGATGCCAGCCATCAAAACACTGAGAATGCAATAAGAGTGCAGTGGGTCACAGCCTTGTTTCCTATCCGGACGTGGCATTCTTATCGGCCCCAAGGGTGCACCCGGGAGCACCAGGGTTAGTCCCTCAGACAGAAAGGTGCTCATGCTCTTCCCCCATGTTCATCAGCCCCTTTGGAGATGCAACCGAGGGCGGAGTTATTATCAGAGCAAAATCCCGGAAGCTGAGCTGATGCGTGCACAAACGTTAGCAATTGGTTACCAGGTTGGCTTGGGAGAACATTCATAACTGATCTCACACTCCTGTCACTGCAGCCATGGAGGTCACTCGCTCATTTGTTTTGCAACAGCTCATCAACATAGATGAAAACACAGAATAAGTTGGTGTAGTTCAAGAGAAGCTCTAAGTTCTTAGGATAAAAAAATGACTAGCACTTGACGTTATTACTATACCTAAGCTCAGGGTGGGCATGGTACCTAAGTACAGGCTCTAGATACTCAGAGCCAGGCCTCCGGCTGGGCGGCGTCACCTGTCAGCAGAATCAAAGTTGCTGCCTAAGCAGGACACCCTGTTCATCTCATGCTTCCCCTTCAGTTTTCCGGTCGCAAGCTGGTAAGATTTATCTCGATGGCAAAGGAAGTTAGGGGATGTACAAGGCTTGCAACCCGTTTTTTACTAAGACCTCAATATTAATAAAACAAAACAAAAAACCAAACCTTCCATGGTGCTGTTGGTATATACTTGGCCAGTATCTATCACAGGGTTTTGAAAATGAAGTCAATATTTAATCAAAACTTTTTATTTTGCAAACAGCGAACCGAAGGTCTCAGTAGACAACACAGCAAACTATAAAATACTACAGCTAAACCACTCACTTTTCTTTCTTTTCCTACAGAACAAAATACGACCACAGAACTATTACTAGATCATGTTAGAGCCTGCCTTCCAGCCTGACATCAACTGTCTGGTAACTATTTCCAGTTTAAAATTTTATTGTGTATCATGGCATTTGATGGTAGGTTTTCCTTGAGCCAGGAGATGACTACTCACAACTACGTATGTTTCTATTTGATGCATTTCAAAAGATCGTACAATTAAAAATAAGAAAGAATAGGATCCAGTCATGCAATAGATGCTTTCTTTCTCTTCATGGTTTGGCAGACAGATGGGTGTTCGCTCCATTTGTTTATGACACCTTAGGGCATATCGCTGTATTTTTCACCATGAACCCTGAAATAAGGAGTTGTAACACGAGCCCTCTCTGCAGCTTACTCTTAAATTTTTCTCCAAGTTGGTAGAAGAACAGCAAGATTTCAGCGAGAACTACTGGGTGGGCAAATTAGTCAGGCATGAAATAGCAAAGTTCTACTGTAATTTGATTTTAAAGCTTATTTCCTTGTAGTATGGAAGATCATGCTCAGCTGTCAACGCATCTGGAGTAGGAACTAGACCCACGATGATCATTTTTGCCTGCCTCGCTCTCTCTCTCTTTTTAATGGCTGTAAGAGAACTCTCCCCGCCATCTGTGTTAGAGCAAATGAGCTCTCGGCCCTTAGCCTGTTCATTGTTCTTCCCAGCAGAACACAGGCAGGAGTGCACATGTGTATGCACACACAAAACTGATCAAGGGAGACTCAACAGAATTAAGCCCCCAACGCAACACCTCAGTTGTCTGTCAAGTCTGAGATTGCATATGGAAGCAAATGGAAATACGCATTACAAGAAAAATCTCCTTTTGCAAAAATATTTACACATCAACGGTTTACGGACAGACTGGGAACATGAAAGACAATAAATGGGTGTTTTGATTCTGCTGCATCAAGTCAGAACTTCATTTGTTCCAAAATGGCTTGTAGTTTAGAAGTGAACTCGCCATCATGGGGTGGGGGGGTCACCTTGTGAGCTGGTGTGTCCTTTAGGATGCCTACCACAATTTCACCCCGGGGGACACCATGGGCGGGAAACACAGGCTGGAAGAGATATGGTAGATTCTACGCTCTTCTTGTGAGTTTATTTTACATACACTTACTTTTGCTCTGTATTTTAAACACAATTACTGAAGGAAGCTCTGTCCTTTGTCCTCTGTGGGTGTAAGTCAAGGATGCAGTTGCCTGAATTCTTTGGCAGAAGACAAACAGAAGTGAGACTGGAATTTCATGTTGGGGTATGGGGTACTTTTTTGATCATATAGACCTCACCATGAAGCTCGGAGCATGTGTACAGGATAAAGTTAAATGAGGACAAAGTTAACTGTCCAGTAGAAAAAATTAAAGCAAGCAGTGCTTTAAAATAGCCCTAGTTCTTCACTTAAATATCATTGCCATGCTAAATTCCTTTTGTGTTCATGGCGGCCTGCAGTGTAGCTCTTTCTGGGCCAACAGAAAGGTTATACGATTATGCTCACAGAACAATCACATGTTCCCGTATGTGCTTGGCCTTGTGGGAAAATCACTATTGGCCTCACACATGACCCTCAGATCACAGGAAGTTTCCAAATGCAGGGAACCTGAGGGGCAGCTTGCGTCTTCACCACTGTGGCCGCAACACCCAGCAGAGCACTTACTGGCATTTCATATTCAGTGGCTTATCCCAATGGACCTGCCCCATCAGCGCCACTACGTGCTGTGGATCCAACAATCCAGGCTGCTGGGATTGTCCGTAATCCCATGAGACATTCAGTGTGTGGGGGCTCTGCTTTGCTCTTGATGTTGGCCGAAAGGCTGAGAAGCGATCAGCTTCGTTCTTTGCACGGGCATGTAGGGTAAACAAAGGATGCCCAAGAAGACACAGTCACCAGCGCTGCAGCAAAACCTCACCTGTAGTACTTGGGCACAGGAGCCAAGTCACAGCAAGGTGGCTCTACTGGTTGGTTATATTATGGGAACAAATGACGGAAAAATAGAAACCCAGGTCAGTGATAAAACCAAGTGGTCATCTACTTAAAAGTAGAATAGCAAAGTCTTCTACAACCTCTGGTACAGAATGATCCTCTAAGATACGGAAGGCGGGAACATTGCCTCAGGGGAAACCGGACAGAGTGACCTAAGTTTCCCCTAAACAACGAGGATGGCTTTGAAGGAGGAGCAATGAATACACAGGCCTGACGGCCACCATTCCCTTGTGCAAAAAGCAGCAGGTGAAGATTCTAAAATAGAATTCCACACAACAGCACAATATCCCAAGTAAATGCGGCAACAGGTAAGCACAGCAAGGTATTTCTCAAAACAGACATTAGAGCTCCTACACTAAATGTTCCTTCTCGCTTCCTCTGATCCTAAATGACCATGTCACCGGTGCCTGATGAAATCAGTGACGGCATGAGACAGGGCCCGTCTGCTCTTGGGCGAGTTTTTGCTGCTGGAAATCACACGGCCACAGACCCATCTGCAGATCAACTTTCATGTTAGGGGCCAGAGAAACAAAAGATCCCAAGTTACAAAGGAGTGGCTCACGGGTCCTTTCAGTTGTTTTGCCACCTCAAACCTCACACGGAACCTTCTTTTTTTTTTTAATTTAATTTTATTGTTGTTGTACTATATCCACCCCCGTTGCCCTCTCCCCTCTGTCCCCTTTCACACTGAATTTCCAAGTCAGGTTTGGCTACATTACAACCAAGAGATATTTTGCAATGAAGTCTGCAAGGCAGGACCATCGTAATGTCCTCCAATGACTCAAGGTTCAGCACATGTGAACCAACTTTTAGCATCTGCTTCATGCGTAGTTAAGAAAATATTTCAAAAAGTACCCTTGCTTCATGTTCACTCTTTTGGTGGCTATAAAGAGCCTAACGTATTCAATTAAACATGTAAAGTATTCCAAAAACAGTTTGGGCAGCATATAATTTCAGGATAGCTCATGTATACGCAATGAAGACCAGAATTTACTAACTTGAAGTCATTAACTTTAAAAAGCACTGATTATGATTATGTAGACATAATCAGAGACAACTGGCCTTTTTTTCCCCAGTAAAACAAAGAAATAAATACAAATCCTCGCCAAAAATAAATAAAAATGGCAAGGTACCATGAGAACACACAGACTTGAGTAAGAATCCTACCACTCTGAAGTTTTCAATTTCACAGCGGCTCAAGCTGTGCACAGGCATCAGGAACACGGAAAAGTCATGTGAATCTTGTTTGCTTCAAAACACCCCTGTATCAGTCCTTTCACTGGTGAACTGGCTTCTCTGAAGCTCTCAGAATGGATCTGGTTACTGACGACACAAACCAGTTTACTGCTAGCCTGCGGGTCTGCATCGGAAGCATGTGGTTGAACAGACGCACAAAATCCGGGGTTTACAAGGAGGAAGAAGGAAAAAACTTCATCTGGGGAAAAATGGCTTGGGAACCATTTAGCACCTCCTTCTCCAGCACCGAGCAAGTAAGAAATCCTTCGCTTAAAGCAACTAAGCTCAAAATTTAAAAAATCACGTAGACCTTGACACTGCAATACATTATTAGCATGCGTTGAAGGGAGAGTGTGTCTATGATGTACAGTATACATGGAGGGAAGGGAAAACACAAAAATGTCCCATGACAGTGCACCCATGGAAAAGCACAGGCCACCAGGACTTGGAAGTAACAGCCTGGTACCCAGCCATGTGTTCCTGTAACTTGTAGGCTTAGCAGAAGAGTTTAATTAGTAAGAATCGATGATAAAAAGCTTTCCAAAGCAGTCAAATTCAGTTATTTGACAAACCATCTTTATAGAGAATGACAAGGTGATGTATCCGTCTGCCCAAAAGACCAGATGTCATCATGATGGAGAGAATCACTGAGGGAAGCTACAGGCACTTCTGCCTATAGACAGTCCCCTTTCCCCATCGCTGACAAAAGCCACTTCTGGCCCCAAAGCTTTTTATCCCACGAAAACTTTTTCTATCTCGATAACCACCTGCAATAGCACAATAAAGATAGATCATTCATATGATTACAATTGTCTCCTAAATTCCCCTTCTGCTAATACTAAGTTGCCGCTAATATACTTGACTCTTCACTTCCAAAGCTACAACATGAGGAACATCTGCTAAAAGCTACTTTTAGGAGGAATAAAATGAGGGAGGTTATGCAATTTCTCTGCAAGTGGCATCAGACATCTTCTTGGCTAAGATCCGCTGAATTTTCCCAAGGTGGCACCTGCTTTGATTTCCCCACTAGGGGAAACAACAGAAATGTACTGTCTCCTAGTCCAGGACAGAGGCTAGAAGTCCAAGGCCAAGGTGCCACAGGGTTGGTCCTTTCTGGGGGCTGTGAGGGAGAATCTCCCTAGCTTCTGGGGGTCTGCTGGCCACCTCAGCTGTGCCACCCTGACCTCTGCAGACATTTTCATGTGGCATCCTCCCTGTGTGTCCAAGTTTTCATTTTTTCAATAAAGACACCAGGTATAATGAATTAGGCCCCACACAAGTAACCTCATCTTAACCTATGTCTGTAAAGACCCTATATCCAAGGAAGGTCATATTTTTATATTCTTAGGGTTAGAACTTCGATGTATCTTTTTTTTGGGGGGGTCACAATTCAACATCTATAAATGAATACTAGTGACGTGGCCAGGTGAACTACCTTCTCAAATGGAAATTTCTCATGAGTCAAGCGTATGGCGTGTGGCAGGCTGGGTACCAGGCTGCCAGGTAAGGGGAAGGACTGTTCATTGTCCCAAAGCCTCATGACCATTAAGGAGGCAGATAAAGGGATAGTGTCATGGTCAATAAGCCTATTCTCAAGCATCCCCTTTTTCCTTCTGGGCCTGCACTTCTCCAACCCAAAGTTGGCCGTTTTGCGAAGGACTTGTTCTGGCCAATGAAATGTGTACAACAGGGATGTTTTGGGGCAGAAGCCTTCAACATGTTCCTCTCCCCCATGGCAGGGAAGACGGATAGCTGTCATCCTGGGGACTGTCAGCGAGAGCAAAGGGCTGGACGTGTTTTGTGCGCATAAAAATCAATCTTTGTGGTGTAATCCACTGAGACAGCGTTGATTCCTGGAGCACCATGTCGCCTAAGACAGGTAGGAATTCTCTACTCTGAATTCTTCCTCTCTCTATCCCCTTGGGCTTCTCTTTATTAGAGGGATTTGGGAAAGGGAGTATGGTGTGAGCTCACATAAAGTAAAAGGCCTAACCGCAGAATGCCACACCAGCCTGAGCCACTTTGCCCGGCCTGGTAAGAGCATCAAAGTCCACAAGGGAGCAAAGCAGATCAGCCCTGGTCAGGGCAGCTCCGTGAGATTAGCCACAAAGCCCAGTTCACCTGTGTTCATTCATTCAACCATTCCGTGGCTGTACAACACTTGCTGAAATCAACTGGACTAATCCAAAACATACTCACTTACCTTTCATTTAATTTCAATCACTGAATACAGTATTTTGCAAACCTCTCTTTTGCAATTAATTAATTATTAACCATTTAAATTTCCTGGGAGTTAACATTTCAGTGGCATTGAAAAAAATCAGAGGAATAAATGGGAGGCATAAGATCAAGAGAAATGGTTCAATCCTTTTTAGAAGTAGTTCCTGCCCCTCCTCTGAGGTGGCAGAACTGGACTTACCGGCTTAGGGCCAGCATTTTCGCCCGATTAGATAACATCCCTTGTTCTCAGAAATGCAATGAACAGAGGGGAAAATCGGCAAGCAGAAACTATGCACTACTCATCTGGATACCTTGCTAAACTTGTAAAATAGAGACTTCTACCAACTTTATCTTTTGATGAAATATTATCTTTCTGTTTAAAATGGTTTATTGTACTTATGGGGTGACATTGGTCAATAAAATCACATAGGTTTCAGGTGTATATTGTATTGTGTGTTCACCACCCAAAGTCTCCCTCCATCACCATTCATCCCTCTTTACCCTCTTCTACCTCCCCCTACCACCCCGCCTTTCCCTCTGGTCATCACCATGCTGTTGTCTGTGTCTATGAGTTGAGGTGGGTCTTTTTGGTTTTGGTTTTGGTTTTTGCTTAATCCTTTCTTCACTTTTCTCACCCAGTCCCCCAACTCCCTTCTCCTCTGATAGCTGTCAGCTTGTTCTCTATCTATGAGTCTGTTTCTATTTTGTGTATTAGTTTATTTCAGTCATTAGATTCCACATATGAGTGAAATCATATGGTAGCTGTCTCTCTCTGGCTGGCTTATTTCATTTCGCATAATGCTCTCCAGGTCCATCCAAATTGTCACAAAAGGTAGGTGTTCCTTCTTGTTTACATCTGAGCAGTATTCCATTGTGTAAATGTACCACGGCTTTTTTCTTATCCATTCATCTACCGATGGGCACTTGGGCTGCTTCTAGGTCTTGGCTATTGTAAATAACATTGTAATGAACATAGGGGTGCTTATGTTCTTTTGAATCAATACTCTGGGTTCCTTTGGATATATTCCCAGAAGTGAAATTGCTAGGTCATATAGCAGTGTATTTCTTACACTGCTTAACTTAAAAATTGCTCCAATAGGTAGGTCATAGGGGAAAAGGCCTTTTTTTATTTTTCTCCAAAACAATTTTCCGAAGGTTAGGGGACATTTTTATGGCCTTGTTTATGAAACACGGCTTACTGTAACACTTGAGGCAGGGTGAGCAAGGAGGAGGGACAATTACCTAGTCATCAAAAGAGATCTGACAATATAAAGAAGGGGACCTTGAGGTAGAAGCCGAGAGAGACACATGACGAGAAATGTGTCTCTGAGGGGCAGAGTCTCGGAACAAGAAACAAGAACCCTTCAGCGGCTTTTAATGTCCCACACTGCAGTGCAGGCCCGGTCACGCTGCTGACCACAGGCCACCAAAGTCTCGCTGTTTCCTTCGGGCTGCTCCTTCCAGATGAAAACAAACAACCGCTACAATGACAGCAGAGCTCGGGAGGTGTCACATCCGTGGAAAAGAGTATTTAATTAAGAAATAAGTCACTTTTTTTCTACGCGTTCACCCAACGCCAGTGTTTGCCTTTAACTGCCTTTCAAATAGGTGGAACTGCAGGGGGATTATTTCTGGGTGATGGGACAGTGCCAATTCTGGGTTTCCTACTTTTGAACGTCCCTAAAATGAATGCATATTAATTGTGGTTGAGTAGAAAAGAAATTAACCATATACTTGAAATAATGTAAAAAGATGGTTTCTCAGATTCCTCCCTCACTCCTATTTCCCCCTGCTGCCTCCCTTCCTGGTTACACTCCAGCCGCACTGAGAAGGTGCCAATGAGTCAGCCTGTCCCAATGTTAAGCCGGTGCTACTTACCGCCCACGCAGACTTATACTTATTTACGCCCCCTAAACACTTGGCCCTCTCCTCTGTTCTAGCCAGGGTTCCCTCCGCATGGCCCCTCCAGAGAAAGTCCTCCTAGCCAGGCCAGTCCCTCTGCCCCTTGCTCCAGGGCACGTGAGAACGGGTGGACAGTTCATGTAAACAGGGGCACGCTACCCTGAGACTCGCCCACCGTCCCCACGGGGACACTGCGGCTTCTCAATCGTCGCTGGAGCCCTGTGTGCAGAGCACGCTCGGGGTGGCGGGGGTGGAACCTGTCAAGAACACTTAGCCTGGCTTAGAGCAGAGACCAAGAAATGCCGACTTTCCCTCCACTCAAAATCTGTGCATTTCATGACTAACAGTGAATCACGCAGGCTGTTCTAAAGAGACTCTAGAGGCTGAGCGTGTTTACTATCTTGTTTCGGAACATGAAATACATTCTTGTCCAATCAAGCAGCCAACAAGGCGAAATCCCTGTCCTCAGATGGCACAGAGGTTCCCCCAGCCCTCGGACCAGCCCAAAGTTCCTAGCGGCATCCTAGGCAATGGCCGCCTGCATACCTGCCTCACCCTTGTCCTCCGGTCCCACGTTCTCTCTACTCAACCCTGCACCTCACTTCCAACACAGGCCTCCTCGCCCTGTGGGGGTTTCTCACCTCCTGGCATTCTGGCTAGACATGCTCCCTCCCGTGTGTCGGAGTCCCAGGCATTCTTCAAGACCCCTCTGCACCTCCTTCCTTTTGGCCTTCCTGCTTCCTCCCTTGTGAGAATCCATAGCTTTTAGTCCTTCATCTTCCTCCTGGTTGACCTGCCTCTCTGCCTAGACTGTAAGCTCTCTGAGGGCCTGTCTCCTGGGACTCCCTTCACCTTAACTCATAAACAACTTTAAAGGAAGAGAGGTCAAATATATAATCACCGTTTTCCACTCCGATGTCTTCAGGCTTAAAACCTTTCAGCCTGGTTTGTGAGCAGACAGACCTGCAAATTTACATGGGTGCAACGGTGGAGGCAGAATGAGCAGGGGCCTGTCGGCAAGGGACAGAAAAGGAGAGGACACCCTAAGCCGAGGGGCTGCGGGGATTAAAGGAGAAGTTCAATGTTTCCAGACAGGTTTGTGGCGTGGAGCCCAGACACACATCAGGCTTGCATCAGGCCACACATGCAAGAAGGTTCTTCGTAGTGGGAACAGACCACCACTGTGGGGTGTTAGCTGAATATGAATCAATAAGCTCTGCAGTTCAGAAGATCACACTTTCATGCTCCAATGGATGATGGAGGAGTCCATTTGGAGGTGGGTAGGAGACTAGCCAGGTGGGACACGGCACTGGTGGTGGGGGTGGGGTCAGAGGGGAGGGGCCTGGGCAAGAGGCAGAATGGGAAGGGCTTGGCCATTGGATGGGGGTGGCAAGTGTGGAAGGTGCCTCCAAAGTTGACGATCTTCCAATGGCTTTGGCCATCCTGAGAGGTCAGACCCTGAACTTGAGAACAAACTACACTAGACACTGTTAGTTATAATAATAGAGGTCCCCAAGGAGAAAAAGCCTCTCTGAATTTCATAGGCCCATCTGTGGTTCGATGCTATTCAAGAGCTAGACAGGATAATGAACACACTTCAACGTTCTTTCTGTCACTAAAAAGGAAGGCACCTTTGATACTTCTCAAACAATGGCAGTGCAGCTGAAAAGAACTGTGCCAGGGAGATAATACTTCCAGGGTTGTCAGTTTTTATGAAGCATCATGCAACATCTCTTACACTACGGCTACTCCAGGTGGACCATGGAGTACGTGCATTGGGGTCCTGTGGGGTACTTGTAGAATCTGAAGGTTCTGACCATAACCTATCAAGCCAATCCAACAAGTGATGATATTACAATAACCTAAAAGCAGTTAAAAGTAAGCCAACAGACTGCACCAATGTATTTCAAATAGCATACATAGAATATCCAAATATAAAATATTTACATTTTACTACTATACATTTTACATGTTCAAATGTAAGATACCCATCTTCAAGGTTGTTAAAGGTTAAAAAATAATAAAAACAAAATGTGGCCCTGGCTGGTGTGGCTCAGTGGATTGGCACCAGCCTGCAAACCCAAGGGTCACTGGTTCGATTCCCAGCCAGGGCACTTAACCAGGTTGCAAGCCAGGTCTCCAGCCGGCAGCAGGTCAAAGGCAACCATACAGTGATGTTTCTTTCCCTTTCCTCCTCCCTCCCTGCCCTTCTCTCTGAAAATACTGAATAAAATCTTTAAATAAAATAAAAATAAATGATAAAAACAAAATGCAGTGGAACAGTTGTAGAGCCTTAGTAGGAGCCTTGGAACCAAGTTTGAAAACCACAGATTGTAATGACTCCATTTATACCTTCTGAGACACAAACCAAAAATGCAAATGCAACCAGTGACCAGGTCAGCAGCTACCTATGGGAGAGGGACTGTCCCAATTACAGGCCAAGATCGACCACATTATAAGAGGCCTGGACAACAACCTTGGCTTTCCCTGCTACCAGGCTCCTCCTAACCCACTGACAAGTCTGGCACCTCCTGGAACCTACCACAGAACCCACACCCCTGCTCCTCCCCAGAGGAACTGAGCTCCCGACATTCAGGCCACAACCTGCCTTTCTCTGATGCCTCAGGGATTACTCTAGAATTAACATCCTCGGTCTGATGTGTGGCTTGTGTTTTCACCAAAGTGTTTTTTCCTTCCTGCTCTTGATGCTCCTCCTTCCCTGAGCCTCTCCCAGGAGGGCCCTGTGGGAACACAGTATCCAGACCGAAGCCCCCTGTACCATCGGGGACAGAGATGCCCAGGCTAGCACACCTCCCTTCCACCGCCCGGCCCCCTTCCTCCTCCTATGTCCTGCCTGAGACCTGCCATAAATCCCCATCCTGACCCTGCTGCATGTCTGGCACAGCCAGCCTGGAGCCTGCACTAAGAAACAAATACTCTCCGGGGAAAAAACAGTCTCTGGACGCAGAAATGTGTGATTAGCAGCAGGACCCAGTCTACTTGACCAAAAAGCCTTGGCACCACTGTATTCAAGTTCGTAACCATGGACACCCCACACATTCCAATAATTACATGCCCAGGGCCCAGCCACATGTACAGTTCAAATCGCAGACTTTGTTCGTTGCGTCATGTAGCTTCCTTAATTGCTTAAGCCTAAAATCCTTCTCAAATTGCCTTCGAGAAAAAGACGACGCATTAACATTTTCTGCTAAGCATTTTATTATCATTGCTAAATAACCACATTTGTGAAACACATAGCATTCATCTAGCGCTTAAAGTGGTTTCCTTTATTCCTTACTGAAATGCTAACATAATATGTTGTCATGTTACAACTAAGAAAATGGATTCAGAAAACCTAAATGGCCCAGAACCTGTTGGTGGCAGAAAAAGAATCTTAGAATTGAGCGTTTTAGCGAATACGTTCCAGCAGGCTATTTTAAAAACTGTAAACGCAACCTAAACACAAGGCTGGTATTAATTTTTTCTTGCTATTTGACTTGGAAAAGGACCTTTAACAAAACATTAGTATTAAAAAATGTCAACAGAGGCCAAAGACTTAAACCGACCAGTTGTTCCTGCTGGCGCCCGTCCACACAGTGCCGGGGACGGGCAGGCCCAGCTTCTGTCCCTGTTGACATCGGTGGCCCGTGGGGCATTCTGATGTGCAGCCAGGGTCGAGTCCCCGCTTTGTGAACCTTCCTGCCCCAACCACTCCAAGCTTCTCCTGGGCTCAGGTCACAGGGGAGGGTGGGACCTCAAGACGGCTGAGCCTGCAGTTACGAGGGGCCGAAGCACGGTATCTCCTGCCAAGGCTTCACAGCCTTCGTCCTCAGGAGTGTCACCTGAGCTGTGAGCTGCCAGTTACTCAAGAAACAGGAAATTCTCGGCCTGTCAAACAAAACTGTTTTTGTTCTGAGCTGTGTGTGTGTGTGTGTGTGTGTGTGTGTGTGTGTGTGGCGGGGGTTGATCACATGATGGAGAAATGCCATGAAAGCTGGTAGGTATGATTTGTGCCTGATGCTACCTGCGGTGATTTTAGACGGTTATCAGGTTTTGCTTTGGAGCAGCAGCCTTAGTTAAATCCTATGTTACCTGAGTCAAATTCCTACGCAAACTAAACTGATCCCACTTACTGGGTACCTACGACGTAAAAACACTTCACCAGTGCGAAGGCCTACAGGCTCCAGTTCCGTCCCGCTACGTGAAACTTTAGTGGGACAGGAATTCACTAGCACCTGAGTGAGAAGAAAACCAAGACGATCATTGTATATTAAAGCATTCTTTACTACTTGGAAGACGACCTTCACTGCTCACCTATGAAGCCAGATTTTAACAAAGAACTGGATCTTGGTGCAGACCTAGCCTAAGAATGCTTCTCTCTCTGCAACTTCTAAGAATATAATGATAAACTTCCTTAAATGACCTGTCTTTTTCCCTTAAAGTTGAATAACTTCATTTCTGAGAACAAAACACCCTGCAGTTGTTTCCCAGCTGTCCCAGCCAAGTGTCGCCCTGAACCCCGGTTGGGTCTGCGTGCTGCGGGTGTCCCCTCCCCCGGCTTCCGGCCACAACTGTCCGAGCACACCCCTCCCACACTCTGCCCGGCCTACCTACGGGAGGCGGCTGCGGACAGCGGGCCAAGTTCAACCTCCCCAGGAGTGTAACCTGTCTCTCTTGGTTATCTGCTGCTAACAAACCACTCGGAAACTTGGGGGCTGAAAACAACAGCCATTTGTGGTCTTCAGAAGTCGTACCTGGGCTAGGCAGCCCATGATCAGGCCGTGACTGGGGCGGGAACGCCCTAGGCTTCCCTTACCTGCCTGGCGCTGTGTATGCCTGGCCAGAGCCAGCTGGGACGTCTCCCCAGGGGGCTAACCTGAGCTTCTTTCGGTGGCAGGAAGTAGAGGCTGGGGTCCCTAAAGGCTAAGCATAGAACTAGCTCAGCACCACGGCCGATGTGCTCTCAGGCCAGCCCTGACTCAAGTGGAGGGAAAACCCATGCGACCTCAGGATGGGGAGGGATAAAATCACCCGCCGCCCTGCTCCTGTTTACCCTGAGAAGGCTGGGCCGATGTAATCTCTAACTCTGGTTGTCGGGCTGAACACTGCACGGAGGGCCACACCGTGTACCATTTGGTCTAAAGTGAGGGCACCTTGCAAGCTACGGCTCACTGAAAGGACAACTACCTTTGCGTAACCTGTTCTGTGGTCACAAAGCCTTGGCCCCGACACCCAGTTGTCAACAACCACACAGTGCGTGCATGCAGGACACAATTAGTTGTGCCCAGAAAATGAACAGGAACCAGACAAAAACAGCTTTGACTTCTCTGCCAAATGCTTTGAAAGGGAAGGTGGATCTAAAGACATGGCCAGATGTCTGTATGCCTCACTCATACTCTTGCCTGCACCGCTTCTGTGATTTCTAGCGGAGGCACAAGACACAAAACAGACTTGTGAAAAGGAAACAAAGGGCCTTCTTATCATTTTGGAGGGGGCAGGGATCTTCTAAAACCTGAAAGGTGATTGTAGGGACTAATTTTTATTTTCCCCCTTATAAATTCAGATGATTTATACTTTTCAAGATACCTGTTTTATGTTCCCAGGCTCCGAAGGCACTGAGTTAATTCAGCTTTTTTTCCTATCTACCCAGGTGCCTTGACGTTAGTTACAGTGAGACAGGTGGACACAGTCTATAATGTGAATAATTTAAGGGGACCCCGCACATCTTCTGAGTCACATGGACACCAACCTCTCCCCTCACTGTGCTCTCTCCTCACCGTTTCAGCTCCTCCAACACACCCAGTCCTCTTCCATGCGCCCAGTTCCTTCTGCCTGGAGCTGCCCTTCCACCCACATGGCTCGCTATTCCTCTCACACCTTCAGCCTCCACGTACAGCCAGCTCTTGAGAGGGGTCTGTCCTGATTGCCCTTCGTCACGCGGGCCTCCCTCTCTTTTTCTCTGCCCCAGCTTCCCATTCACTTCCCTTGGAATGCTTATGAAAATATGCATGCATTAGTACCTGAAAATGTTGGCACACCTTTGCACTGCTCACACTAATTGCAACAGTGGGAACATGGCCTTCCCAAAGCAGTGTCCATGTCTCTTATTTAACACTTGCATCTCTGGACAGAACTTGGAATGCAAACGAAATTCAGGAGGGTCCCTTGTCCTTACTGACTTCATGGGTGGCATAGCAGGTAAATCATACAACCTCCCTGGATTTAGCGTATTCTTTTTCATTAAATGGAGGGAGTCTGAATTAAATAGTTATTTCCTGCCAGTTCTACCATTGACCTGAAGCTTATTTCATAGCTATTACCTACTGACTGGGGCTTAGGAATAAGTATTTCTTTTTATTTGCTATGCAATCAGTAAAAATTTGTTTTCTAGTCTCTAAGCATTAATAATTTTAATAGTGTAAAAATCTTCATGGAAGTAAAAATAGGTCTGGAAGGAAAAACCATCCATGATCTTACATAACATTTTAAGTATCTTTAAAGTTGATAAGGAAAAGTCTAATACATCAAAAGTCAGAAGTAATGAAGTTTTTCTATTTTTCATGAGTTTGGAATTTTCTCCTACACCATCAGGGAAGATGTCCAACCTACAACAAATTGCAGTCTAGGTTTGAGGTTGTAATTTGCTGACAATCTCATTTCAAGCACATCCGAAATTAGCAACTAGTTCTTTACACATACTTTATTAATAGAAGACTGAAATTCAGAGATTAGATTAGGGAGAAGCACACTTAGAGTGAAGTAGAGAAAATAAACACAAAGAAAAATAAAGTAATTTCAATATAATTATCATCAAGCAAACACGATAATAAATTACTCACTCAAGTCCAATGTTTTTATAGCCTACTCATTAAGCAAAATATAGAATTCATCCATGTAATTACATCACTGTTGATTAATTGATCTATTGTGTAATCAACCATACATCTTGGCTTATAAATTGGTTTCCATAATTTAGAGATCTAAAGGGCAACGTTTAAATGATAAAACTCTGGGTTTAATTACAAACAGAAAGAATGTCTTCAGAAATACATTCAGGGCAAGAAAGATACTTCAAAAAGTGATCCTGGTTTGGCTTTTATAAAGCAGAATAAACCACCAAAGCTTTTAAAGTCCTAAAAATAAAAGTTGCTGACACCTGGTAAGAGTCTAGTGAATCATAAAATCTTTTTTAAGAATACTATTTATTGACCCCCCACCTCCCATGGTTCTTCCATGGAGTACAGTAGAAAATTCATTAACCCTGAAAGGATAAGGCCAAAACTCAACAGGCGGCAACAAAAAAATTAAGAGAAACGAAAAATGTGGTTGCCGATACACTGTCAATTCATCTGGCAGGCTGGCTGCATATCCAACCCCTAGATATCTGAGAAGAATTTACATCTTCCTCAGAGGGAGCAACAGGAAAAGAACAGTTATTAAGCACTAATATGTACCAGGAACTGTGCTAAACAGCCGGTGTACATTATCCCCTCGAACTCTTAAATCTTACCCCAATCTGTTTCCAGGCAGGCTTCACTTTATTCAAAAAGAACAACCTACATTTTCACTCTTGGCCTATTTCTTCTCACTTTATGAACAATCCTAAAAACCTCACCCGAACACCTTCTAAGTCCTGAGCAGATCGGAAGCAGCAAATTACAAGAGGGTGGTTGGCTCCCAGGTGGAGGGCCACGAGAAACGCCCATTAGATTAGCTAGAGGAACAGGAGACCAATAAGATGCCTCCAAGGTCATGGGTGTCCTGAGAACCCTGATGATGGAGGAAGGTATATCACATACTGTATCAGTCCTAGAGGGCATCATTAACAAATAGTTACATCTATAAAGAATGGCGAGGTTACACACGCAGCCATGGCTATGACGGTAAGTTAACCGTGAGTCCAAAAAGAATGTGGAGCCCTGCTTGTAAGAAGGCAGGAAACGGAGCCACAGAGAGTGTGAACTGGCCTGTGCAGTTCACTTGCACAACTCCACACGGCCAAGAATTAGCTACCACAGGCGCAGCACAGAGATACTGTGGGTTGGGTTCCAGGCCATCGCAACAGTGAGTTGTCATCTGTTTGCTGGTGGAGGATCTTGCCTTCTATTCAGAGGAAAGGAAAACCCCACACACACGTGACGGCACAATAAGACAAGGTGTGTCTGCAGTTAGGGAGGGGTGCTCGCAGCTCCGCGCCCCCCATGCTGTGTCAGCACAGAAGGGGCGTGGACGCTCTGCTGCCCCTTCCCGTGGCCCCTCGGCAAGCCACTACGCTCTCCTGCTTAAAAAAACTGAGACCCCAGCTCAGGTAACCTTTGCAAGTCCTTGGCAATCTTAACAGTTGGCTTTTACTACTCTCAGGAAGACACCTCCTGTTACCAAGTCTCTGAAATGCATGAAAATCTGACACCTGGTCAACGCGTCCAAGAGGCAGAATTTTCAAAAGCCGCAAAAACGCTCTCAGTTAATATTTACAGAAGGAAGACCCTTTGAGTTAGCTGGAGAAAAATGCTATTCGTGCCTAAGATGTAACAGGATAGACCGGTCTTGCCGGTCAAGAATGGGAACCCCTCCTGCACGTACCACCCCGCGGCTGGAAACCGAGGTGAAAAATTATTCCTTTCATTCCTACCCTATTCTGGGATAAGCTGTTTTCCACACACATTGAGAATATTTTACTGGAACCTCTGCTGCTCTTAAAGCACAGGGACTGAGCAGACTCACTTGCATAGAACTCTGTTCTGTGGACCCCTAAGCTGTGAAAGGCACCCCACACCCCCCACCTCCAGCAGAAGTCACAGCATAAACAAAATGTCCATTTTGGGGTGATAAAGGAAGAATGAGGAGAATAAATGCACTAATTTGGTAGTGACAGCAAGGGTTGTTCACCAAACCAAGATATAGGCTGTCATCGGCATTAACTTCTTGAACTGGTTGTCACTGCAGAATCGTCCCGGGGCACCAGCTAGACACCATGTCCCCCTCCCCCTCCCCTGCAGCTGACAAATCCATTCCTGACACGGCCTCCTTCAGTGGGCTGGAAAATCAGAATCAGTGAAATCCTCTTGATCCAGTCGGTGCTATCCCTGACAGATTCTATTCCGTTAAAAGTCAACCTTGGAATGGGCAGAAATAGCAATATGTTAAAAATAAAATGAAAAATCTGATGACCAGTATGGCTTGTCCTGGGCAGAAAGGTTACCCACTGCTGCTTATTCTTTTTTGCTGAACTGAACTACTGAAATACCGTTCCGAATGCTGGATGGGAAACGGAAAAGAGGCTGGGTAACATGGTCAGGAGCCTGGGATGGTTTTCTGAGCGGCAAAGCAACGATTTCCTAAACCGTAGACCCCCTTTCTGTAGCTTGTTACTGTTCAAGCCCCCCCAGGGGTCTAACACAGCCTCCCCTCTGCCTCCCCACCCTCCCCACCTTCCCCCCAACTTCAGCCACATCTTCCTGCATCTGTTCCGCTTGGCCTCACCCACCAGCATTCCACCAGATGCCACCTGGCCACCGAGTGAGGATTGCAACATATTAGGCAAAATAAGAAACCTGCCCAAAAGGAAAAGCCATCTGCAGGGAGGTTTCTATGAGCAACCGCCGGGACCTCAGGGCTGAACTGCATCAGGTAGGTGGCTCTGTACGGCTCGGAGCCGTCCCCCGCCTGTGATCCTTTCGGGGCTGAGACCGAGACAGTGCTCCCAGGATCGTGCCCTGGCACGGAGCCTGCCACCTTCGGATGCCTCCAGCTCCTCCAAACCCAGCACAGAGCCTTAGCTGGCAGTTTCAAAGAAATGAGGACAAACTGACTGAACGTGACGATGCCTGCAGGACTTCAGGGCAAAGGCAGGAGGAATTTCAACCCACCACGAAAGGGCCACAAAAGAGCACCCATTTCCTTAGCAGTGCCCTAAACAGTCTCTCTCCATCTAGGTCTTCTCCACGAACTGAGACTGGTCTCCTGCAAGTCCTCAGCCCATCAAGGGCGTAGGATGAACCAGGGGGCAAAACAACAGCCTCAGAAACTGGGGAAAACACAGGCCAAAGACCCATTTCCAGGCACCACTTCCAAAGGGCCTGCCCCTGGCTCGCAGGGTAAAGAAGCTATTTTAAAGGCTGCCTCTGCTCCCAGCCCACATATTATTCATCAATGGACAACACGCCTCATCATAAATGCAATCTGCAAATCAGAAGCTGGCTTCCTGGTGCAAAACTGCAAAAATAAATCCACCCACGTCCTGGCACGGCACAGGCAGCAGAAACATCTTGAAATAACACTCCCTGAAGGAGAATAAAAGTGTCTCATTTTCCTGGCCCTGCAACCTGAACACGACGGTCTTCTTTCTTGGGTGTGACCGTCTAGGTCTCAGGTGAGGTCAGCTCCTGAGCAAAGTCCTGACTGACCCTCCTATTGGAGAGAAGATGTGGGAGGGACCGCAGCACTGAGCAGAGTCCAGGTTCTGCCACCCATCAGAGGTGTGTGCATTCACGTGACTGTCCTGCCTTGCAAATGTACGCATCTCATCCCGGGGCACCCCCTTGGGCCAAGTTCCCTTCCACTGCTCTCCCCATTCTCCGGACACACCTGGGCCTCGGGACTCTGCACTGGTCTTTCCTCAGCTGTCACAGCTGGCCCCCTGCTGCCTGCATGTGTGTTCATTGTACCCGTCTCAGCAAGGCCTCCCGGGGCTTCTCCGTGTAAAGGAACCCTATCCTGTCCCCGCTGTGCCCGGCTCCCCAACTGCCCAGGCACTCCTCGAGAACACACTGCGTGGGTCCTCTGTCCCCCGCTCCTGACGGGTAAGCCGCAAGGGGAACAGGGGCTTGCCCGCCGCCTTACACCCAGAACTGACAGTGGTGCCTGGCACGCAGTAGGTTCTTAGTGAGTCCGTTTCGTGAATGTTTATCATCTCATCCAGTAGCAACATCACAAATCGTTTTTATCAAGTCTCCAGGCAGCTCTCCGGGGGGAGTTCCACCCATTTCTTCCAGCAGCAAAAAAAAAAAAAAAAAAAAAATTCCATCTATGAAAATTAGGGAGGCTTCAGAAAAAGTATAAATAAACATTATGAGTCCATGAGTCAGAAACATAACTGCCTCCTTCACCCCAGCCAGCCTCCGTTGCTCCCAAGGACTCGCTCAGCCACACCCGGGACCTCAGTGCTGCTGTGCTGGAAGCAGAGGTTCCCTGAAAGCCCTGAAGAAAATGGGACACCCTCATGTGACATCAGTACCTGTCTTTCAGGTACTGATCTGTGCGACGCCCTCTCTGTCAGTTGGAAGGGTCAGGTCCTTGAGAACAGAGTGTACCTGTAACTTCCCAAATGCCGGTCATCTATCCCAAGTTCTCCTTTTAGTTTAACTCTTAAGGTACTTCTTAAAGTCACATGGCCTCTTAAGGTAACAGGTCTTCGTTGAAAGTATCCTAAGATTTTAGGCTACCTGATTTCCAAAATACGGACAATTTCCCGTAAATCAAAAGTGAAGCTCAAGTCAAGGGGAAACCTAAACTCGTGGGATTAGTACCTAAACCATGAGAATCAGAACTCTTTAAACCACTTAATTATGTGAACTTCGGGAAGTCTACGAGGTCTGTCCCGAAAGTATGAGCCACGCAAATGGTTTTAATTATCCTGAGCCTGGCTTGGTACTTTTGGGACAGACCTCATTAGGCTTGTGAGATGACAGTTTTCACAAGCGAAAAGGAAAAACGTAAAACTCAATTCGCCCGTTTCGTTTACGTATCGGCTGAAAAGAAATGTTCAAATTCTAAAATCTGGGTGACAAAGATATTTATTGAAGGAAAAATGGAGGAGTGTTCCTTTTCCAAAAGGTCTGACCACTTCCACCTCAGCAGAACTGCACACCTTCAATGTTCACAGTAGCCAGTCATGAGAAGAACTGCCCATCCATCTGTTCTTTGTAATGGTATAGAGAGTGAACCTAGTTGCAAAGCAGAAAATAGAAACCTCTTTTTTTCCCCCCCCTTAAAGATTTTATTATTTTTAGAGAAAAGGGAAGGGAGAGAGGCAGAGAGGGAGAGAGACATCAATGTACGGCTGCCTTTCACCTGCTTCCAGCTACAGACCTGGCTGGAGACCTGGCCTGCAACCTGGTTATGTGCCCTGGCTGGGAATCCAGCCAGCGACCTTTGGTTCGCAGGCTGGTGCTTTATCCACTGAGCTACCAGCCAGGGCTTTAAAACCTCTTTTTAAAGGTGTCTGCTTAGATTTGTAACAACTTCTGGGTTAACGGTAATATTTCAAAACAAGAATTAAAGTACCTATAATTTGCTTTAACATTTTAAATACTTCAATGGATGAAAGTCATTCTAAAGTCATATCCATGGATACACACAACCAGCAGCAATTGATACACTATTTTCAACCACCAATTCTCCCACCTTTATGCATTACAGTTCTTAACCCTTTTCATAATGTAAAAGGTACAAATGATGCAACTTGGGGGTGAGATGTTTATGTTTTTAATGCTAATGCCTGTTTGTGATTCAGCTGCTATTGATTTACTTTGGAGAATCAGGAGAAAGGGGAACCTCAGCATTTTCCTGTTTACTAAAACTTTTGTAACACAGATATAAAATCTGTTAGCAAAAATGTGAATTGACTCGAAGATATTGAGAAGATATGCAGTATGAAAAATCATATTAATCACTAAGAAAAGCCTCTATTGTTAATTTTTTCATGGTTCATAAATTAAATATTATCATGCTGAATCTGTCCATCTTTTGCTTTTTCTTCTTTTTCTCCTTTTCCAGTTTAGGAATGTAGCATCCTTCACAGATCTGATCTTTCTTTCTTTTTTTATTTACTGCTTATTTTATGATATGAAACATTTTGTATGAATTTAAATAATTGTGAGATGACAGTTATATTTAGATAGATTTAGATAAATCTTGAACTTATGTTAATGCTAGTTTAGGTTTTAGATCCAACCAACATTATGAACTTTGTTTAAAGGCTGTATCCACATATGAGTGAATACAGTTAATCTGAATGGTGGAAATGTAGGTTATTTTCCTTATTTAATGTGTTATTAAATGCAAAAGCCTATGTACCATATGTAAGTAATATAACATTTCCAATATCACAATGTAGAGCAAGGGTTTTTAGATGTAATGTCATTTCAAACAGAAATACATACAAAGTAGCACTTGGCATTTATTCATGTCTTTAGCTCTTCTTCAGGATCAGGTCCCCACAGCATACGTAAAGAGCTAACAGAGTCAGCTTACTCATCTGTGTTTGAGTTATGGCCCTACAATTCAATGTTATAATGAAGGTGACAGGCATCTGTGAATTCCTGCCACCAGCATTCAATAGCAGGAGTTTTCTTGGCATCTCTTTGCCCCTGGCCTGGGGCGGGTAGGTGCTCACAGAACAGCTCCATGGAAGGCAGGTAAGGAAGAAATTCATTCAAGTCCCCATTTGACGGAAAAGAGAGGAATTATTCATGCTATTAAGTACCCCTAAAAATGCTGCCACATTTCCCATTAGCAAACAATTGGTTGAAACTTGTTCATCATGATCAAGGAACCTCCAGGCCACTAGCAGTGAGTAACTCAGCCCATCAGTCTTCCAAGCAAGGCCCCTCCCCACTGACCCATGAGGACAAATCCTGGTCAACTTTCCAGATGCGTTTCCAACCTTTCCCTCCATGACATCACTCCTGTCCCTCATGACCCACAGGGCCACATCCGTGTGTAAGCCATCTGTCACCCATTGCCCGTGCTGGGTATCAGCACTTCGGTAGTGCCCACTATTCTGAATTAATGCTTGCACTGGGTATGGCTTGTCTCGGCGGTCCTGTCTGCTGTACTGAAATTCTAGAGACAAGCCTTCCTGAAAGATGATGTTTCCAACCTCAAGAAGTACAGTGCCTCATATGCAGTATGAATCAAAAATCATTACTGCACACTTGTGAGATAAAACAAATATTCTCTAATTGCACGGTGCTCTGTTTTCTCACCTTTACGCTGAAAGGAGCTGGCCTGCCTAACTCCAGTGGAGGCTCACAGCTCTATACATCAATAAATACAAAACTGAAAAGTGACTCCGGCACCCGTTCACGGAGAAGAATGCCAGACTGCAGAACACAGGGGCATCTCTCGCTAATGTCAGCCCCAGTGCAGCCGGGTCCATAGGCACACTATTCCTTGTATAAAACTTCTCTTCATTGTTCTGTCCTTTGCTAGCTACCATCAGAGCACCCCGACAACATATGCTAGTGAGTAGAATACAGTTCCAAGATTATTTTTAAAAACCATGGTTTCTATACAATAAGAGGTTAAATCAATTCAAAGACGAAACCATCAACATGTTTAAATTCTATTAAACTTAGTATCGCTTTCTTTTTTCCAGTGGAAAAACACCATCGGTAAGCATCGGTAAGCTGAAGTAATACAAAAGAACCCCAGCGCCACGCTGCCATCCTGCCAAGTTCAGCTCAGGCCAACTCCTCAGGAATGTTAAAGGGAGCTGGGAGTTCTGAAACACGCCTGCTCTGAAAAGGTGCTAGGCTTTTTTGGTTGCAGCTTCATCACACATTTCAATATTTCTGTCCCACCTCAACTTTCCGAGGCAACTAAAGATTTAAAAATCTGAACCAAAACAGCTTCCCCCCGCCCCCCCTTCAAAAGTAAAATGCTTAGCCATGTATTTCAAAAGAACATGAAAGGTTCTTAAGAAGTATGGTTTATTAAGAAGCTATATAAAGTTCCTCAAGAATATGGAAGGGTTATGACGTATGCAGGTCATTCTATAGATTTTAGAAGTCTATCCGTTCAGGGTTGACCTATAGAGAGTGAAAAACAAACTGTAAATTTGTCCAACAAACTGAATTATCAAGTACTTCATCTGCTTGGTAAGGTCCCTACACCATCGCATTCCTCCATCCTCCAAGAAAGAGGTAAGCAACATAACGAATGAAAGATTCCACGTCGAAAGCATATTCCCCAATGTTATTATATGGGGGAAATAAAAGCCCCCTGACTCACCCTGATCTATAAAAATTAAGTCACAGATGAAGACTGTGTAAATTCCAAGGACCTGGCAAGGCAGATTTCCTAGGGGAAACTCTAATCTCTTCCTCCAGGGAGGAATTTCCTCACTTCTGCTTACCCAGTAGTTTATAGAACAATACTTAAGACCAAAATAAACACAGAATGGTTTCAAAAGAATAGGCAGTTAGAGCAGGCGCTTCAAAGCACTGTAGTCTCACTAGAGAAAACAGGGTGCTTTTTCCAACTCAATTTATGCTACTTTCATTTCATTTCATGGCCTTTCCCTTCACCTGAGGCACTTAATTCAAAAGTCACAGAACAGCCTGTAGCTCTAAAATGATCAGGGGATAATAAGCAGGCTTCTTGAAATTCCATCTACGCCAGCCTCCATCCTGAAAGCTCAACTTCCTGTTCAACTGTGGCCATGCCTAGAGACCACCCAAGTGTCACTTCAGGGCGGCAGGACATCAAAGATTTACTCTGAGGCCCACTCATGCAGGCCACCTGTTTCACTCACTCATTTGTTTATGTATTTTTTATATTCGTCTGTACCCTGGATTGCCCAAGGAAGCCACAGTGGAATAAACACAAGAGATTTAAAAAAGGACATGCCATTAAGGTCATTACATATCCTGATGCCTACAGAGTCAAGATTATATCCCTTTAGGCTTTTTAAATCTTTACACTGGGAGCTGGGCATATAGAGGAGGTGGACTGTCTAGTCAATCTGTCTAACGCAGGACATGGAATAGTACGCTACCTGCTATGAATCAAAGCACCTGAGTGATGGTAGAGAGGATACTAAACCTCTGAACAATCACCAGCCAGTTCTGGGTTGAGCTTCCCAAGCTTTTTTTTTTGGCATTTCCCGCGGAAACTTAGATATTGTGGTATTAACAGTTTCAACACCAGCCATGAATTTCTTGCTTTTTCCTCACCGCTGCACACGTCTCGAGAGTATCGTTAAGAGTTTTATAAAAGTCGATGTATGTAGGGCCATCATCTAGCTCAGCAGCAATAATACGCACTTAATTATTTTTAGTTTAAAAAATCTGCTTGGTTATTTCAAGTTGCACAAATAGGCCGCCATTTAGATTAGCCTCAAGGAGCTTTAAACCACAAACTTCTACAAAGAAACACGGCATTTGTCACATTTGAAGGCAATTCTGACACGGAGTAAATTTCTTCTGATTTTGTGACCTTTCGTAGAAAGATACCATTTTTCCCATTAACACGTGTTATAAAATTATAGATTTATCTCAATGCCTAGGAATCCTGCCTCCAGGCTTAGGCAAGTGAAGCAGTTGAGACATTTATGAAAATCCTCTGAAAGGTAAGTACCCTAGAGTGCCCTCATTTGTAAATCACACAGTGGAAATTCTGAACGGGTACCACTGGATTGCTGACACTTCAGCGTGTACGAGGTCAAGATAAATTAACCACTGGAAACATTACAGCAAAAATGATGTGGTTAAATTGTAGCCTGGGAGGAAAAGTTTCCAAACTCAATATAGCAAGTCAAGGTCCTTTTTCTACATAGTTTGCAACTAAATTAGAGTCCTTCCAGGGGTTGCATCATTGCAGAGGGTGTTAGGACTCCAAAGCACCGATTATCCAAGGGACGCACTCAGGACCAATGAGATGACAGCGGGAGGACATCATCACAGCTGGTTATTAAAGTAAACATTTCCAGGTATACCTCGGATTCATGCTGCCCTGAGTCTAATGCCATGCTGATCAAAAACTGCCGGCTGACAGCTAACCCCATTACCACCTTCCTCGGAGAAAGACTTGTATGCGACAGGTACTCTCGGTGAAGAAGGTCAAAACCAACATGAACACCAACGGGTACATCCACGATACACTGCCTCAATTACACCTCACCATCAACCTGTGCGCTGGACATCCGTACCCTCACTTTTTGCAGCAGAGGGAGTCCGCTCAGAGAGGACATCTAACTACCCCAGGACATGCCAGTTAACTGCCGCACGGGGCTCCCTGGTGCCTCCTCCTTTCCGCTGGCCAGCATCGCAGGCCACCAAGTGGGGTTACCGTCTCCAAAATGTTCAGCGAAGCTGTTGCATTACAGAAAGCATTAAACTGCTTTTTTAGTTCCACGGACTTAACTGTGTGAGGATACGCATAGTTTTAAAGTCCCCGTTACTCGTGCACAGAGCAACACGGCGGCGTACGAGTTATCACAGCTACCGACAGGATCGCACACCATTTCACGGCTGTTGGGGTGGCCGAGTGAGAAGGCCGCACAGACGACGTGAAATAAAGGGCGGTATCTTCCAATGCTGACGTGCTATAGACAGGTAAGCTCCTGCCTGTGTGTGAAGACACCTACCAGGGTCAACCTTGTGCATTGCCCACGTGTTTCAAGACATCCCTGAATGCAGCTGAAATTTTGTGACATTATAATCTCACATACGACCACAGGAAGCACAATTACTGCTCAAAGCGAGGGGAAAATGCTTTACAGGATCCAATCAGAAACTACCTCAGTAAAAGGAATACTAGGTTTTTTTCATCCATGGCACTGCTGTTTTTCGATACAGGGTGGTTTAGAGATACAAGGCCTGTCCTGAAAGTATCAACTGCACAAACTTTGAATTATATTGATATTTGTTCGATACTTTTGGGACAGACCTTGTACGTTCATAGAATTATTTTTTAGGGTAAAAAAAAGAGACACTAACTAACGTGGAAATTTTTTTGTGTGTTGTAAAGTCACCCTTTCCTAAAAGAGAGTCAAACTCCAATTCCTCCCAAATAAAAGTTTAAATATTCCTTCGTGTTCAGTAACATTTATTTTTCACCACAACA
This sequence comes from Noctilio leporinus, assembly GCA_004026585.1. NCBI lineage: Eukaryota > Metazoa > Chordata > Mammalia > Chiroptera > Noctilionidae > Noctilio > Noctilio leporinus. The sequence goes on along the minus strand of PVIW01000236.1, from coordinate 57,348 downwards.
CCCTATGCTACTTCTGTGAAGTGTATGCCCAGCGAAGGGGCACAGGGGAAAGTTCAGGGAACCTGCCCAGGAAGTAAAGAAGGAATCCTCCCTTCCCTGCTAATACGTGTCGTGGGTGTCAGGATTCGTCTTTGCCCTTTGTGGGCTCTCCTCTCTCCGTTTCTCTTACATCCTCTGTAGCAGCAAGAATCCAAGCCTGTGAAGCTTTCCCACACCCAGTGTCAACATTATGTACACAGTGGGCCTTAAAACACTCCATAACATTAATGGGATTAAAAGCGGTTCCTGAAGCTCATAAAATGCGGAGCCTCACAGTTATTATGCGGGAAACCGTGTTGAAAGGGGGCCTGCATGCTGGTAAACAGCGATTCAGCTTCCTTGGAATAACTCCAATAGAGTTTAGAGGCTCATAACCGGACCAAATAGCTCAAAAACTACTTTAAGAAAATCAGTAACTATTAATAATGCCACCAATTGCACTGAGACCTCTTAAAAACTTTAACGGGTGACTCTAAGAACCAATTTTACTTTACTGAGAGTTTCAGACCCGGTGGAAAAATCGGTCATCACCACGGACTTGTTCCCATGGTTTTTTTTTCCCCCCAGGAATCTAGCTGGTTAACATTTTTTGGAGTCATGTTGCATTTTAGATTTATTCACGACAAGATGTCTGGGAGGCAGACTAAGGAAAGTACTCCACAATTTAACCTTGCGATGATGTCTAAGGCTTAGATAGATTTTAAAATACAAGCACTTTCACCCAAGGAAGCCTGAGTGATTTTCCTCGACAAGATTTTGGTCATCATTCGTAAGCCAGGCTGCAAGAGATTTCAGCTCATTTTTTTGTTACAGTAATAACGACACGCACTTCTGACCAAAGCAGAAGATATTTGAAACATCAAAAAAGCGTGGTGGCCGCCAGACTGCAGACGCCCGAGTGAATGTTTTCCCGAAAGATAAATAAGGCTGCGGCAGCTGCTGCCTGCTCTTAGCACCCTGCCCGTATGAAACACGTACAAAGTGCTGAATGGAGCAGGCGGTTTCATTACGCAACTTTTGTTTTTGCTCCTTAAAGAAAAAAATTGTGCTGAAAAGAAAACCAGCTTCTTACCAACCATTTACAAATGTACGTATGTGTACAAAAGCACATAGGAAAATGAAAACGACTGTGTCGTGAAAGAACTTATTCTCTAAAAAGAGCTCTTTATTCTAGAACGTAAATGCCCAAATTTGAAGGAATTTGTTTTCCACTACAATAGTCCTTGCGAGTTTCAGTAGCCCTTGTAGGTAAAATATGCAGAATTTGTAGTATATCCTATTTATTTTCTAATTCTAGTAGAAACTTCAAGTCATATGAGACTTTAATTATACAGATCCATTTGTCTTCGATATCCAACTGCAAGGATAATTTGAGATTTTGGTAGTACTATTGAATAGTTATCAAAACTTTAGGAAAGGTGTTCTGTTGGTCAATTTTCCTATCTTAAGTGGTCCATGTTCTGCATGGAATTGTGCTGCCCACAACTGTCATGGGGTGAAGGTGAAAACCTATTATTATGCCAAAACTCTATTGAAATCTGAATCAACTGTGTAAAAATGGTATTGGTCCAGACCAAGACAAAGCACTTGGACATTTCCTAATAAAGGAATTAGGGATAATAAACAAAACGTGCTAAGGAAGGAATAAGAAGAAACAGTTACATAACACCATGGAAAAGATACTATTTGCATTTAGTATCTTATAACCCCTTCACCATGGTGAAAACCATGATAATGACAGAGCGATCAAGATGACCTGAATGGCCAAAAATAGTTCTCAACATAAAGCAATACAAGATGATACAAGTCTTCAGTGATACCCAGCCATCTACTTTGAAAAGTCACAATTCGTAACGAAAACCCAGACCAAGTCCCCCAGACATTTCATAACCACTCCCTTCAACTGGTAATCACATGAAATCCAGGGGACAAATTCCAATTCAAAATATAAGGAGTTTGTTCTCTAATAAAAAGCCCAGGATGGCGAATGGTTACGAGTGAAATAAAGCTAGCTGCTGAAAGTTTTCATCCCATTATGAACTCTGAAAGCTGCACAGTCATCGTTTGCCTGGTGGGGTCCGCAGCTGTCTCTCTGCATGTACTCCATTTCACTGGCAGGGACAAGCAAGAGTGCAGGCAATCGAGGCCAAAACCTGGTCTGGGGCACCTGCTTCCACAGCTGGGGACAGGGCACTTACACGTCAACATGCAGGACCTCGGCAGGGCCAGAGTTGCAGGCCTTGCAAGTGGGCCATTAACCCGGCCCCAGCCAGTTTTCCCTTGGCCCATCAGCCCATGTGCTGCAAAAACACATTGCTTACCACCCCCCTCACGCTCAGTCTTAACGGGAAAAACAAAATGGTAACGAGGGCTGACCCTCGACAGCAAAAAGGTCATTAGGAAGAACTGGTCACACTCTACGTACACTTGATGAAGAGCCCAGTCTGGAGAGCTTTTGCGATGCTCTCTTGCCGGCGTTAGAACTAGTTTTCAAGGGAATTGTAGTCGCAGGCCATATTTGCAGGCGGCTTTTAAATGCATTTCCAACATTGATGCGTTGGGGCACTGGCAGATTAAAGTGATAATGTTTTCAAACGGTTTTTATTCAGAAAGGAGGATGGGGGTGGTTTCAAAATAGACGGCTGATTAGCTTTGAGGGCCTAACGCAAAGATCCTTTCTGAAATGCTAACAAGGACCTCTACCAAGCACTGAGGCACAAATTCTGCTCCCCTACTTGACCCAATGTGAAGTGACACTGCCCTGAAGCTGGGAAACTCCCAGGAGGGGCAGGATGAGGTTTATGTTAATTAGGCTGCAGAATAAGCTTTCTGAGCTTGAATAATCAGTCTTTCCCCACATGGAAAAGCAAGCTAACTTACCGGGGCTCCAGCCACCGTGGGCCCAGGGCTGGGGCTGTTCTTCTCCTTGGGGTTCTGGTGCGAGTCCTCTGGTCCCCGAGTCACAAGAATTCTGAAATGCTGCTGCCCCGCATTTTGATCCTGCCTGATCTTAAAGGTGCAGCCAGGACCCTGGGGTGTCCTTTCCAGGGAACTCGTCCCGTGGATGTTAGGAGCCACCCTGCAGGCCCGCTCCTGCGTGGGGCTACCGTGCTCGGCTTGGGGCTGCGTGGGGTAGGAGGTGCTCCTTTCCAGCCGGATACGGGGGTACCGCACCAACCTGTCCCCCTTGGTGCCCGTGAACCCAAAGTTGAAGTCACCACCCAGCCCTGGCACGCCCGGGGGCGGCTGCTGTAGCTGGAAAACAAAGCACCTCTTCCCGGAACTTCCGGACGCATCTGGAACGTGCTGCAGGGACCAGCGCCTGGGCTCGGAGGCCGAAGGGCTGCTCTGGCCGTCGGCCCCAAAGGGCGTCAGCCTCACCTGGCGCACGTCGGCGCTGGAGGCGCGGTGCTGGATCCGCAGCCCACCGCCCTGGAGGCCCTGGGTGGCCACCGGCTCGGCCTCCTCGTGGCCACCGTCCGTGACAGGGCCCTGTGCTTGGCGGCCGCACGTGCCGTTGACCTGGGGGCCTGCACTTCTAGTGGTCCTTGGTGGGGAGCTCTTGGGGGTCTGGAGCTCGGGGGGCTCCGGGGGCTCCGGGCAGCAGCCCAGAGGCCCTGACTCCTCGTCCCCGTCCAGGCCCTCGGGTGGCCTGCACGCATCTGGGGCCCCATCGGCCGCTTTGCGCTGCAGCGAGATCTGCACCGACGAGCTGCGGGTGGGCCGCGCGTCCACGGGGCTCAGGAGCGGCGGGATGAACATGGACGTGCTGCGCTTGAGCGCACCCACCGCCTCCTGCAGGCCGCCGCCGTCCCCCGCGCCCGGGGGGGCAAAGAGGGGAGGGCCGCCCCTCCGCGGCAGGGTGTGGAATGCCATGAAAAAGTCGTCTTCTCTGCCCTGGTCGAGGAGCTCCGACTCGGGGGCTGTGTTGCTGCGGCCGGAGCCAAAATGAAACCGAAGCCGATGGGCCATGGTGCCCAGGGGGGCAGGGGGAGAGAGGGCGAGGTGCGACAGCGCGCCCGGCCCTGCCAGGAGTCAACGACCGGAGACACAGGCTCCAAGAAAAAGCGTCCCATCTGCCAAACGTTGAGCACTGCGGCACCAGCAGCGACGGATTGCAGAAATAACCCAAGTGGCGAGCGGCATTCCAGGCATGATTGGGTAAGAGCAGAAAGCTCTCATCCACACTGTGACCGAGGGTAGGGTGGCCGGGACCACATGACCGCCGTCTCCCCCTCCAATGCCAGCTTGTGGACTTAGTGGAGTTTCCCCCCTCTCACGCTCAAATTTTTTTTTTTTTTTTTTTTAAACAGCAAGAGCCTGAAACAGCACCTTCCCAGCTGCTGCCTTTTTCCATCAGACAGGAGTGGCCCCAGCAGGGAGCTCGCGCAGCTGACTAGAGCAGCAGACGCGCTCCAGGCTCGGCTGCTGTAAATCTGTCCGCATCGCGCTCACAAGACAGTTCCTTCCCCGGAGCCGGGTGCCCGGACTCCAGTGCGAGACCTGGCACCGGCCGCCCCGGACACACACGGGATTCCCCCACGTCCCCGCAGCCTGGATGACGACCGGCAAAAAATGCCTTGGCTCTAGGAAAACCCTTTCCCAAGCCTTGGTGGTGACGTTCCTGTTATTTATGATGTTGCCACACGACGCGGATGGAATGCAAACTCATAAAACGTGCTATAAATACGGTCACACACCCCACAGAATTAGTGTCCCTTTAATGCTAAATAATTAGACCATGATCTACCCAGTCACAAAATAGCTAAGGCAAAGGCATACGACGTCTGCCGCTAGCTTGTGGTCTGTCTCCTGTTACTGTAACCCTTTTCGTTTCAAAGGAGAGTGTCCGTGCTGCTCTTACACACAGTATGACTGTCACCGAGGGAAGGAGCAGAGAACAGGATCCTGGCTGGAGAAGACATTTTCTCCTATCTGTCAAACCAGAGAGAAAAAATAACACACCGCCCCTCCCCGCAACAAAGAAAGGAAAATCGAACCAGGGTGTACATGTGCTTTTTGTTGTAAGTTAATTTAAATACCATACAGAACACAGACTTCCCGAGTGGACTGTTTTCCAGCGAGACGTCAGCAATATTAACAGAGTTGGGAGACCAACACAGAACCTTGCTATTTTTGCAAGGGGCCAAGAGGAACTAAGGGGGAAAAAAAACACCCAGTAAAGGCCCTCATTCAAAAAACTGTCATCGGATTTGTAGTTAACTTGGATATATTCTCTGTGTGTTAAACTGACAATTTGCCGTGATCCAGAAACCTGGGTTATTTAACAAAGAAGTTTATTCAGGAGGGAGTGAAAAATAGGAGGGGGAAATACCAAGCTGCAGAGTGACAAAAAGTTTATTTTAAAATCCGCAAAGCATGACTTAGTCAACAGCTCTGAGCAGAGGGAGTGCAGGAATTAACCCTGTGTTTACATACACGCAAACCTGTTTTCTAAAGGCCTGTGCTTTAAATGCCAAAAAAAAAAAAGGATCTCTCCTCTACCCAAGAAATGGAAGCTGGTGTGTTTAATGGGAAAACTGCCCAGCACCCCTACAGTCCTGTATTGTCTTAGTTGGATTAACAGCCAAAGAGAAAAACGCCCCAGCGGCCTTCCTTGCATAGTAACAACCCTGTGGATGGCCCGGGGCAAAGCCCAATGTTACTGTCATAAAACGGTTTTTCAGATGAAGTCTGTGTCCACACAGGAGTTCTTAGGGCCCTGCGTTCAAAGTCCTTGCTGGTTCAAAGTCCTTCCAGTTCAGGGCCCCGGGCAGAGGCAGCTCCACACTCCCTGGGTTGGATAATGGAAACGGGAAACAGTTTTTTACAGTGACCTTCTCTTAATGGAAGGAAAGGAAGGAATTAAAACACATCTGACAAGAGGCCCTGCCTTCACCTTAAAGAAGTCTTCTTAAACTCAATAAATGAGACAGTAAGGATTAGTCTGTGACTGCATCTGTGACACCAGGGACTTAATGTCACTCTGCCAAACACGATAAAATTCAGTCTTTGTTGTGTGCGCGTGGGGTGTTGCTAAGAAATGCACCTTCAATCAGCAGAGTCTCCCATTCCATTTAACAAGAAAGTAACATACACAGAGCAAAACTGATGTAGTTACGCTGTACAACCAAGGATCACCCAAGGAAAAAGGAAAACAGGCTGAGTTCAACGCAAAGATACCAAGACCTCGAATAGATTTGTACTAGAAAAGCTATCAAGATGATAGGCCAGAATTTGCTGGCTTTCTAAGCTGGAGACTGACACCAAATGTAGGAAATGAAACACGGGCCCAAATTCTACAGTCGTGGGGAGGCCTGGCCGTTCCCCACCACGGGCCTGAGACTAGGAGAGCCGCAGTTCCCACCTGGGCACTGTCACGGACCAGGTCCCAAGTTACCACTGAGGGCTCCAGGCCTCATGTCTCTCAGGCCAGGACCAGCTCTTCTAGATCAAATATTCTACTAACCTCCAGCTATTAAAAACACTTGGGGTTTCAGTTCAATTCTGCACCAAGGGCTCATGCGGCAGGACATTCATTTTACCCTAATAATACACATCAGTTTCACGGGAAGTAAATTTGAGTGACAGCTGACTACACTGAGTTACACCACTTGTGAGAGAACCTTCGAAAAGGGCACATTAAGTTGGTTTGCACAGCTGGAACACTTGACTCGTGGGTACTGGATGTTTACATTCTAGTTAGGAAACTGGCACACCCTTCCTGACAGATTTGCCTGCAAACTTCCATTCCTCAAGTGAAATCTTAGTTTTATCTCATCTCTATATCCATAAGTACAACATGTACATATATATTTGTATCTAACCTATCAATCTCCGTGAAAAATGTAAAATGCTCGTTTGTATCAGTCTTATGCCTCAGGTATATCTGGTTCTTTAAAGGCACTTTCTATTATTTCCCTTGAGAAAGTATCCTTTTTAAAATACAGCTTAATTTTACCTGCCAAATATAGATTCACTTCTTGCTGCCTACTGTTAATTACATTTTCATTGCCCCAAAGGGACTCACCCTAGCTTCATGATTGGATCGATGACAATGCTGTTTCTGCCTTCTTTTTAAAATCCCTGGCAGGTCTGTCTTCATGAGCGACAGCCTCTTTGCAGACCTGCCTACCATTCTGTATTCCCATCAGAAGAACCCAGGCATATCGTTTGATTTATCATCAGTGTGACTTTCGCTCACTTTAGTATGATTAAAAAACAAATGCACGTATACAAATAGTATTTCTGTCCTAGCCTTACAAGAGTATTTGTTAGAATCCTGAGCGGGTGACGGAACAAAAATAAAGTGGCGGTGGGGTGGGACGGCAGCATATACTGTCAGAAGTACAACATCAATAGTTTTAAAAGATGATGCTCTATAAATTCAGTTGGTAAAAATAAAGCAAAAATAAAAACTGGGACCCACTTACCAATCTGTTTTCATCAAATACTTCAAATAAGAGTCTGTGATTAGATGGGTTCACCTATTGGGACATAAACAGTATTTCAAAAATGGTCAGAAAGAATTCAAAGAATGAAATAAGAGTTAAAGAACAGAATGCTTTACAATGCAACCCAATCGACTGTGTAATCTGAATAACTGACCTCCTCTGGAAATCCTGTCTAAAACTAAATCAAGCTTCCTACTATTTATTTCTGCATTGTTCCATACCTAATATTGAGATATGTTACAAGAAAATGCTTTTAGCTGCTTAGAAAGAATAATGCTAAAGAGTTTTGTCACCTCCTCTACAAAAGGTAGGTTCATGCCTCTGGACCAGTGATTTTCAAAAATTTTCACCTGGCACACATAAACTACTTTCTAAAATTCTGCTGCACACCCAAAATATACTTTTTGCTGAATATTAATTTTGACTCATTTATACTGGATGGCTATTGTTATGTTGGCTGTCGTCATTTTTTAACCTGACAATCTAAGGGACAAGGCATCAGTGCCCCTGACCAGTCAGGTAGTGCAGGCTTTAAAAATTCTTGCAGTACATCAGCTGAAAATTGATTCTAGACCAAGGTAGCACCTGCATTAGATCTATACCTAAGGATAGCTCTTTGGCTAATAATGATGATGAGGATGATGTAGCAATAATGAACATAATGAAAAAATAATAAAAGTGGCCAATTACTACATTGTACTTGTTTTCTAGGGACCATCTTATTAACTATCAAAAACCACCTGACTGCAACCCTCTGATGTGTGACTGTCACCCCAATCTTACAAATGACGAGCTGAGACCATGAAGGTGAAGGAGCTGGCCTAGGGGCCCACAGTTAGCATCCAGGGCAACCAGAACCCCAACCTGGTCTGGCCTGCTTGTCTCCAGAGTCCATGCTTTGAACTATTAGACAAAGAAAGAAAAGATGCCCCCCCCCCCCCCCAGCAACTGTGAGGTCAATGTGAGCTGGTAGGTTTTCAACCTCTTTTTGCTTCTTGCCATCTCTTTACTAAAGCCTCCCCAAAATGGCAGGAATCATCATTCAGACTCAAGTATCATTTTGTGAGTAACAACCACGCGTGAGGCATGGTGGTCGGGGCTCTCTTGCTTATATTCCCATATAAATCCTGGACATAGCCCTATCCAGTGAGGGCTTCTCTCTCCTAGGGGAGCAAAGAATGTGAGTCTGTGGGTAGTTTTTCCAGGGTCACAAGGCTGCCTAAGACAGGATCCAAGTCTACTGTTAGTGAGTCTTGGCTGCTTTGTGACGGAGAATAAAATTATATTCGACATATAGCGCAGAGAGCAGGACTTGTGCCTCTGGCCATGTGGCCTGTCCCTTGGCCCAGTGACGAGCAGGCAGGCAGGTGGGGGGTCTGGTGTCCAAGTTCTGTGAAGGGTGGAGCTGTGACCACAGCATCCACAGGCCTGGCTGGAGCTAGCACATAGTAGGCGTGCCATAATAACTTGTGGAATGGATTTTTCAAAGGGCCTTTTTGTAAAAAGCTAAGAAAAATGGAGTTTCCATCTGCATATAGCCAAGATGAGTTGACCAAAAAAAAGTTCGATGTACTAAAATTGACGGGACTGTGGCTGAGCTCTTAAACTGCAAGAGGTCTAAGTAAGTCGGAATTTTACAGGTGGAAAGCTCTACCTGACAGTTAACTGCAGGCCAGTAACATCCATCTGCCCCCATCAGCTTTTCGGTCCTGGATGGAGTACTTTTAAATGCATCTGTCAAAGCTATAGGTAGGGTCTCACTAAAACACTGACGCCACATTTTAGCTCAGACGTAACAGAAAACAGGTCTAAGTAATCTAAGTGTGAGGCACATAAAATACTATTGTGATTGAAAGAAGAAAGCAGGACCACTGCTAGTAATATTGTTCTTTGGGAATTTATGTTCATCGAAAGATCTCATCTGGAACATTTCTGAAGATAAAGTAGTTTTCAACATCACCGCTACACAGAAAATGAAAATATATTCAATTTTGCCCTGACCAGTGGTTCAGAGTTGGTTGGAGTACCAGCCCCATAAACAAAGGGTTGTGGATTCAGTGTCTGGTCAGGGCATGTATGGAAGGTAACTAATCAATGGTTCTTTCTTACATCAATATTTCTCTCTCTTGCCCCAACTGATAACGGCACAGTGGATAAGGCGTTGGCCTGCAAACCCAAAGGTCTCTGGTTCAATTCCCAGCCAGGGCACATAACCAGGTTGCAAGCCAGGTCTCCAGCCAGGTGTGTAGCTGGAGGCAGGTGAAAGGCAACCATACATTGATGTTTCTCTTCTTCTCTGCTTCTCTCCCTTCCCCTCTCTCTAAAAATAATAAATAAAATCTTAAAATTTTTTTCCTCTTTTCCTCTCTCTCTAAAAGCAATGAAAAAAAAAAAAAAAATGTCCTTGGGTGGGGATACATACTCAGTTTAAAGAGGAAAAAACCCTTTTTCCTTCCATTATATAGCTGAGCAGTTTAATATATTTCCAAATTTTTAGTACCAAAACAATCTAGCTACCAACACAAAATCTCCCTGAATAGTTATCTGTTATTCACAGAATTCTGTTATTTCTACATATAGCTCTTTTAGGTACTAAATATAGAAGGCTGAGAATATTTTATTTAATTTGGTGATATTTAAACTTCAGAAGTAGTTTTATACTGCACACATGCACTCATGCTAAATATCTGAATTACAAAAATCTTCCTTTCTAATTGGAACATAATTGGTAATAGGTTTCCTTGTAACCATGTTGCTTCTACTGTTTTAGCCTATCTTTAAAATAATTCAATACCCACATCTCATAGAGGTAATCAAGCTACTGAGTTAATGATAGTTTATCTTATTTTTTAAAGAAAATTTTGAATAGAAAAGCTAAAATATCACATTTGGGTAATTTCCTTTTTATGTCCCTTAAACATTCCCAAATAAATAAAATAAGTCCAGGTTTCGTTACCACTCGACAGTCTTTGAAAATCTGAGACACATTAGGAGGTTACCCAACCATTTTTCAGTAAAAGGAATTTCACAATAAAAAGTGAATAAGCTTTCACAACATGAATCTATTAGTATAATAAATACATCAATTTTGTCATCAATAACAATTGTTACAAAAAATAAAAGACTTACTCTAAAATAAAACTCTTCATTCCATTTTGGGTTCAGCGTCTGGAAGAGAAATTATCTTGTAATATCTTTTACAGTCTTCGAAACCTTAAACTTCAACAGTTACTAGTCCAATGCAGTTCACATATTTTGCTTAACCATTTTTTATTAAAAAAAAAAAAAAGTTACAGAGCCTCAAAATAGCAAAAAAAGAAAAAAGTATTTGGTCAATTACTTGAGACTATTCTATAAACCAAACTAAATGGGGAAGAGATGTATTAATGAAACAGATCATTCATAGAAAAGAAACTATCAATTACATGCTACCAACCAGAAGGAACGACACTGGTGACCCATAAAAAGCTATCATCATGGAAACAGAGACATCTTTCAAGAAATTAGCATGGATATGATAAATCATCTCAAGAAAGCAATAAACCTTGTTCACTCCCCTCAACCTATATGCTACAAATCCACTTTGGAGGGAACTAAGCAGGTGGTGGGAGGGTGAGTGTGTTCACGATTTACATAAATACTCAAATCTGAAGAACATTTATAAGAATATTGATAATCCGATATGTAACAAGAAAAAAAAAATCTTGTTAAAAACCGAAAGTAAATTTTTTCCCCCAAAACAACCAGGCTTAAAAATATTTTCTCCCTATCCTTTGCTCTTTCTTTCTAAACATCCATCTCCACATCAATCTATTTAAATATGTATCACACAAGAACATGGAAAGGATACTTTTTCCTCAGCACACACAACAGATTGACTGTCAAACATCCTCTGAAACTAAGGTGAAACAGATACTATAAAAAAATACATATACAGCTCTGGCTGGTGGCACAGTAGGTAAGGTGCTGGCCTAGGAACCTAAAGGTCGCTGGTTCGATTCCCAGCCAGGGCACATATAACCAGGTTGCAAGCCAGGTTTCCAGCCAGGCCCATGGCTGGAGGCAGGTGAAAAGCAACTATACATTGATGTTTCTCTCCCTCTCTGCCTCTCTCCCTTCCCTTTCTCTAAAAAATAATAAAATCTTAAAAAAAAAGAATACATATACATAGATTATACAGGCTTATGTATTTTGGAAATTCATAATGTTCTTAAGTAAACACATGTCTCAAAAATTATATGAAAAATTCAAGACTGAAAAATTACCACCTCATCCAGGTGACTATTTTATAGTCAGACTATTTGCCTTTATTAACTTTATTTCCTTTAACATACTAGTACAGAAAAAGCAAATAATAATAATAATTTAAATAATAATAATACAATGAACTACTACACATTCTTTAGCCCTAGCTGGTGTGGCTAAGTGGATTGCGTATTGTCCTGTGAACCAAAAGGTCTTGGGTTCAATTCCCAGCCGGGGCACATGCCTGAGTTGCAGGCTGGGTCCCCAGCTGGGGATGTAGGAGAAACAACCACACATTGATGTTTCCTTCCTCTTTCTCCCTCCCTTCCCCTCTCTAAAAATAAACAAAATCTTTAAAAAAAATTTTTTTTTCACCACACAGACTAGGTGTAACACTGAACTGGTATTTAAGAACTCAGCACTTTCCCCACCCCCAGCCCAGCAGTGAATCCAGCCCTGAGTCTTGAAGGTTTCAGACTTTCAGGAAGAGAGGAGCAGGGCAGGGGGGCAGGTGCCAGGCAGCAGGGGCAGGGACCGCCGGCCTGCAGCGTCCTGGGGACCCGCTTCCGGACACAGAGGGGAGGAAGCGAAGGACAGGGGAGGGAGGGAGACAGGAATGTGAGACCACACAAGGCCTGCCGGCCAGGAACACAGCAGGGGGATGAAAACACGGCAGGGGGATGAAAACGGCTCTTAAATGCCGGCGTCATGCACAGTCATACTGACCGGGAGGCAGCCCCAGCCGCGCCACCCTCTGTCGAGCAGAGCAGGGAGGAGGAAGGAAACCCGTTCACGGCCCCAAATCACAGGCGCTGGTGGCTTTGGCTCTGGGCTCTCTCTGCGCCCTCCCTCCGAGTTGGGCAGGCCACCAGGTCCCGGCTCCCCGGCCAGGCAAGGCGGGACTCCCTACCACCGATAAGCCAGCCGGGGACAGCGCCTAAGGTGCCTAACACAGTGAACGGTGGCCTCCCTCCTTCACAGGCATCCTCCCTGCTAATCAGAACATTCTCCAGGCCAGGCCGATTGCCAGGCGGGGGACACACTGCATGCAGCTGCTGCTCCGACACAGAGGGACACAGAGGGACCGGGTCCCACAGCCCAGGCTCTGCACAATGGCAGCAGAGTTTCCATTAAAAAAAAAAAAAGAAGCCATCAAATTCTCTAGGAAATGCCTATCACGGTGTCATCGCACCCTTCACCACCCCCAAAGGCAGCAAGAATAGCAGCAATCCATAAATAACACCGAGGTGCAAAGAGTAGCAGCACTTTTGCCTTAAAAAAAATGCATCTTCTACAACTGCCCCACACATGGAGCAAATAGTCTCTGTTATTTAAACATGGATGGGGCGAGATGAATTAAAATACAACTATGGAAACGGCTTTAAAGAAATTGTGTGTGAAATTTAGGAAAGGAAAACATTTGCACATAAAGGTAGTTTAACTGTTAATATTTTCATTTGTTGTCATGTGGCTGAGCAAGTATTTTGCTTCCTTTGGAAATACGTGTCTCAGGTTAAACCAGTCCCTCTGGGCCTACCAATTCCCCAAGGGATGATTTCATCAAACATATAAAATTATTTTTAAATTTCTTTATGAAAAATAATGAGGTAACAAAAATAAATCCTTGTTTTGGTACTCTTTGCAGGAGAAAAAAAATGCTACTTGTAGTAATCCTCATTTTAAGAATACTGTTTTTACAGACATGTAGCTAAAAGCCAGAAACAATATCTTGGGTTCACACTGGAAAGTCTGGTCTATCTTGAATTTATAGATTTAATCATTGAAGATGCTTAACATACAAGTTGTGCTACCTTAATTATAAAATGTAAACTTTGACAGAACCAAAATACATACTCCAATTAGATTAATTAGGGCTAAAGTGAAATGGCATTAGAACGGACACCTACCTTTTTAATTGTTTTTGTCTGTACCAAAGCAAGTTCTCTATTCTCATCCGCTACGTACAAGGAAAGTTTCACGTATGGGTCACTGTAAGAAAAATTTCAGATTTAATAGGGTTATACTTTTCATCTTAAAATTACAGAAAAAACAAATGATCCAAAACCTCAATGAAAATGTAAATATCGGTTAATAATCCAGTTTACGTAAATTCCACCAATGAAGCAGTAATGTTTTCAACATCCCTACTAGGTAAACATACCGAGAAGTTCCCAATGAGAGCCAGTGATGTCCATTTAGAAGCAAAAATATCATAAAACTCAGTCTAGCTTTAAACTTCCCTAGTAATTAAAAATATTAAATCTGTTGTAGTTTTTTTCCCTAAACAATCATATTCTGAAAATATTTCAAGAAAAAGTATTAAAAAGCATATAAAATATGTTCAGGTTAGCAAAATGTAGCTCAAAAATTTAGTTCATGTCATATTTATATTCATTTCCACTATTTACATAAAAATTATTTTTCAGGAGAGGTAAAAGATATTATTCATCTAAGCCAACAACTATCATCTTATAGATTAAAACAAAAACAAAAACTCATACACAAAAAACTAAGGCCCAGGAAGTTAAGGGCTTAACTTTATATATTTCAGTAAAATCTAGATTAAATTTTAGGTTTCCTGACTACAAATCACAGAGTTCCTATTACTTCTTTGGGACATTGAAAACTTAATAAAAAGTATATTCAAGGATTATTTAATGAGAACTATCTATCTACCAAGAGTTTGGTAGATCCACTTGCATGTTCTTATTAACTTAGGAGAGCTCAAATCTAGTTACACTATTGCTTTACAAAACTTGGGGACCTAGGTTCTTCTATTTTATACTTGACACCCTGAAAATCACAAAGGGCTCCCATGAATTCAATCCCCCAATTTTCACTCATCTAATTATCTATAGCTGATAATTTAGTTATAGCCACTTTGAAAATTATCCTTTAGTGGTTCCACCATAACTATTAACATTGACTTTGCAACTTCTAGGACCTTTCTAAAGATTACACAGAGCATTGTTCAAGGATTAAGACTATATTGATTTTTATTTGGTACTTCAATAAAGATGCCATGACATTTTTTAAGGAAAGAGAAAGGTGTGATAAAATTAAAAATTTGGCAGTAACAGGACTATACCTGATATCCAAAACACAGATATCAAAAGTTAGGGGGAAAATATGTAGTCTTTATTATGGCATTCATTCCCTATAAAATATATCTTAGTGTAAGCTACAACACATCTTAAAAAAACAAAACGAAACAAAAACAAACAGCAACACTGTCCTGGCTGGTGTGGCTCCGTGGATTGAGCACAGGCCTGAATACCCAAGTGGGTGGTTCAATTCCCAGCCAGGGCACATACCCAGGTTGCAAGCCAAGTTTTCAACCACGTCCCTAGCTGGAGGCAGGTGAAAGGCAACCATACACTGAGGTTTCTCCCCCTTTCTTCCTCCCTCCCTTCCCCTCTTTCTAAAATTAATGAATAAAATCAAAGAAAACAAAACAAAGAACAAACCAGCAACAGTATTTACTCAGTTATATTTTAAATGTTCTGGTTTAGAAGACGGCTGAAGAACATTTACTCCTGTAACAGAGGCATCTACTTTTCCTTTTCTGGATGCCTTCAGCCTTAGGATCCTGATGAATCCGGAGAAGGACCTAGTCCAGGTTTAAAGATTCCAAGAGCACCTTGCCTCACCAGGGTCACGGTCCAGGTGAAGGGTTGACTGCTACATGGTTCTCAGACTTGAGCACTGCGAACTACTTGGGAGAGGGGGTGGTTAAAACACAAGCTGTGGGGTCCCAATCCCAAAGAACACCCCCTCACCCCCACCACCAAAGACCTAGCAGGTCTGGGGTGGGGCCCTAGAATCTGCTTTTCTGGCAAGTTCCCAGCGATAGTGATGCTCTTGATCCAGGAACCGCACAGAGAACCAGTGTTCTAGACGGGGCTTTAAATGAGTTCTTTCAGCTATAGAAACGAATATTCTATTTCCAGCCACCAAGCTATTGCTAAAAAAAGCACCAGGCCTGATATCTCTGCTATCTCAAGAGCAGGTTCCTGGTATGCCTTGGAGGTGCCTGCTCCGGCACACACATGGCAGGCCCGTGCGTGAACTCCGTCAACTCTGCCGACTGCTGTCTGTTTTCCTGGCCCTCGGCGACTGGCACTGCTGCCTATCAGAAAACTGCAATGGAGAGCTGAGCCTTCTTTTTCAAAGAACATCCACTCTTCTGCTAATCATTTATTGACCTTAGTCTGTATGACCTAACTAGTTTACAGTCAGTTGGGGGTTGACAGTGGCTTCTCTAAGAGCGGGGACAATGATGTGTCCCAGCTGTAACAGGGAAGGCATGTCTGGGCACATCTAGGTCCAAGTAGGAACTAGGGTGTCTACAGGACGGATCAACCAAGGACCTCCTAGAGGAGACGTCAGCAAGAGGACAGAACCCAAGGCCAGGCTGCGGGCACTAATGAAACAACAATGGGGTGTAAGTTCAAGAGGCGGGAACACAGGGCAAAGCATGGGAGGATGTGAGTTCAGGGGCGGTGCCGGTAGGAGCTGCCCAGACTGCCTTTCACACGGACAAGTACTGACTGAGCACAACCACATTCCAAGGACTTGGCTAGGAGCACACAGCAGTGCTGGCGAGCTGGGGGCCAGAAAGGATGACGTCAACGGAGGCCATGAATGGACATTTCTGCGTGGCCCCGCCCAGCCCGGCTGAGTGACAATACCTAGTTTCCCACTTCGGCGAGGTGAGAGCCGGAGCCCAGGGCGGAGATTTGGGCCAGGGCCCCGGGAATGGCTGTGGGCAGCCAGAGGCCAGAGCAGCCCGCCAGGGGTCCGGTCCGCCTCCCCATCAGAAGCTGGAAGCATGCAAATCCCGCCGGATCCTCACTGCAGGCCTATGAAGCTGGCTGGAAGCGGTGTCCAGGGACCGCCGTTTCTACCCTTCTGCCACGCGGCAAAACAGTTCGGACGTGGCTGCTATTACGACATACTTTTTATCTTTGCCGTGGAAGGAGGAGGAACAAGACGCCTGAGCTGAGTGTCCACCTTGGAAGGCCACACCTTGAGATCTTATCTTCTTCTCCACATTCCAAATAACTAGCTGGGTAACCTTGGACATGTCACTTCAGCGCGGCGAACCTTCATTTCCGTATCTCCAAAAATAAAGGGGTGGCACTAAATCAGTAGCTTTTGAACCACAGAGCTTAGTTCTGGATAACGATCTCGGGACAGTCACCGGCTACTACTGTCCCACCATAATCTGTTTTATACCCTGGGCTTCTGCATTCGACATTTTTTGGGCAGGGTTTTAGAACTTACGTAAAAGGAAGTTTTAAGGCCATGAGACTGGAGAGTCTCCTCTAGTTAGACTATTCTGCATCTCAGAACAATTCAAACTCGTTTCTCATTCTTCGTAAGAACTAGAGCTCTCCCATCCTAGGGAAACACGGCATCTCCTAAAGATAAAGGCACAAGAGGGAATAAATAAGATCCTAAGCTCCACCACGAGGGCCTAAAGAGCAAAGCCCGTCCTGAGTATGAGAGACTCCTTCTGACCATCACTGGGTGGACGCTTCCCTGTATACAGGACCTACCAGCTTTGAACCAACTTACCTACCAGGTATCAAAAACGATCATCTAAGCAACCAAAACAAAAAGGGTGTGTGGGGGGTCGGGGGGGCAAGCCTCAGGGATGGCAAATCTCGCTACCAGCTTCTTTTCTGATTCGTGCCGGTTCTGACCCCTGATGGCCTTTGCTTCTGCACCTGGTGCTCTGCAGAGAGGTAGATGAAGAATTCAGTTCCCAGAGGCTTTTCACTACCGCCCTGCCCTGTGAGCCCTCTGAGAAAGACCGAAGTCCCAGAAGAGCCCTATGAAGGGTCTTTTCAACGACCATTATAGTGCATAGCCCGGGTGTAGGGATAGAGTTCTGGTTCCCGTGCTACTCCCTTTTGCACTGTTGGAAGGTCTTGCTGTTGCTTTTCACTGTTAATACATCATACTTCGTAATAAAACGAAGCAGGCAGGGCTGGGAAGGAAGCAGGCAGAAAAACCATTCCTTCCTCTGCATTTGATGACCTTGACCCTTTCCACTGGAGTCTCGATTCTCAGCTTCACCAACCTCTAAGAGACCTTCAGACAGTCGCGTGGTCACTCTTAACTTCAGGTTCTGTATGACTGAAATGGGACTGACACCTCCTACCTCTGAGGGTTACCGCTGGGATCAGAGAAAATGATGCATTAACCCCAGCACCAGCTCAGCACGGGGCTCACAGAGCACGGGCCCCGAAGGTGACGGCCATGGGAACTGGGGTTCCAGTCCTTGCTCTCTCGCAAGGCTTTTGAGGGGCGCTGTTACTTCTTCGGAGACTCTGCTGCTGGGATTGCCGGCTGGAGAACATGCTGTCTGCCCTGCGGCCTCCTCACTCAGCCTGCACAGAGGCCCCCCAGGGATTCTGGGGGGAGATGGTCAAACTGGGCATCTTCTTTACAACAGGGTTCACTCTCAGCCACTTAGCGACCCTGTCCTGGGGCTGGAGGTCAGTGCAATTCAGGGCTCGCAACACTGTTACTAAGAAGCGCAACGCTTTGTGGATGAGGTGAGAAGTTCTACTTTGCAAACCTTTCGCTTTCTCCGCACAGCCAAGCTCTTTGGGCATCATGTTCTTTCTTTCCAGCCTTTAAAAGGAGACATGTTAGGATTCGAATCCTACTTACTGAGTGCCCACCATATTCCAGGCAAGGAGACCCATGTGGGAAACAAGAGAACAGTCCCTGCCCCTGTGTGAATGGGGACAGAGAAAGAAAGCAATGACCATGGCAGTGAGCCAAGAATGTACCCTGAAACCCAACACCGCAGGGGCTCCTGACCTGCACATCTGTGTCAGTCATCAGGTGTTTGGTGCCACCCCACACCTGCTAGATCACAATCTCTGGGGTTGAGACCTGGGGATCTTCACTGACCAAGAATTGGAGGTGATTTCTATGCAGTGGTCCATCCAGGGCCCCTGCCAGGGAGGCATCTCGGAGGCCAGGATGGGGGAGGGGTGCAGAGTGAGTTTCCCAGAGGAAGGCAAAGGTCCAGGAGCAGGCTGGATGGCTTGGGGACCAAAAGCTGGAAAGGGAGCCCTGGCTCAGACCAGGAGGAACTGGTACGCAGTTAAAGATCAGGTCACTGCCCTGGGACTCAATCCTGGCACCCCATTGGCCACTGTATGCCTCTGGAAGACACATAGAGCCACTTTGGGCCTAAGTTTCACCGTCTGTGTGGTGGGGATAATAGCAGGACAACCTTTAAAAAGGAGACCGGTGGGAAGATTAAAATTGCAATCGTGTCTGACAGATAGTGAACACTCAAAAATGTTAGCCATTGCTGCCCCCCACCCCACCACCACCATCAATATCATGGGGTTGTTGACAGAGGAAGAAATCATAGTCAGACTGGTTACAGGAGATACAGCAGTGGGCTGGGAGACCAGCTGGAAGTGACCCGCACCAAAGAGAGAGAAAGGCTTCAACAGAGGTGGTGAGGATGAAGAAGAAAGAAATTCTTCAACGGTTTGAAGAATTCAGGGTGGGCTCTCATTTCCACCTCCAGCACCATTAAGCAAGACTTTCAGGATCTGCCCACTGCCCACCCTTGAGGGACACACTGAACAAGGGCAGGCGGTGTTAAGGCATCATTAATGGGGCGATGCTTGACCTTCCACCTGACTCACTGGGGTGCCCCATGACAAACCACAGTGTGTAAAGGCCAGGCCTTTTGCAACGATCACTCACTCATTTTTATCAGACTGAACAGTCTTTGCTGAGGTCCGCATGTTTTGTAGGAGGCAGGGCAGTGAGGAGGGGAAGGGGTAGGAAGGCGCATTGGCCTTCACTGTGCCAAGCGCTCAAAGTGGATGAGGCTCAGACTGAAGAAGCCCATCTATCTAGATGATGTGGATAAGTTAGGTTTATTTTCTTCTATGTGGTTATTTTTCCCCCCTAAATTTTCTACCATTGAGCAAGTCGCGCTTTTATATGTACAAAAAATTATGAAAATATCCATAGTAGTTGCACATATGCTCCAGCGATAATGCACCCTTCAATCGGTCACTGCACCCTGCAATTTCAAGGCTGCACTTCAATAACAAACCCAAAAAGGCTTCAAGTATTTTTTTCTACCCGGAAAGTTGCCTTAAGTGGATGACTACTACAGATTTGTGAAAAAATATGCATACATACTCCAGCCTTCAAGAAGTCCTGAAAGGCATGGAGTATATTTTGAAATCTACTTCTTATCACCAATAATGGCAAGGAGTGACTCTTAAATGTGTATAATCTTTCAAAAATATGACACAATTACCGTCAATCTACAGGCAAATGCCCTCTTATGTGGGTCCTACGCAGGTAAAATAGGCATTGAAACAGTGCGATTCAGGCATATTTTGTAAAGCTGCTGAAAAATAGACTCTTGGGTCCTTCAGTTCTAATTTTGTTGTTTGGAGTAACTAGAGGTTTACTGGTAACCTAAAGCCTCCCTGTCACTGCAGCCTTCAGAGCCGCCCTCCTTGCCCCTGACCACCCACAACTGGTCCCCTGGGGGTCCCAACCTTGGGTCAGAGTTGCAGAGAGCAACTTATCTCTAAGTACTTGTCTATCCACTCACTAAATACCCCGCAGAGTTAACTCCTGCCTACACACACTGGTAAATGCTTATGTAAATTATCCTACACAAAGGGTCATAAAACTCTGGATCTCCTAAGAAGTACAGCAGACAGCCATGCCAAAGGGAGGTACAGACCAAAATCTTATGGACGGGGCACCCGTGTGTGACCACAGTTGTACATAAGTGGCTGTCAGGTTCGGGTGCAGTGTACATGGCCCTCCCATTCAACCGGCTGAGGAGGGAGACACAGCCTGTCCCAGTGTCCTCCTCCTCCTGGCCCCGCCAACAAGAGTCCTGGGCTTGTTGACCAGAGGTTTGAGTCTTACAAGTCCTCCGGATCCTAAAGGCTGGTGGGGCCTCACTGCTAAACCATCCCCAAAGAAGTCTTTTGAAACCCGCAGAGGCCACTCCATCACTTCAGCAAGGCCGCTGCCCTAGTAGAAGCCTAAAGAAAACTCGCGCGACCTGAACGCTCCAGGCCCGAGAAGGTACCCTAGGCTGGGCAGGTGCAAAAGCCCCACAGAGGAAGGGGTGCGTCACAGAGAATACTGGTCAGTGAAGGGTTACAAAGCTGACGGTGGACACATGCCCCGGTCCTGTCTCCTTAGGACAGCCCACTCCTCACCCTTCTCTAGATACCTACCGAGGGCGCTCTCAGCAGTGCCCACACTTCGATGAGAACAATCCAGAATACCTGCACACGCTCTCTGTCGTATGTGCACTAAGAAGGGGACCCTGGAGCAGGTGCAGACACGGTAGTTCTCCCTCAGGGCATCAGTGCTGGGGCCAGGGCACGCGCGGACGGCCCGGAGCTTGGGCATGTCCAGGTTCTCAGACCGGCGGGCATCGGAGTGACCTGGAGGGCCAGGTTACAACACAGATGGCTGGGCCCCAACTCCAGTTTCCCGTTCATGTCTGAGTAGGAGCTGATCCTCTGCCTTTGTAACAATTTGTTCATCTTCCCACCTCCTTTGGGAACTGCTGAGACTCCCATCTTTTCTTGTTTTTCCAGGATCCAGCACAACGAACTCATGCAATTCAGTAATTCTGCCCCCTGCTATCCACTCACTCCTGGGGGGACAGGGGGTCCCCAGCTTCATCTCTGCTGGGTGCCAAGCGCCCTGCCTCACCTGGTGCACTTCCTCTGGGCTCCTGACACTGCCCACGTTTAGGGGGGCCTCACAGGAGGGCAACCTCCAAGCTTCCCCGTAACTAGCTTACCTGTCAGGCCCACTTTCTGTTTAGTTCAACGGGGGAAGGGGGAAGGAGGGAGTTGAGGCGAGTCAGTTCTTGCCTATTTGAAAAAGCACTATTACCCAGTGAGAGCAAGGTTACAAGTAGCCTGTACTAGCAGCAGCCTGTCAGGAATTCGGTTCTGAAGGAAACAGGGGGAGATTCTGAGAAGTGATCGCCGCCGCCGGCCGGTTTGTTCTCACCCGGCTGGGACGGGATGCTGACCACCTGCTCTCCTATGCCCTCCCTCACAGTTTGGAAAGTCAACCCAACTTCAACTCTACAGAACAGAAATGCAAAGGCACGTTCCTAACCGTCTGAAAAACAGGTGTACAGTCACAGATCACCACTGAGGCCACCAAGGCCAGCAGGGACTTCCAGAGCCAGCATTTGCCTGCTGCAGGGTGGGCCCAATCCAATGTGGTGGCGTCCTCATGAGACAGGAAGTTTGGACCCAGAGACAGACATGCACATGGGAAAATGGTGTGAAGACAGAGGGAGAGGGGACCATGGGACTGGAGAGATGCCCCTACAAGCCAAGGGATGCTAAGAATTATGGCAACTCCCAGAAAAGAGAAGAGGCAACAGAGGTGTTTTCCCCAGAGCCCACGGCGGGGGCATATGGCCACTGACACCCTGAACTCAACTGCAGCCTCCAGACCTGTGAGACAAAATCCACTGCTGTGTTTTAAGCCCCCCAGGGTGTGGTACTTGATTTCAGCAGCCTGCAGAAAATAACAGTTATTTTCCAGCCCTTATCAGAAAACCAGCCCTTATCAGAATCCCTCGGGACCAAGATATTACAGGACCTGGACTTTGTTCTCATTTTAGAAAGATGATTCTGGCTATTCCAGTTATTGTGTAACATCCCCAGGAGAACACTGGGGCAGGACCCATTTGCAAATGTTAATACGTGGGCTACAATATGTACACCCATTAAGCCAGAACTACTTTCAAGTCCGTACACGTCAGGCTTTGCTATCAAGTACATTTCCTCCAAATCTACACAAATGTTTTCAGGTTCCAGGGTGCCTGCATTTTCACACTGTAGGTAAGAGATCGTGGACTCCTAGGAAGTTGCCCAACTATACTTGAAACACGTTTCCTCCCCATGACACCCTGCAGACCACAGCCAGCCTGCTCCCAGAAACACCCTAGAATTCCCCCAGGAAACCACATAACCTCTCAACTCTCCGAAAAATAATTTGCAAAATAATCGTTTTCATGTTTTGTCTTCAAGGCTACTAAACATGCAAACAAACCCTGACACTTGACCTTCTCCTTACGCTGAATTCTGTTCTAGACCATCACAAGTCTTTGTTTTTTTAAATCGAGTTTTGAAAAAGGGAAAAACAAGGATGTTTCACAGGGGAAGAAAGAAAACTAGAGTCTGGATGGTGACAATGAACCACCCCAACGCTAGGGAGATGATGAGCATCGCAGGGCCCACATTTTCTGCCCAACGGCACAGATGAACACGACATGGCAGGCACTGCGTTTACATTTCCTAGACACATACAGTGTTAAGAGGAGTGTTCATAGAAGAAATGAAGCCCAGTCCCATCTCCAAAGCTGGGTGCACCGTGGAGACTTTTCCTGGTGTTGAGATTTTTAAAATCCCCCCTTTAAGACACTGTAGGAATTCTAAAGACAGCCTAAGGCAGGTTCTGTTTATTAGAAGACATAGTTCCTACCCGCACCACGCCCCAACCCATAAAGCGGTGTGTTTGGGCATTAAGGTACTCTTGTGGGTGACTCTGCTTCCTGCATGTATGCATTTCTCTTTGTCCTTTTGACCACAAGGAAGTAAGTGTTAATCACGGGGTGGCAGCACACAGGATCGATCAAGAGAAAGAGAATTTCCATGGAATAAAATGCACCTTTGCCATAAGAACTGGCGGTCAGCTCTCTGTGACACTTAAACAGAACACAGACCCCTGCCTTACTGTTGCTCTATGCTTAAACATTTCTGAGGCAAGAAGTGCAGAATTCCGTTGAAGCACTTGTCAGTAACAGCCATATCTGTTCCGTTCCCAACAGATGTCAATCTTTTTGTCTTCAGTGTTTTCAGCTCACCTATCCCTGCTGCATGCTCACTTGGGGGTGATTCTTTGTTTCCCCCCTCCTGACTACGCAAATCCTAGATCCTTCTAGGCTCCAGGCAACCAGCTTCCCTTCTCCTCTGCCCAGAACAAACCACCCGCTGGAACCAGTCTCCCCGTGAGGTCATGACCATTTATGCCACTCCTTGACCGCTGACTTATGTGTCTTTTTGCACTCTGCACCTCTTTTTTGAGTATGTAGGTTTTTAAATAAGATTTTATTTATTATTTTTAGAGAGAGGGGAAGGGAGAGAGACATCAATGTATGGGTGCCTTTCACCTGCCTCCAGCTACGGACCTGGCCAGAGACCTGGCTTGCAGAATCGAACCAGTGCCCTGGTTGAGAATCGAACCAGTGACCTTCTAGTTTGCAGGCCAGCTCCTTATCCGTTGTGCCACCAGCCAGGGCTTGAGTTCCTAGATCTTAATCCTCTTAAACTAGCTACGCGTCACTGGTCTGCATTTTCCACAAAATCCTGCTCAGAATGAGTCCTCGATAAATATTCCTTGCCTTCCTACCCATCTCAGTGATAGGGCAACCTCTTCCTGGGGTCACCATCTTGTCTGATTTGTCAAAATGAGGACTTTCTGTCTACCTCCTACCTGATAATGATCAACTAGCTACAAAATGTATTTTCCATATTAATTTTATTTTCTTAAACTTGCATCACTTTTTTGGCCCTTCCACAATGTGGGAGCCACAGGATCGTTTCCTAGAGTGTCCTGAGTTTACAAAGCTCAAATATATTCAAAGAAAACAAAATCAGGGGGTTTCACAGTGAACCCTATTTCAGCAATAATATTACCTAATACCAAAAACATCATGATAACTTTTGATTAACTAAAGGCTAACCTTAACAACTGATCTCTGGAACTGACATTCTCTTGTGTGAGAAACTTAATACGCAAATCAAAAGGACACAAGAAATATTAACATTTGAGGATGAATTTAGGAAGAAAATATCAAAACCATTTCAGAAACCCTGATTAGACTGTTGATTGTCACTCGGACCTGGAAAGGGGATTCATAACAATAAATGATCGCTAGCTTATTATGCACCATTATAAATTGTTATTCCAACTGTGTAAGTTCAGTGTCATTTTCATGCTTTTGTAGCATGCTACTCATTTTCTTCTCAACCCCAAAAAGGCTTCCTTTCAAAATAAAGGCCCATAAGCCTCCATATAGTTGTTAACATTTCGCATATGGAACAGGTGACTAAGAAAACACTGGTAATTAACCTCAATTTTCTGGGCAGCTGACATGGACTGACATACTGTTAAAACAGCAACCACAGTTATGTTCCACAAAAATATGCCACTTGTGGATGGAGCAGGTGACACCACAAAGTGAGACAAGATCCCTCTCTCTCTCCCCTGGGTCATTAGGAGGGTAAATGTTTTTGGTTTCCTCAAGCAAGGTGAACATGCAAGGGCACGTCCCGTCTCCGCAGGAGGACCGCTCAGTAACTAGGCTGAAGAAGCAGCCTGAGATCTCAGCAGCTCAAGTTCAGACAGCATGCCTGCCTGCAGCATGCCTCCTTACAGTTGAACAGACATTCCACTCTCACACACACACATGATCTGTGGGGGCCACAGTGCATTCCAGCCAAATTCCACCCATTCACTGCCAGTTAGATTTATTCTCCATACTCTATTGTCTGTCAACTTGAGGGCCTCGGGCTTGAGCACCAGGCAGACCAATTAAAGAACCTCTGGCCACCCTGGACTCCGAGACTAAGCACTGCACAGGCGAATTTTGCTCCGAGCTCCGACCTCCTCCATCCCACCTCCTGTTAATGCAGCCAAACATTAACCCCATCACCCAAGCTGACCACGTCGGAATCACCTGCTCTGAGTTGGTTCTTACAACCTCATAGCTCAAGTCCAGGCTATTGTGACACACCGTCTGCCTGGCTCTGGCCCCTACCTGTCCCTCCAATGTCACCTTCCCCATGTCTTACACATTTAGCCAAAGGGACTTGGAGTTCTCTGAGAACACTGTGCCTTTTTCTCTGCTGGAAATGCCCTGCTCCCACCTTGTCTGCACATGACCTTCACGGCCAACTCACTGGTCTCTGAGAATACTTCCTAATCCCTGACCCCATTCCCGTTGGGAACAGTCTACCGGCACAGCAACTGTTCACTTCGGTCCTCATTTCTGCTGCCGACCTGGAAGAGCCATGCCTTCATTATTTGTGCCTATGACACTCCAGTCACACGGTAGGGTCTGCAACAAGGAACTGCTACGTGCAGGGTATGGTGATGAGGCAAGGGCAGGCGGTAGCTGGGGTCAGTCTCCACAGTTCACCGGGGCTGCAAAAGACCACTCTCGTACCACGGGACAGACTTGCTGGGCAACGGACAGCTCTCCTCTTTGAAAGTATAGCAGTAAATGGGGTGGAAAACAAACAGCGCCCACTGTGACTTCTTAGTGATTTTTGTCACATCAGGACTGAAACCAAGAAAGCTAACAGCACTGGAGCAGACACAGAAAGTAGAGGATAATCTGCTCTGAGGGTGTTGGAACAAGAGGCAATTACTAAAGGATTAAGGATAAGTCGAACCACAGGGAATGTGTCGCTGCAGCAGGCTGGCTGCTGAAAACCAGATCGGCAATTAGGTAGGAAAGCCCTCCGTGGGTCACGCTTGCTGTGCTGACACATAGCGTGCAGGGAGCTTCACAGAGCCAGCTCCCTGGGGACAGACCTCGCTGTGTAACAGACGCCCAGGGGCCCGACTCCAACCTTAGAAAAAAGCACAGGAGTCAGGCAATGACGCTTTCATCTCAAAGTGGAGAAAGCCACCCAACCAACTCCATCCCACTAATGCACCAACAAAGACGGGGCCCAGTGACCTACAGACAACTCCCCGCAAAGTACTGACAACCTGGAGGAAACCTCAGCCTCCACCACAGCCAAGCCAGGGTAGCGCTGAGTACCTCCTCAGTCTCAGGCTCGGGTCTGAGATACAGCAGGGAGGAGACCACCGAAAACTCCCTACCCTGGTGGAACTGCCTCTCAGGCAAAGGGAGGCAGGTAGTAAGAAACACGGAACCCACTGGTACAGTGTTAGAACATGACAAACTAGACAGGAAGAAACCAAAACCAAAACCCACTTCTGGCCAGGAGGACCGATGTTGGGAGGTGAACAGAGGTGCTAGGAGCACTTTTAATAGGTTGGTCCAGGGACCTTTCTGAAACAGTGGTTTTGAACTACCTGAAGGAAAGCGGAAATCATTAGCTGGGGGGAAGACCCCTCCCAAGAATATAACAGTGGCACAGTAGACAAAGGCAGGATTCTCCCCCGCCCCTTTTCATGGCTGCTCTCAGCAACACAGTGGTGTAACCGAGGGCAGCCACTGCACACCCAGGTGTGCTCTCTGCCTCTGCCGCCTGCACCTGGGAATTATCAGAGGCCACCATCTCTATCAGCTAACCTCATGCAACGGTGGCGGGGATGCCTCCATACCCTTTCCTTGAGCACCTGGTGGCTGTTGCTGCCCTGAGCATTGATGTTAGACCACAATGCATCAAGCGTTCTTCCCCTGCTCCTAGGCACTCCTGGCCGTGGTGACCCGAGAGACTCAGAACACATCACCTCATTTTCAGCGGTGCTGGGTTAAGAAAGTCAGGAAGTATGGAGGGACGTCTCCTAAATGCCCTGACACGTGCTCACATTCATCCCCACCGCCGCCACCACTCAATATTTATATCTTCCAGTTTCGAAATAGTCACAGTGTGCAGGCATGGATTCCATAGGCTGCTACGATCGATACTGACTTGAAAAAAAAAAGGCACATGAGGGGTCAAATGTTGGAGGTCACGTAATCGAACTCCATTTGGCCAAGGACAGAGCTTGTGTCCTGGCAGTGGTACAAGTTCAACAGCTTCTCTACCTCGGCTGCTCCAGGGCAGGATAATTCATTCAAGCTGAGGCTGTTCTGTGGAACCTAGGCGACGGTTTCCAGTATTGTCTAGGTGAGACGATACATAAACGTGTTTGGTGAGTGAAGGTATTTTTTTCCCCAGGATATAGCTTTTCATTTTGCTCTCAGATCAATGACCATTTATTTACCCTTCCAGGTACGATCATTTATAGTTTTCAATAGGAATGATGTTGCGAAGGATTTTTAAAAGCAAGTTTTCGAACCACTAGCCTGGTGTTGGCCACAACTTTCAAACTAGGCAAACACGGGCATTGCGGAAAATGTGAGGGGCGGGCTATACGTGCAGAAGGGAAAAATGTGCACTCACCCATGTAACTGTTATTCCTGTCCCCTGGGGTTTATTCCTTCACAGCCCCCCACACCACCCCCAAGGACCGTATCTGTTCACTTGGTTATGGTTGGTCCCCCCAACCGACCTGAAGCTCCCTGAAGGTGGGGGGACAGGTGGCAGCAGAGGGCTGGGCCACTGCCCACTGGCCGGGCACAAACTGCTTTTTATTTTGTTCTCTGCCCACACTTCTTCCCTTCCCTTAAAAACGGGAGAGGAAGAGATGCACACCAGCACAACAGAAGGGCAGTTAAATTGTGATGTGGGTCCTGCCTAGGATGACGAAGGCGGGGAGCCAGCAGCCGTCCCTGCTGAGCGCCTGGGCTCAGCCCTGCACTGGTCCCTGCTGAACTGAGACACTGGCTTTGCCACCAGGCGCGCCGCTGTGGCCTGCTCAAAATTGAAGGTGAATGGCAATATCCCGGCAGCAGGCGGAGGCGGCAGTCCCTGGGGTGCGGTCACGGGCCTCTCTCCTCCTGTTGCCCCCTCTCTCCTTGGGCGGCCGTGCGTCTTTCTGCTTACATACCCCCCCTAGCTGTTCAACTCTTTCCTCAAAGCCCAGAGTTCCACTGGTGCACACCCACAACACGAAAGCCACCTGGCCTCTGGCCTGTGGCCTCCCATGCAAGAACAAAGACTTGAGGAGAACGTTCCCTTTTTCAAACCAGCAAACGAAACTAGGAGACCTATTTTCCCACTTTGATTAATCTTCCAAGTCAATTCTTAATTGTCTTTGATTGCCATCCTCGCTCGGCCCAGTGCTTAAGAGCTGTCCAAGTATACACGTATGTGTAAAATTAATCACCGAAATGAAGAAAGAGGAAGGTAAGGAAGGACAAATTTAAAAGAATTTTAGCTTAATGAAAACTGCCAAGCTTAAAAGAAAAAGAGGGAGCCCATCAGTGTCTAGAACAAGGATTTTTTTTTCTACAAGGACATTTTAATAAATATTTGGTAATTAATTAATGGACTAAAAGGATCATGAGAAGATAAATTGTCTCAAAGTAATAAACAAGGCATTACAAGTATCTTCAATTGCCTTGTCCATGTGTTAAAACAGTCACATGACTATAATACCGGACAGAAGAGTGTCCAAAAAAAAACATATCTTTCAGATCACTCACCAATGAGTCTATATATAACCACACACCTGAGAACCTCAACACAACAGGGCAAGAAAGAAACATAGGATGAATGTATATATTACATTAAATATACTATATTAAATATAACATTCTATTAAAATGCCTTAAAGCCTGCCACACCATTTCCTTTAACAAAACTAGAAACTTCCTTGAGTCTCAAGCTTTTGACCTAGCACGGTGGATCTTAGCCAGAATAAACACGCTGACCCTGTTAATGGAGCTGAAGGTTCAAACCTGTGCACCGGCTCCTAAAGATCATAGCCCCTTGACTCTACATGACTTCTGCTCAAAAATACATGACTAGCCCTGACCGGCATGGCTCGCTGCCCGAAGTGAAAGGTCATGGGTTCAATTCCTGGTCAGGGCACATGCCTGGGTTGCGGGTTTTGTCCCTGGTGGGGATGCAGATAAAAGGCAACTAACTGATCGATGTGTCTCTCTCACATCCATGTTTTTCTCCATCTCTTCCTCCCCCACGCCCCCGTAAAAATAAATTAAAGAAGAAAAGACTACATGACCCGATGGCCTCCGTGCCGGGGTTGCCAGTCCCTGGCCTGAGTCAGAGGTGTGTTATAATTGCATGTGATCCTCGAGTCGCCTGCAGCCGGTCGGTGAGTCACGGCAAGTGCGCACGGCTGCGTCATTTCACCGAAGCGGCACTTCTTGGTGGATTTCTATGAAACTTCCTTTGCCCCATTGACTCTATCGTTTCTGTGTTTCCACTTTGTCTGAAATCACACAGTGAACTGCCTCTGGGAGGTTGTGATATGTCACATGCCTCGTGTGCTGTTCCAAAAATTTCCACGGAAAATTCCTTTCTCTGAGAAAGGAAAAAGCGATCCTTTGTGTTCGGGGATGATGTCAATCAGGAGCTGGTATTTTAACCTTTCTTCCAGTAACTACTCCTAAGATGAAGACATAGCTCACATATGTCTTAGCTGAGAGAGTATCGGTCATGGTTCAGGACCTTGTGATTATTTTGGCTGATCCAGTTTGGGTGACAACAGCAGGGCAGGAGGGAGTTCCTGTAACAAACAGTTAGACCTTCGGCCTTTCAGTGAGTCAGAAACAAAGCCCCCTTTGAGCTCAGGAGGGCTGGCGGTCTCACCCCGAGCCTGACCCACAAGTCCCGGCCGGGGGGCAGGATCTCAGGGGGAAGCTGCCTACCTGGAGAACAAGCATGGGGAGAGCACAAATATTTACCGCAGGTGAAGGTGTGCCAGGTGACCCTGTGTGGAATTCAAGCCACCACCAGCATAGCTGAGACAGATTCTACAAACACCTGTGAGCACACACTTCTGCCGCCTACCCCACCTCCCCGGTGGTGGGTGGCCTCCGGAGCCTCCGGGATCCAAGCTGAGAGGCGACAGACAGGCTGGCGTGAAGCCCACCTGGAGAACGGGAAACCCTCTGCGTTGCTCGCACGTGAAATCACGATGAACTCAAAATGGTAAAGGAGGGAAAGCACAAGGAAGGACAGATTTCTGCCAAGGTGAAAGAAATGACGTTTAAATGACTTCACCTGAAAACTGACTTGGAAACCCCCTAAGAAGTACAGACTGATGGAATCAACATGGCCTAGAACAGAACGTAAAAAAAAAAAAACAACAACCCTCCCACCCCCAAACAATCGTCTTAACCACGAAAACCTGTTGTGTTAGCCGCCTCCAAGATGCTGTCCTAGCATACAGGCTGCCCCACCATCCCCATGCCCTCCAGGAAAACCACTTTAGAATAAAAAATGTATACTCCCCAAACTAGGGGATTCTTGCCATTCTGCTCCTGCCTTCACCTTTCATCTTTCCATGACATTCTACAGGGACAAGAAGATGCCCTAAATGGGTTGTTTCAAATATGCCATTTAGTTGCAATACATCTCAACCCCCCCACACACACCAAAAAGAAAACTTTTAAAATAATTAAATGTCTATGAAAATAATTTCCTTCCTTTCCCCCTAACTAAACAGAAGCCATTTCTGTTGATCGCTTCTCTAGTTCACCATCACCTTACTCAAATTCCCATGGAAATGAAAATTCATGTCGTTCTCTTCACATAGGTATTTTTTGAAAAAGGCGATGCTCCTTAAGTTCTTTAAATTCCCCATTACAGTTTATTATTGATTAGTTGAGAGAAAGAGAGCAGGAAAGAAAGAAATTCGTTTGCTGTTCTCCTTACGTGTGAATTCCCTGGCTGATTCGTGTATGTGCCCTGACCAGAAACTGCACTCCAACCTGGCTGCATCTGTAGGATGGATGCTCTAACCAAGTGAGCTACCAGGCCAGCCCCTCGCCCCGCTTTTAGTTTAGTTACTTTGCGTCCTTTTCTGTGTTTGATTGGCACCCCAGAACTCACATACAGGTAAACAATATCCTTCTCAATGTGCAATACAGCACCCTATTAAACAATAACTCCAATTTGACTATAGGCTTTGCTACTCCACACTGTTGCTACATTTTTATTGCCTTAGAGTTCACCCATCTTAAACCACATTTAACATCAGGAGTGCTTTTTCCAGAGTAACCGGGCTCATTAGTATAAAGGTGGGGCCTGCACTCCAGTTTGTTTCAGGCTTGCGCAACCTACAGACATATACTAAACGGCGAACTAACAGTTAATGAATCACCATTGGATGAGATAGTAAAGAACCACAAAAATCACATGTTAATCATAAAGTTGTGTTCATATGTATGAGTAGTTGGGTGGGGAAATGATAGCGAAACCCAAAGGAAAAATCCAGTTGACTGTGTCCTGAGCTTTACGTTTTGTTCTCTCAAACTAACAACAGCAACAATAACAACATTTAGAATAAGTGGGGTGAGCCAAATGCTAAGAGGAAGACAGCCTGCTGGAACTACCAATCCAAAATTCAGATACAAATCATAAATCATGGCTCCAGCAAACGGCTTCACACCCACAGACGTTAATTCATTTGAGGCCAGGCACAGGTGGCGTCTGCCTCTTCTCTAGTGAGATTTCCACGTCGGAAGTTCTTGGAGGAAAGAGAAACCCCGAAACAGAACAGGAAGAAACACACGAATTGCTTCCTCCCAAACCGGTGATTCCTAAATCAGGGAACAAAATTCCTGGCGCTTCAGTGTGATCTACATTTTCCATGGTTTCGAAAAAGAAAACGAAAGCATCCATGGTGCTTTCATGGTTGTTTGTTTTTGTTTTTAAATAAAAAAAAAAGGGTACATGTTTCTCAACAGTCCAGACAGCGATGAGAAGCAAAGAGAAATCAGGAGAGTTCAGATGACAATGCTTTTCGAGGTTCATCCTTTGCTATCATCCCGTCTACACCCGAGGAGGGCAAAAGTGATCAACTGAACACCAGAAAGAAGTCATTTATAGAGAAAAAGCTTAGTACGGGCTAGAACAATGCCACTCATATAAAAATAGCACTATACCGAACTCCAGCTCGATGCTGATAGTGGGTGTTTTGCATTCATCTAATAAACGTACAGAGGTGTCTTTGTTCTTACCTATAATTGTCCTCAAGGCTTACAGGAAACAAGCCACCTCTCCTGCTGGAAAGTGGCAGTCACACTGGGCTGGTGGCACCGTGGCACGGCTGGGAAACGACCCCTGGGCTCCTGGCCCGCCTTCTTCCCTGTGTTGAGACGCTGCCTGCACACCACCTCTGGTGGTCCACCCGCAAGTTTAAACACAACTGCGGAGGGCACCCCCGGGCTGGCTGTTTATAGGGTGACTCACAGCAATGACAGCTCGGCAGAAGAGCTCATCAGGAAGGAGCTGAGTCAGGCTCCACCCCTCCCATAGGTGAAGTAACCCCGCCCGGCTCCGCGCAGCAGACAGGCCGCGCCTGCAGCAACCTTGTTACCTGCAGCACTACTTCTCTCAATGACAGCTCT
Source organism: Noctilio leporinus (assembly GCA_004026585.1). NCBI lineage: Eukaryota > Metazoa > Chordata > Mammalia > Chiroptera > Noctilionidae > Noctilio > Noctilio leporinus. Next base: position 24,363 of record PVIW01000236.1, on the reverse strand, counting down.
CCACCGGTGCACAGCTGCACACCTAACAGGACAGGCAACCCCCGGACTGCATGTGGTTGTGCAAGTGTAACTGCAGCTCGGGGCTGGGCTGTTTGCTTCTGGAAAGCTGGATGGAGGTTTCCGGGCAGACAGGCGCTCAGGTCCGACCTTCTGCCTTCACAGGGAAAACTCAGCCTCTCTCCAGTCCCTGCACCGGGCAGGCTGGACAATACAACCTGTTGTCCCCGAAGGAGCTTAAAGTCCTGGAAGGGGGAAAAGGGCTAGACCAAGATACTCGATACAAACACCACCACCAAACTGAACTGATGGGGGATTTAGTGTCGCCCAAGAGAGACACCACCACCCCGTAATTCCGCCACCTCTGGTGCACAAGCCATTTGCAGATCTGAGTGGCTTCAGGCATAGACCAAGGGCCCTGAATCCCGACTCGGGGACAGTTTACGGAACTGCCCACAGCCCACCCCTGATTTCCCTGAGCTCCCAGGACCGAGTGGAGCGTGGGCCCTTGTGATGGGCGCTAACCTGGGCCTCGTGGGTCTCGATGGAAACAATGCAAAGCCCACTCTACACCCCAGCAGGTGTGGCTGACACCAGGGGTGTTCACACGCACCAGGAGAAAGCTAGCTTTCCACCTGGACTCCCATTTGCTGTCCTGCTCACTCATTTAGTGTTCCTGGCATGTCTGCTGAGAAACGCGAAACTGGCCTTTCAAGTTCCCACGGACGGGCACTCCAAGGCCGGGGTTCCCAGAGGTGCTGGGGTGACAAAGCAGGTCACCAAGGGAGCCAGTGACCTCTGGTGGCTGGGAGGATCGCTGACATGTTGGTGGGGAAAGCCAGCAACAGGTAACTAGTGGAAACGGTAGTTCCCAAACACACCCTCACAGAGAGACCATTGCTCCCAGGCTGACAGCTCCCAACGAAAATACCTCATGTTTTTCGCAGTCAGTAGGTGAAAACACACAAGTGCGAAACAATTTACACTTGACAGCAGAAGCTCCATCTCCTTTGACTACACCTACAACTATAAATTAAGCTGTTTCGCATTCACACAGCGACTGGGGGTTAAAAAAAATAAGAACCACAATGCACTATGAGAAAATATATCTAAACAGGCTGAATAACTAATCTAATAATTTGCCTGTTTTCTCTGCAAGATAAAACACACCTAGACTTTACATCAAGTATTACCCCACCGGTTAGGGGCTGAATCGTGTGCCCCCAAATGCTTGTGGTGAAGTGCTAACCCCCAGGATTTCAGAATGTAGCTTTATCTGGAGGCAGGTGGACAGCTCATTCTTGGCTGCTGCAGGGAGAAGTGGCTGTTCCGTGCACTGTAGGATGTTTAGCAGGGTCTCTGGCCTCTACCCTCTACAGAGCAGCTCTCCCCAGATGTGACCATCAAAACTTATCTCCAGGCATGGCTAACGATCCCCTGGGAAGCAACGACGCCCCTAGTTGAGAACCACTGGGCTGTGTGCAGAATGAAGTCATTAGTGGCCCTGGAGACGGGGTGGAGGCCGATTCTGAGGCAACATGGAAGAAGCAGCGTCCACTGCTGCTATGAACCGGTCATGACCTGGGCAGAGGGAAGGGAAGTTTCTAGTATTGCCCCCACTGGGGGATGCTGCCTTGCTTTTCTAGACAAACAGAAGACAGGGCACAGGCTAAGAGTGGGCCGGGGAAAGAGACTGAGCCAAGAGGACCAAAGCCCGGACCTGGAGAGCAGAAGGGAGCGGAGTGGCACAGGTCTGAGGCAGAGACAGGTCCCTCCGCAGGCGGGAGGGACACTATGGACTCCCCCACAAGTCAGAGGGCCCGGGAGGAGGGCAAGGAGGCCGGCTGGAGAATGTAACTGGGGTTCCTAAAGGGATACAGAGACAGGGGTGCCACGGATATGCTGTCATTTCCAAGGTCGCTGAGGTTAGAGTTCATGGAAACTGAAAACAAGGAAACCTGCGAGGAAATGTGTTCCAATAGAATAAATAAAGATGGAGAAAGCCCTTAAAAAAGGGACATCAATGAGAAGAAAATAGTCTGTAGACAATCCACAGGTCTAAACATAGCCCTTCCCTTTGCCTTAATAATTCTAATCCAAAGAATACAGTTGACAACATATACCAAGAAGCTCCTTACAAAAACAAAGAAACTATAAGCAACCTTCATGACCAACCAGAGAGAAAATAAATTACAGATATCTCTGTATTCATGTCCTCAAGAAATATTTGGAAACATGGGAAAACATTCACAATAGACTGTTACGAATCACGAACTATAAAACTGTACATAACGTAGCCCCATTTTAAATTTTTATATATTTATACGTATACTTTTTCCCCCCATTTAAAAAAAATTGTTGTTCCATTCCAGTTGCCCATATTCACAATTTGGGCAGAATGCCGTCAGCAAAGGGAGAGGAAGGATGGTGACCTTTGCCAGAATCCCTGCAGTTTTCACCAGCGAGGCAGGTCACAGAAGGGACACCTATGAACTACCAGAAATGGGCTGTGAGGGAAAGCTGCGGACACCCCTTGGGGATATTCCCTCCGCAATTGAAATTTCAAAAGCATGCTAACTACTCACGGCAGTTCTCTAATTCTGACCATAATATTACTGACCATTAAATGTCCATCTGACAAGCATTCCCCACACTGACACGATTGGGGTGGCCTGTAAGGTGGGGTTTTACACAGCTCCACCAGGGTCACATGAGACCTGTATGTTCAATGGAAAGCAGAGAAAGTATAAAAAGGGTCATTAAATGTTGAGCTGGCTTAACCAAAGGGAGTAAAAGTGTGAAAGCTGACTTCGTCCAACTCGAGATCTTAAGAACACAAAATCTGAACATCGAAAGTGGTATCTCAAAGACTCGTCAGTGTTTGTATTTTGTTTGCTTTTGGCTTTCGGTTGAAGAGGATCTGTCCACTACTGAGATCATGTTGAGTTTTTCCTCTTTAAAAGTCGTCATGAATTTGCCCCTACTCTGTAGCCTTCAAAAACCATGTTTCTAGGAATATTACAAGTTATGATAAATGGGCACCATAAAATATGGCTAAAAGGCATCCTTCTAAACAAGATTACAGTATTATCCCAAATATATAAGCTATGTCCACATACATATATAAATGTAGGCAAGGACCAGGAGGCAGTAAAATAGTAACGGATTACTCTCTCTCTTTCTGGCTAAATTACAGGTGGATCACTGCTTGATACTTCGTCTTTTCCGATGTCTAATTCCTTATAATTAGGAAAAAAAGAAAAAATAATAATTTGAAAATTGCTGAGAATGTATTATCACTTATTAAAAAAAAAAAAAGAGTAACCAAATGAAGACTCCAAGTGCAGGTGGTAGTGGGGGCTGGGGGGGCATGTTTCTCTGTTTTGTTCAAAACCAACTACAGTAGAAAAGAAACTAGGGCAGTTGGAGAGGGAGGAATAAGTTGAACAAAACAAGGATGACATGACACTGTCAAAACTCTTTATGTAACACAGGCGAGGCTTGGTGATTATAGCAGAGCCTTGAGTTTCCTTACAAGGTCTTACATGCAATCCTCCTAACGTGGACCGGCCTTTTCTTCCGGTGCCTCACAAAAATAGGACAATGTGGAGTTTACATGCCTGGCACGTTAATGCAATCAGGTGGCTTTATCAAAATCTCTGAAAAGAAAATGGTCTCATCAAGAAGGGGAAAAGTCTCTCGAATCCTTAAACATCAGTCGGGAAATGTGACAGCATGTATCTTCTCTACTCAAGACACTAGCCCAGCCTCCGTGGCTTCTATTTTCAGCCATTTACCACAGGCAGCTTCCAGACAGTTCCCTAATTTAAGGGACAGTTGTGTCCCTAACCTTCAGTATTTTAGGGCACCTCCCTCGGGGTTCTGAGCACATTTTCACTTGGGAGAAAAACCTCACCTGTGATTGTGTCCAGTCGCTTTGGCTGTCCCCAAGCCTGACTCTCCCTTCAGGTCCATCCGCATTCTCGCCCTTCGCATGTCCCCTTGGAGGGATCGGAGTCCTGACACCAGCTTCCGATTCCGCCTCCACACCTGCCCCCGACTCATGCCCAGCGCTCAAGCCGGAAATTCCTGTTCTTTCCTCTCTTTATTCCTCACACATCCTCTCCATCGACGGGCCCTAAGTACCCAATCACCACCAACCAGCCAACCCACCAACCAACTGTGGTCTTTTCTCCATCCTGGCTGCCACCATGCAGGTGTGCAAACCATCCTCCGTCACACAGGCTGGACAGGCTGTCACCTGCAATAACTGTTCCCTGCTGCCTCCCCACAACCTGAAGCCTCCCCGCAACCTGAAGCGCGCAGCGCAAACGCCACAGGGCGGCCCACACAGCGCTCCAGAACCCAGGCCCCTGCGGCTGTGCCTCTCCCACTCCTCCCATCAAAATCCCCTCCCCACCGGCTCCTCCTCAGACCTCCGCACTCACTGCCACCCGCCTGCCCAGTGTCACCCCGGCTGAGCCTCCTGAAGGTGTCTGTCCCAGCCCTGCTCCGGGTGGCTCTCCTGAGGGAGTGGCAGTGGAGGTTGGGTGGAAGAAGAGCAAAACCAGAGCTTCCGTGCGTGCAGGAGGGCCACTGTACGAGTGGAAGTCCCCTCCCGGTGCCAGAAGTTCAAGTTGAGCGGTACAAGGGGCTGGGGAGAGCTGGGGCAACGGTCAGGGTGATGCGCCAGGAAACAAACATCACCTCTCCAGTTTTTCCCGTTGCTGCCCTCATCGCGCAGGTGGAGGCGAAGCGTGGTCCTAAGACGGGAGTGCAGGTGTCCCAAGCCAGCCTGGAGGGACACGCGGGGTCCCGTGAACGGCCACTGCTGGCCCACCCCACCCCAGCCCTTCCACAGGGCTGCGGAGAGGGGGCCAGGAGCTCCCGGGGGGATTGTGCACATGGAAACAGAAGAATTTTAAATACGCGTTATGAATCCCCTCATAAAATCTGAGAGGTATCAGGGCATCAGAACAAGCAGAGGCCGGTACACAGAAGTCAGAGAGGAGAGGCCATGAAGCAGCCGGGAGTTTTCACTCAAACCATAGAGCTGCACAGCTGCCTCCAAGGGGAAGACACGGAACGCGGGGAACACCAAGTGGGTTTTCACACTCACAGGGGGTGGGAGGGCACTTAGATGTCCCCACCGCATCGTGCGAACCTACCTCCCCTCCAGCCCTCTGAATGCAGAGAATGAACACTTTCATCTTCGTCTCCAAGCTCACAGGTTCACACACCCAGGCAAATCCGGGGAGACTGTGTCTTTGTTTAATGTCATACACAACATCCTTTTCTGCACCTCATCAGTTTCTCCCAAGCCACCTCGAACAGCTCTAACTCATTCAGTGGCTGCACAATGAGACACGGTACAAATATTCTATACGTTAGCCATTTTTCAACTGGTAGGCATCTGTACTTCCAGTATTTTGTCACTATAATGGTACAGTAAACATCCTTACACGTGACTTTGCGTGCAGACATTTTTATTTCCAGAAGACGGATATCAGGAGAAAGCCTACTTAGTGAAAAGGTATATTCATTTTTAATTTTAATATGCTCGCCAGTCTGCTTTCCAAAGAAAGCATGGTAATTCATGGTCCTGTTTCTACTACATCCTTGCCAGCAAAAGTGTTCTTCTTCTATCTTTACCACTCTGACAGGTTTAAAGTAATGTCTCACTGTTGTTTTCATCTGCATTTTCCTAGGATATGTGAATTATTTCTCACAGGTTTGCTGGCTGTCTGCATTGGCTCTTGGTTGAATTGCATATCCTTTGTTTCCCGAGTTGTGTTTTTCTTGCCAATTCTTGTTATTAATAGACAGTAAGACAGTAATCCCTTACTTATTATATATTTTGTAAGTAAGTACCCCTCCCCAATGTACCATTTTCCCTCTCCCCAAACAGTATACAAGTAGTTTCTTGTATTTTCTGGCAAATTTGAATTGCTTGTTCACATTTGAAGATTCTGGGATTTATTTCTGACTATAATGTAAGATAGCAGTCCTTTTCCCTCCCCACCACCTGTAGAGGTGGTTAGGCCAATATCACCCAACAAATAATGCAATCTTTTCTCAACAATACTGAACTGTTCATCTTATTATATATGAACTACTCTTACTTCATGAAACATAGTCCTGGATTCTTTATTCTGTCCCACTGAACAACTTACACAACTCTGTGATTTAGCCACAGAGTTTGTTAGGGTACTGTGGTCACTTGCAAGCCAAGTTTGCCCTCACCAGGTTTCTTTTCCATATTTGTCTGGCTTTTCTCCAGTATTGTGCATTTATCCTTGTATATAAACTTCAAGATGATTTTATTCAGTGCAAAAGAGACAAAGAGAAAACCCCCTACTTTTGAAATTCTAAATGGGATTGCAATAAATGTACTGATTTTGGAATACCCTATATATATTTTTGAATTTTGTATCTTTCACTGAAAAGGAGACACAGGTCCCATACTTGTTTAATTAATTTGCTGCTGTTGAGAAACAGAATATTTAACTCCCATTTCCAGGTGCTCATTGTCAAAACAAAGGAAAGATGATAATTTCTAGACACTTCTTTTCTATTCAGCTACCTTGACAAATTTTCCTATTTTTATTTTCTTTTTTTGCAAGAGGATCTTGGTTTTTCTTGACATATAAACATTTTGCTGTCTCACTGCATTCTCTAGAACCTTTAAGATAACATTGTCATTATAAAAGCCGACTTTCTTTCATAATTTCTATTTATAACTAAAATAACTGTAGTTGTTTGCCTTTCAGGAAGTGTTGTTGGGTGTTTTACTATATAGCCTTTTTTATGTTTAAGTGAGTTATTTTTATTCCTAGTTTGCTTCTTTAGATTGTAATACATTAGGATTGGCTGCTTAACTTTATCAAATGGCTGTTCAGCCTCTGTTGACTGTCAGAGACTTTTCTCCTTTAATATGTTGGGTCAGAATAATGAATGATGATGATGAAAGTTCCCAATCATCCTAGTATTACCAGAATAAACTATTAATTATACTGCACTGGCTTTCAGATGCACTCAAGAGTATACTTGCTAAGGAATTATTTAAAATTTTTATGTTGACTTTCATAATTAATATTGGTCTATGCTTTTCTTTAAAATTTATTAGGTATTCAAGTTACGCTATTTTATTACATCCTAGAAGAGTACAAACAACACTCTTTTTAAAAGGTGGTTACATTTTCTTTTTTTTTAAAGGTCAGATAAAACTCAGCTAGAACCCCATTTTTCAATGGTGACTTTTAATCACATGTTCTACTCCTTCAACAGCAATTGCCCTTTTCAAGTTTTCCATGATTCCTGAATCAATTTTGGTCATTTGTATTTTATTGAAAAATCACATGTTTTCAAATGTGTCACCATAGCATTTCCCTATAAAGTTGATTAATTCCCCCCAACCCTTGTCTCCTTTCTTATTCTTAGTACTTATTTGTGCACTCGTTTTGTTAGAAGATTATTTTACTGGTCCTTTCAAATAACCAGCTACTGGATTTATTTGTCCTTTAAGTTTTATTTTATTAATTTTAACTTTTATCTTTATCTCTTAATTCCTCCTTCCTCAACTTTTTTGTGTCTAATTTAGTTGTTGTTCTCCTAATGTCTTATGATACATACTCCAGTCCTTGGTTGTCCATCTTTTTATTTATTCACTTATTTATTTTTAAATTTAATTTTATTGCTGTTGTATTACATCCATCCCCTTTTTGCTCCCCTCTGTCCCCCTCCCCACCCACCCATTCCCCCCAAAGTCAATAATGAAGATAGCATTCCCTTTCTAGGTAGCATGTTCGACAATATTTTGAGTTTTTATAAAGCACAAGAAAGAAAAGTGCCCACAATAATAATTTTAAAAGCCACCATGCAAATATGCAGCGGAACTAACTAATCCACTAGCCTGCCTTCTAGGAGCTGGGGACTAGAACCCTAGCAGGAGGAGGAGAAAGAGCTGTCATCATAAGACTTTTAAAAACTGCATCGTCTCCCTTACTGGTTGTTAGGTTTTCACCTTGCATTTCACATTTTGGGAAAAGTGCCTGGATTCACACATACCTAGGTTTAAAAAAAAAATTTTTTTATCACCAGAATAAATGCTGCCATCAATGTACCTGTAGCCTAATATTAAAATTCTGTTATCAGAACAGTGTTCCAGATCCAGGATGCCACAGATCCTAAATCAACAAAGACTCACCCTTATGTCATGATAGTGAACTTGCTTAATGCAAGAACATGGCCTAATACATTTGAGATGCGACTTTAGGACAGGTTGACACAGCTCTCAAGTGGTCAAACCTAATTTTGAACCCACTGTTTCTGGGTTCAACAATGTGCCACTCGCTGTAAGAAGCAACCCCATCTATGTGGTTGCTTCAGAGAGAAACTCTTAAAAACTGATGTTGAAGGGTCGGGGAGAAGATCTGCTTCTCCCAGGGTGGGCAGGTGGCTCTGACCTAATGAGGAAAGTGTGTGAGGCCAGAGGCAAAAGGAACTGGAGATTTCAAGGGTCCCAACATGGCCTAGGGGACTTGAAGATGACACTCAAATAAAATCATTCATTTATGCTCCGCTAATTTAAATTACTTTTATGATCTGGAAAGAGTCTGGACTCACGTTTCCATTTTTAGACCCTCTGACAACAGGCAGAGAAGGAGGCTCAACCTACTTACGGGACAAATTTTAGAAGCTCTGACTCATACGTGAACAACCAATGTGTTGATCTGTTGGTTAAAGCAAATACTTTCTATTTGGGTTGCTTCCCTCAGTCCTTGTAAAAAAAAAAATAGATGCCAACAAGAAAATTTGAACATGTCCTAGATTTGTTTATTTTCCTTTGTTCCTGACTATTTTCTCCCAGCAAATCTCAGTAAATAAAATATGACTGTTAAACCCATTGTAAGAGGGACTCTCTGGTGGCAGAAACCGTTTAACATTCTCAAGGGCCTCTGACACTAGTAAGGAAATAATTCGTCCCTCCTTGTTAGGTTGGTTCATGCACCCTGGGGAGAGGACCACGGTGCCACCTTACATGAACATCCTGTGTAGATCCCGATCAATAGCAGGCGTCAGACACTAGCATCTGTGGGAGGGTACAGAGGCAAGGCCATGTACATGCCTGTGCCCCAAGAACATACTGGAGGGTGGACACGGTTACTGCTGTCACTAGTCACAGAGATGTTGAAAAGCTACCCTGAACTGTCAAGTTTCTTAGAACCTACTGGCCGGCTCTTCACAAGACTGGCAACCGAGTACAGCTGACCCCTGAACAACATGGCTTTGAACTGTTTACATGGGTCCATGTAAACAGGGATTTTTTTCAGTCACTACTGTCAACGGATTTTCCTTAGGATTTTCTTGATATTTCATTAGCTAATGTGACTGTAAGGCTACAGCATGCAATACATATATTATACAAAGTATTTATTAACTATGTAATGGGGAAGACTTTCAGTCAACAGTAAGCTATTGGCACTTAGGTTTTATGGGGGGTCAGAAATTACAAGCAGATTTTCAACTGTGTAAGAGTCCAGGACTCTCTAACCTCTGAGTTGTTCAAGGATCAACTATACCGTAGTATATTCCTATTGCTCCAAAAAAAAAAAAAAAAAAAAAAATCCTGGAGACAATGGCCCTACACCTAGTCTATATGTCTATAACCCTACGTACTTGACCTGTTCCCCAGAACCATGAGTCATGGTTCACATTCAAGGCCCAGCACTGGCTACAAACAAGCAGTATCTCCGATTCCCTGGAGAAATCTTCCAGGTGGGGTGTTTGGTGGGCTGGGTTTTTCCGCATGGCGCTTGGCTTCCAACTTAAACAGGATCTTCTCCATTGTCAAAGTTCTATGGTCCCCAGCTACCTAGGATCGTCAAGAAATAAACTGGTTGGGCCAGTTAACATTTCCGGGTATCTTCATATTTTCAAGGACTTAAATTTCACTTTCTGGTGGAAACATCTGTAACCATTTCTATTCTTTGCAAACAACTGCTGGTGAAATCTTCAAAAGAAGGAAGTAGATGGCAGAATTGCAGCGTTTCACAGTGCGGAGGACAAGGGGATGGGCGAGGGGTTGGACCGCAGCTGGGGGTCACCTGGATTCCATCACCATCAGCGCTGCGGCCCTGCGGGGACCAATTATTCCCTGTGGAGGTGCTCCAGCGTGGGGAGGCAGCTGCTTCCTGCAGGCTTGTTAGTGCTGTGTGTCCCTCATGAAGTCAATGCGAGGCGGCCATCAGGCCCGAGCACACCCATGTAATTCCTCCAGCCGCTGTCACTTCTTCACTGTGGTAGCCTGTGCCCTTGTCTCTTTTCTCACCTGGTCTCTCTCTGCTGCGTGTGTTACTTCTCCCACAGATCTTTAGCCCAAATGCTGGATATCCACCCCGAAGTTCCCATGACAGGCAGAGGTGGATCTGTCTGGCACTTAGGCCTGTGTGTCCACCCAAGACTTGCTTCTGGGGGCAGGAGGTGGGGTCCCAGTGTGAACACAGATCCACAAACAAACACCGTGCACTGGCTCCCTCCGACCAGAAAGCTGGTGTCACCTTTCAACTGATTTCACTGAGCTCCATAAGCCACATCTAGCCCGGAAGTTTTGACCTGTACTCAGTTCAGTGCACAGGAAGGTGCTTTTGATTCCTTTAAGAATCACTCCGCTGCAGTTACAATGCAATTACAAGGATGAAAGGAATTAAGGAAGCCTGCTGACCTACGGTGGTCACTTGACCTCCCCAAGTTAGCAGGGGAGGGAAGGATGGGGGGGATGGTGACAGAGAGGAAGGACCTGAGACAGAGCATAAAGAATGGCACAGAAGAAAACAGAACATATACAGGGAACTGAGGCAGTCCAGTGTGAGGAGAACCACAGTCAAGGTGGGTGAAAAGGAAGGAGGAAGGAATTGGAATGACCCAGAACAACCATCTGGCTGAATGCCAGGAAGAGGGAGTGGGACCTTTTTCACAATCAGTTATTTTCCTTTCTTAATTACTGGTGGTTTCCACCATCTGCCCATAAGTCTCACCTACTGACGAATGGAAAGCCTGAAATATCAAGATTCTATCTCCTCCGGGTTTTCTGTTCTCGTTCTACCCCGATTCACATCATCATCTCATTTCCCCTCCTAGGCGACAAACTCCCCAGTCGCTGTCAGCTGCCCCCCCCCCCGCCCCCGCCATGCCCCTCCCTTAGTCAAAATAACCCGTGCTACTTATGATGACAAAACAAGCTTTCAAATATTTTGACCAAAAACATTTCTCTTAACTATAACTTCTACGGTTATGAAAAAGGCCAAATATTTTCCCCAGGTGACTATATTTATCTTCCTTTGAACCCTCTTGTTCCTTTGGCCATTGTGAACACAACAGGTGAGTAGGAGCAGCGGCTTGGTGCCCGGCAGTTCATGCTTCTCCTGACCCACGACCGTCTCACGTTCGAAGATGTGACCGCACCAGTCTGTTAGCAATTAACGAAGAGGACCAATGATACAAACAGCAGGACACAAACACAGGTCCTAACAATTGAGGGTACCACCATTCATTCCACATTACGACATATGATAGATCATCTTAGAATATCTCATTATTCATAACCTAGTATTTACTCTATTAGTCTCTCAACCCAAAAACTTGTGTGGAGGTGCTTATCACCTTTTCTTTCTTCATGGTACTCGGCAGATTTTTAGAGTTAAAGAGATTCATCTCATCTGACAAAGCATTTGATCTTTTTTCCTAGTGCTTTTTAAGAAACAGCTCCCAGAAAAGTATACAACGCCAATGAAACCTTTTGCCTAATAGATGTTCAATGCTGCCAACGCGATGGAACCCCAATTTTAAAGCCTCGCGGAAGGTCCAGAGCATGTGATTCCCATATGTCATGCCTGTTGCCAGTTAACAATGTCAGATCTCTGTCGAGTTGCAAGAGTCATTTTCGTCTGTCGAGACGCCTACTCATTCCTCTGGCTGTAGGAATCCCAAGAAACCCTGCCCAGTGAGAAGTCTACGATTTCTGTTAAGTCAAGAGACCCAATCCTCCACGTAGACCAGACAACCACCTGTCACGTACGCACCAAAAGCAACACACGTGTTTGCTGGGAAGGGAATGAACAGTCTGCAGCTAACTAGTGCAGAAACGTGTTAGTGCCTAGAAAGTGAGGTGCAGATGTTTACCATGACAACCCTGGTAATAATGTCAGGTAGGATTCAAATTCAAAACAGGTTTAAATTTTTTTTTAATTAAAAGTCATTCTTGGAAACAGGTTGGCTTCTGCCGCGAACAGTGATCAGTAGCTTTTACACAGCAGCTGATCCGAACCAGACCTGTGGAAGCCAGGCTAAGTGAGATTTACTACTACACATTTTTAAATACCGAAGGAAATGTTTCTTTACTTAATCACGCTCTGTAAATTGTCACGCATAGTTGTTATTTCTCAAATGCTGCAAGTTTCTAGGGTCTGATTCACTAGTTATTTTCTCAGTCTGGCAAGACTTAATTTATCTGATAGATCGACTACCAAATGGAGAATTTCATTTTGTTACATAAAAAGCAAAAAGAACTTGAAAAATGCTTCTGCCAGTCGTCATTATTTTAACCTTTACTAATTGGGGTGCAGCTAAAATAGCTTTGTAAAGCCATCTTTTAAAAAAATAAAAATAAAAATCCCTTTTATTCTAGTACACTTACCAACACTAAATAATATTATAACTAGCCCTGGCTGGTAGCACAGTGGATAAGGCACCGGCCTGTGAACCCAAAGGTCGCTGGTTCGATCCCCAGCCAGGGCATATAACCAGGTTGCAAACCAGGTCTCCAGCCAGGTCCATGGCTGGAGGCAGGTGAAAGGCTACCATACATTGATGTTTCTCTCTCTCTCTGTCTCTCTCCTTTCCTCTCTTTCTGGAAATAATACATTTAAAAATCTTTAAAAAAAAAATAATATTATAACTAAAACCTTTACTCCGGTGTAAGAAACCTCAGCACTGAATCTAGGCAAATTATTATTTCCACTTTCCCCAAACCCTGGCCTTCCAAAACGGGAACATTAAGGGACACGGGAAGCAGGGAATCCGACAGCAAGGGAATCCGATTATGACAATGATCTCACCCAGTGCAGTCACTCCACTTGCAGTCACTTGAGCTTGCCAACTCAGTTTTTGGGCAATTTAAGGAGTAATTTCCAATTAAGTTTTAATTAAGTACGCATTAAGGCCTAGTATTATCTGTCAGTTCTACACGCGTACCCAGCAGCAGCAGCGAAGCAAAGAAAGGGAGCTGATAATAACAATAATAAAACCTTTACGTGGCAGTAGGCACCCTGGCAAGCATTCTAAGGCCCTTAACATCCATAAGAAAATGACAATAAACTGAGTACATGCACGGTCGAGCATGAACAGTGTCATGAAATAAAAGCATAAGCACAGAGATAAATCCAGAAGGATGAAGGCAGCCCTAACTAGGAAAAGACATCCCCCCACTCCCCCCAAAGATCAATGCTGAACCCTTGACAGGGGGAGGTCAGTGTGAAGCAGGGACAGGCAGACTGGAGGGGTGCATTGGTGGGGGGCAGACCCACTTGTTGGAAAGGACCTGCATGGTCCCTGTTGACAAACACAGCTGCATCCTCTCCTGAAGGAGGCCACCAGCCCACCACACTTGAACTTGACCAGGCAGGAGGTGCCTGGGAGTCCAACTACAGGCAGGGCATGTGAGGCTCCGCCTGAGATTCTGCATCTCTCACAAGCTCCAGGTGATGCTGCTGATCCGGGTACCACACCTGGAGCAACACTGCCCTCAGGACAGCTGGGGCTGGGGGAGGAGGGCTGAACAGAAAGGCCCTGGGCTCCTGGGGCAACATGAGCCCACGTCTAAGGTCTCTTTTTGGCATCAAAAACGGGGAGCAGGAAGGGCCTTTTATAACTTGAAAAGCTACAACCCATAAACCGGGTATGAAAGAGGAAGCCAGGATTTGAGGGGGAAAAGGTTACTAAGGAGCTATACATTTTATATTATCTCCTTCCGTTTTTTACAACCAAATTTCAGGGTGGTGAGTATGCCCATTTATTGATAGCTAAGGTGACTGACAGCTGATTCAAATTCCAGTTCTTCTGTCTCCAAGTCCAGTGCTTTTCACAGTGCACCCTAGTACCCTCACCAACAGGGGGTGGGGACCCACAGCCTGGAGGCTGGTGTCTGCAATGTCACCTAGAACTTTAAAAAGTCATGTCCGTTTTTTGTTTCTCCCTTAATTTACCAAATGCAATAGGCCCATACGTGTGTCTTGTGGCTTTAGGAAGCCAGAAACCACAATTCCTTATTCCAGTTTGGGAGGCATTGAATTACACCAGGTCTCACTGAGGCACTGACATGGAGACCCAGTGTAGAAGGGACACATCTCATTGTCCAACTAAGCACTCCCAGCAGATAGTGTTTCAGTTGACACCTGCAAATGCACTTTCTGTTGATTTAACTTTTTAACCTGAACATCAAGTCTTTAACTATATCCCTAAAAGTGAGTCAGTGCAATAACAGGCAAATTAAAATCTCATGATGTGGCATAAAATTGCTCACACCAAGTTGGGGACATTTTGAAAAGGGGCACTTAGTGGCTATTCAACTTTATGGCAGCCTATTTTAAAGGAAAAAAGCAATAACATTCACCATGATATCCTTTAAACAAAATGATAGCAATAGTTTAAATAAACTTTTAATTTTAGAATTGTCAAATTATTGAGAAACAGTACAGAGTTTCCATAGACCCTATACATCGAATTCTGTTATTCACTTTTTACTTACGATGGAAATTTGTCACAATTAATAAACAAGGTTGCTATATTATCATTAACTGAAGTCTTGATTCAGATTTCTTGTTTTTCCCTAATGTTCTTTTCCTGGTTCAGTGTGTCATTTTGGCTTTCTTGGATTAAAAATTCACCACCAAAAGGCTATTTAAACAAACACAGCACATACAAGCATAAAAAACTAAAATGATGCTTCTCAAGGCATCCTAAGCCCAAGGAAAATGCAAATAATTCGATAAAACACCATCAAGAGTCAGCTTTTCCACAAGCCAACCTTGATCTATAGCCTGTCACCACGACCTTAGAGAAGTCACACTTGTCAAAGACATAATGAGCTGTGGCATGAAGAACAACAACGTGGAAGTCAGCTGTGGGTGCGAAACCTGGTTCAACCATGCGAAGCTTGTGTGCTATTTAAATTGGGTCAACAAATGGCTTTTTGGGCATCCAAACCCTATCCGATATTTCTACGGGTAGGTACGACGGGCCCCAAAGTCGCACACTTAGGTCCCCTTCCCAAAGTTAGTTTAACCAGATTAAGGAGTCAGGAGGCAAGTGCATCAAAAATTAACTTTGAAGGTTTCAAAGCGCAAGGCAAGATGACAACAAAAGTGACTGTTGAAAGCAACTGCTTGGTTAACTAGAAAGTGACTTCATCAAGTTGGCAAAAAATCGCCCAAAGAACTCAAGGAAGAAGTGACATTAGAAGGATTAGAAAAGGAACATTAGCCTCTCCAGGCTCAAGTTCATCTTGCAAAAAAGCAGGTGTTACTGAGATGGCCTTCTGAGTCTAAAATCCCCCAAGTCCCTCATTTCCACTTGGGAAGAAAGACACAGTGAGGTCCGCAGCAGGGACGCCTCTCTCCTGTCCCACCAGCTGCAGAGAGACCCCCACCATGAGTCCTGCCCAACGAAAACAAACCCTCCACCCAGGCCAAGGACACTAGCAAGCTAGCCAACATCTTCCTGCAAAATCAATTCTGTTAAAATTAAGAGACCCTGCCAATAATCTGGAGTCGAAAGACATATATTTCACCCCCTTAATACTATGCCATATAATCTACACAGTCCACGGATTTGTTCCTTCAACCAGGCCCCATCGGAGCAGTTTTGGAAAACACACTTTAACTTTTTAATGAGCTGCCCAGAGATTTCAGATATTCCATGACATTTCTAATTTCGTGCATTCCTTAAAGCAAGGTTTCTCGCCCTGGGCAGTGCTGATCATCGGACGGGACACCTGTGTGTGGAGGACCGTCCTGGGCGCTTCATAAAGCTGAGCAGCATCCTGGCCTGTCCCCGCTGAAGGACAGTCAAAAATATGTCTCCTGGTGTTGCCAAACGTCCCCCAAGAGAAAAGAGGCAAAGCCCGGAGGAGTAAAGCAATTCATGAAATGTATAAATATTATTTCAAGAGCAATGTAAGATTTCAATGTGGGTTAAATGACTTAAAAAAAATATCTTTTATTAGACCCTATAAACTGGTATTTGTCTCAGAAAATATAATCACTACCGATGACCAAAAATGCCAGATGATGGTTTTTCCCCCTCAACTGTTATGTTAGTATTTTTTAAAGCAATAAATAAAGATAATGTATAGATTTGATAACACCCTAGAAATAAGGAATTGGGGTTAGAAATCATTCTCAATCCTTTCCATCTCAGAGTGCTAAAATAAACATCAGCCAGCAGCCAGCAGCCAGGCCAACCAAGCGTGAGGCAGGAATCGGTCTGGGAAAGAGGCCAAAGTAGACAAGTCATGACCATGGATTGCCACCCAACCCACCCACGTTCCGCCTTGGAGGACCATGGGCACCTACCCAAGGATCCCTTTTGCCACCAGCGATAAAAACAGACCCTACTCCCTGGGAGAAAAAGAAGGCCAAAGACAGAGGAAAGATATCATGGAAGTCTGTGCCTCATAAATGCTTTGGGTGAATGTCCCTGGGTTCCGTTCACACCACTCTGCTTAAACTGGGGGTTGGCAGAACACAATACAGGGTGGCAAACCAAAAACAAAAACAAAATTACCTTCTTGAAGGCAGGCCGCTTGTAATGCAGGCTTTCCCTGCTGGGTAAATATTCTAGAAACCTGTCCGGATCAGTGCACCAGCTGGCGTTGTTGTGAGAGGCTGCGTTTGGCTTCGGTGGGTTTTCTGCCCCTCTCCTCACACTTCAATGACCAACAATTAAACAGGAGAAGTACTTCCTAAGGAAAACCACCCACCTGGGCGCCTTCCATCTCACAGCTCGCTGTGCTGCCGCTGGCGTCTGCTTAGTATCTGTGGTTCCACCCATCTGGTTCTCACCACACCCCGCCCCCTTCCCAGGAGAGAGCAAACACACAGAGAACTGGCTGTGCCCAGTTCCTACAGGTGGGCAGATGGCTGGCAAAGGGCAAATCCCACCAGAGGCCCACGGAGTTCGACCTGCGTGGTGCCAGCGGAGCTAAATGTTAATCAGGGCACAGGATCATTCACATTCAAGATCATTAACCAGGTGCTTGGGCCCCTTGGCAAGGGATGCGAGTTCACAGGCTGAAAAGAGGCATTTCGATGAAGTAGCAGCCTCTTGTTGCCAACACAGTCTAGGTCATTCCAGAAGGGCACCTCAGTGGGACAGAGGGAACAGAGCCCGACAGGGGTGTCCTGGAGGGGTGGGGGGCTCCTTTGCCTTCCCAGCTGCTCACCACCTAGAGCTGCAGCTAATTCTCGAGGGTTTTCTGTTCTTCCTGTAGCTTATGAGGTGTAAATACCACCTCGCATGCAAACGAGTGGACAGGTAAGGGATTCTAAACAGAGTTTGCGTCTCCCGCTTCCCACCTGTCAGTGGGAACGGCCCCTTTGAAGGTGGTGCTGTAGCTGCCACCGTTTGAAGTACCCCCTCAACCATGGCCTTTCCCTACCCTGTAAGCTGCTTTCTCTGCTGTTTCTCCCACACCCAGGAATCCAGGACCACGCAACGCTCCGGCAAGACGAGCCATGACCACAGAGCAAGCAGGGTCAGAAGGTGGCTTCCCACATGACAAGCGGTGAGGGTTTGAAGATTTCTGCCAAGTGCTCTTCCTGGCATGGCTGCAAGTTTCTGCACCAACGTGGGCTACCTGCGCACTCAGCCCCCTCTCGGACTCAGTCAGCAGGAGCCTTTTGGTCACGCCTCGCCCAGGGCTGTGCCCAGACTCCCCAGGGAGAGCAGGCATGGCCCTGGGGTTCCACTCCAGCATTACACAATTCAATTCTCCTCCAATTACATGTTTGCCATAGAGCAGTATTTGTGGTGGAAATCAAAAAACTGAAAGTAGAACCACAAATCATTCCTGCTAGTGAGATTAACCTCCAATAGACAACAAGACTATTTTCCTAGGTGTATTTTTAACACGTTGATCGTGAGTACTCCTCAACTCAGAGTCAAGGAAATAGTAAATGCCAGCTTTATCCTCCCTTAAGGGGAACACACGTTTGGAGGCTGAGGAATGTGGGGTAAAGACAACAAATAATCATCTAATTACCAGGCACCTCGTTCATAATTTCTAAAAGTTCATAACTGAATATCTTTGTAAGAGCAGGCCACCTAGTCTATGCGAATCCAAGTGGAAATTCAAGTTAAGAGTCATGTGATCATCCGCAAACATCTCCTGTAAAGGTTACAAACCCAATGAGGAAGATACCTGTATTCCAGGAGGCCACTCTAAATCAATAGAGGTACACCTGTCCTGTGACGGCCTGATGGCCTTAGCTATGCTTTAAATCGAACTTAACACCCCATGAGGTCTAAAAGGTAAGATAAAATAAAAGATCTGTCCCTCATTTCACCTGGGGGCGTAATTTCCGAACTCTGTGCGACAGACCCGTTCCCAGTGTCTATTTTTGACATTTCAGGAACACGGTGATGACAAATGTGGCCGTTTATGCACAGGAGGGAAGGGGGGCACCAGAGAGCAGGATCTGTATAATAATTGTTCAGTGCACTTAAAAAAAAAAAGGTTTCAAACAGGATGACAGAGGTTTCACGCGTAATTAAAAATTTTCACTACATGTATTTTCAGTCTGGAAGCATGCAAAAAATGTTCAATAGGCATGAAGAAAGAAAAGCAGACAAACGAGGGAGGGAGGGAGGGAAGGGGGCAGGGAACGAAGGCGGGAGGGAGGGAAGGAGGGAAGGGGGTTTGATTCCCCCCATTCCGGTACCTTTAAAGCTCACGAATCCACGGTGAGAGAACGTCCTCTTGATGTCAATCAAGGAAAGCAGTCGCCTGTGGCACCTACCAGACTGCAGGAGAAGCCCCGTGGTAAAGGGGAGCGAGACAGAGAGCGAGCCGGGTCTAGATGCAGGCGGCTGTCTGTTTCCCTGACAACGGCAAAGAGGAGGAGCGCTGGTCTCCGCCGGTTCCCCTCTGACAGGTGAATCGCCGCCGCGGGAGGGGCCGCGGGAGGGGCAGCTCGGAGGGGGGCGGTGCGGCAGTTGCCGCCCTGCAGGGCCGTGCCGAGAGCCAGCCACCCCCTCGCTGCGCCCGCTGAAGCCTGCAGGGCCGGAACCTGCTGCTGCCGCTGCCCCGGCTCCACTGCAATCAGGAGCAAATTCGAACATGGGGTAGAGGGCAGGAAGCAGCTCGTCAAAGGCAGCAGAACCAATGACGATGGCGGGACATAAAACACTATTGAAATCGTGACCCTACCATACCGTCCCCGCAGCAAAACATCATGAAAGTGACCAGCCAACTTCCAGGAAGAAGTGTGCACACCTGGCTGAGGTGACTCCGGAACGCTGGGGACCCCCAGGCATACAGAATGTGCCTTTCAGAATATTCATAGCATTTTCTGTAATACGTTCATGCCCATGTCGGGAGGAAGGCCACTCAAGGACGTGAGGTCCCCACCCCCCAAACGTACTGCTGTTTAAGTAACTGCTCTATTGTGCTCAGAGATAGGGTGTGGGCATATCTTTTCATCAGATGAGCGCCGCTTTGGATTCCACCTCCACCACCTTACTGGCTGGGGGTCCCTGGCATGTATCTTGACCTTTCTCACCTCCTCATCTGTACACATGGAGGCTTGGGACCTCTTCCGGGCTGGTGTCGGGAATCAACGAGACCCCAGGTAGGGTCACCTGCTGGGGTCCCTTCCTTACCCACCCACCCGCTCTCCAGGAGCTTGCGGCTCTGCAAGTACTACCCTGAAACCACCACGGGTACTCTTACCACCTTCCCTCAATTTAGAAAGAATCCTACGCATGGCCAACAGCAAAGGATGTTTCTACTCCTCCCTATGTTTAACTAATATCTCCAACAGGTTATGGAGGCCAATTTAAAGGCCATTTGACAGACAGCAGTCACAGCCAGATCACATGACCCGTCCGCCCAAAGCCTACCAGGCACCACGGTGCAGCCCAAGTTGAGACGGGTTCTTGCCTCCAACTCCTGTACCTTCCCACTTCAAGGCCAAGATCATGCCCATTTTTCAAGTGTTTTTTTTTTCGAAAAAATAGGGTCATAATTGAGCCAGGTCTTTTTCTTTAATGCTGCCTTTTTAAAAGCAATGATTTCTTAAACTGGAGTTCAAAGGTTACTTATAAGACCACTGTTGGATAGGAATGACAATGGCATGGAGTATTCATTCCGTCCAGTCCCCGCTTCCAGAGATGACAGGCAGGGAGTCCCCGAGTCCCTAAGGCCAGGAGGCCACCATCGCCACCTGGTGGCGACTCCTGCACATTGCAGCCCTGGACCCCCACACCATCCTCAATCCCCTCTACAAAAGGCTAGGTTGGCTGCTCCTGGGCTTCCCCACTGGGGCTTCTTTCCAACCTTCCTTCTTGCCCACAGACTTCTGATCAGGCCACTAAATACAAGACAGAAGATAAAAGTTCTGTCCTTTGCCATCACCTCAGTCCCCTACCCAACATCTGGTGACTTGGTTACAAAGAATAAATTCCCAAAACAGAGAAAAAGAGAAGCAACAAGCCAGGGTGTTCCCAGAGTGTAACGGCCAAGAGCAATTCCAGTGGGAAACGGGAAGCAGGGCATCTGTCCCAGCTTAAAACCCAGAACAGGTCAGGCGCAGCCTTCCGACCTGGCCCTGCTAGGTGAACAAGACTGGGGTGGGTGAAGGAGAGTTCTTCCGTGCAGCTGGGGGACAGGATCACGTCCCATTGCAAACAGCCACCAATCAGGTGACCTTGGAAGAAACGTTCCTAACCACTTCACTTCCCAGAAGGTTTCTTCAATCCCTGGTGAATACCTTTAGGCCCAGGAGGCTCTCAAAACAGGTAACAACCTTAGGAAAAATCTGCCTGCAGAAGTGAGGGCCATGGAGAACAAAGTAAATGGAAACATTGTCTTTAGCTGGTGTCACTCGGATCCTCTGACATTTAAATGATGCCAGTAGTGCACCCTGCGGGGAAGAGATGTAGGTGGGTTTTCCCAGCAGCTGTGGAAAGGCCTGGACCAGCCGTGCCACCAGGGGCAGACCTTCCTCCGAGAGGCATCTCCCTGGAGAATACTAGGATAAGATGCCTAGGTAGGAATTTTCAGGATCGTATGCTATGTAAAATGCCCTGCCTTTCTAGTCACATTGTTGGAAACAACTGTAATTACTTGACTGATAGCTCAATTATGCTAGGTTAATTCAAAAGGTACATTTTTAGTACATGCTGTCTTCTAGTCAAAAGTACACTCCGATGTGAACTAGAGCAAAGAAACAGCTCCTGGATCAAATAGCTTGTGTTGAGAAATACAGTCCACACATGACCCCCCCCCCCCACCACCACCACCACACTGGCCTGGATCTCCTCTTAGCTGCTTCACTTTAAAAATTCTCTCCAACCACAATCATACCCCCAAGGCCATGCAGGCTGTCTGCTGTGCTGGAACATCCAACTTAAACACCAAATCTTTACAACAAGCAGAAATTAAGTAAGCAGGCTCAACAACAACTCTATACATTCAAGTGTTTTTTCTTTTTAACATCTGGAAAGCTATGGCCCATGTTCAAGGGTCCGAATGAGCTGAAATTAGTAACCGATGATCAACTCCCGGAGGCCAAAAAGCCTACGTCCTCAGCTCCCAGCATCTCTCAGCTTAACTAGAAGGTGGCTGAAATCCACTGGAGGACAGACACCAGCCCCTGGGGGCTGCGTCCCCACCGACTAGCCAGCAGAAAGCACTGCTGCTGGTGTCCAGGAGGAAACAGAAGGATCCGCAAGGCAACCTTGTGAAAGCCCTTAAGTAAACCGTCAGAGGGCTAATGAGTCACTAAACTGGAAAGCCAGGTGTCAGGAGACTGGCTGATACCATTAACCACCTTCTTTGCTTCACATAAAGCAACTTAACATCTTAACCTTCCTGAAATCAGCAAGCCTCCCACAGGAGCCATACGGGAACCGGCCCGTAGCTTTCTCTTCTTGCTATTGAATCCATGGTGCACCACACACGCAATGAGCAGTGCTGAGAACCAGGCATCGTCTGTGACCTTGAACCCTTCCCTTAAGCTACCAATCTGAGAAATCACAGCTCCTCTCCTGCAGTTTCATGACCCAGGCTCACATGATTAGGAACATGGAAAAGCCAACTCAGAAGGTGTCTCATTCATCAAGTATTTCTCTAGCTCCACTGGAGTTCCTGAGCTGGAAGAGCTGGGTCAGGGCCTGCCTGCCAAGCACTGCCCCCCCCGGTCTTATTTATCTGATGTCTTCAACAGTTGTCATCTGTGCATGCAATGCCACACGCTGGGTATGCACCAAATTCTTGCTTCGCGTAATTTGTTCTTCCATGAGCCTATCTCACCAATGAGATTTTAAACTGCTACAGAGCAAGGCCAATGCCTTACCTAGGAATTCACCACTTAGCCTGGATCCAGGCTCCCGCCAGCCTCAACCCAGGGAACTTCCATGCAAAACCCAAATAAAGCCAGAAACAGCTTCTGAATTCTGAAATACAGTCACTGTCACCAGGCCCATGGGCTCAGAGCTTTGTTGACTATCGTGCATTTAGAACCAGCTCCAATATTTAGCTTCCCATTACAAAAATTAAGCTTCTAATCCTCAGTAGAGTGTAGTCAATAGCCCCTCCATGTCTGCTATAAAAAGCCAACCCACCAGAAAAGAAAAAAAGACTACTATCCACTGATACAGATGGCAATTAAAGATCTCAGCCATTAAAATTTGTCAACAGTCCATTTGACAATCAGTTTGTCATTTTAAGTTCTTTTTATCATTGGTTTCATTCTCTTAAAGGCAGAATAGAAGGGAGTTAAACAAGGGGTTAAAAGGTTAATTGCAGTTTAAATCACAGGTTCTTACTCAAAGAAGCAATTAGTTTCCAAAACTGAAATAAATGTTTCCAATTTCTATGAAAGCAAGATAGATTCTTTATAGGAAATTATCCATATACAAAGTTAGGCAAAGGAAATAAAATAAGTACCCACGAATCCCCTCTTTGAGGTAACACTATTAATATATTAACGTATTAATACCCTTTCAGATATTTTTCATTATTTCTGTGTATGTGTTTCTTATAAAAGGGTGAGATCGAATTATAAAGCCAATGTGTGATCTGTTTTAAATGGCTTCATACCATTCCATTTTAGAGATAAACTATAATGAAACTAAGTCGTTTTAACTTTCATTGGCATAAAACACTTCTTCATCTTTATAGCTAATCTGTGGCTGAATAAAGCCACACTAACGCATTCTTTACTATTTCCTCCAGTTGGGTTCCTTCTTAGTAGGTCAGCAAGATCATCAGGCATGCTCTTTCTCTTTCTCTGTGTTAGATATCATTAAACGATACTTATTGAAGAAAATTTAAAAACTACTAAAAGCAAACATAGCTGATCATCCTACCACACTGTTAAGATGCTAGCACTTCCCTATGCTCCCTTTCTAATATTTTCTATGTATAGTACAGCCTTTCTCCCCCTTCCCCACCCCTAGATAAGTGTTTTTGGTTTTATTTTATTTTGTTTTTCATTTTGCCTAAAGAAACACTTGGTTTGGTGTTACTGGAGTTTTGATTTGAGGGGGGTGGTGAGGAGGCCCTAGAAAATATTCAGCTTACCTACTTTAAATTCAGTCAAAGGAATCCCAAAACTTTTATTCAATAAGAAATACAAAATAAAAGTTACTTGAGTTCTCTTGTGCGGTAAGGACAGGAGGATGGAGTGAAATGGAGGAAATGAAGAGGAGGGTCTGAAAAACTGCCCCTCCCACTGCTGCTGGGTCCTGGGACTCACCCAAGGGACCACCTTGAAAGTCACACAGTTGCCATTAGTTACAACATACAGGTTCATGCGTAGGAAGGAACCAAAACATCTTTTCATCCAGAGGGGCTGGGCTGGTGACTACAGTCAGGCTCCACTCCAAAGCCTTAAACCTGTTTTATTTATAATTTGCTATGAAGCATGATGGTAGGAGCCACCTGATGTACTTGTCCTGACGGTGGACAGCCAACTGCAGAGCCTGAAGCTTACACCGGTCCTGTGGGACAGGTTCTGCCCAAGAGCCCCAGGACACACTAACTCGTTTTCATTTTCACTCAACCTTCATTGTTGTAAAGTAAATGCG